>JAJHZJ010000303.1:2936830-3153248 GCA_023548195.1 Bettongia penicillata ogilbyi
AATCCCTAGATTCTAACACTTTCTATTCCTAATACTAATCCAATCTCCATACTGGCTGTAAGCAGTAGAGATATTTTTTTGGTTAGTTTAGTACTCTGTGTAGCCTATACAGTTTTTGTTCAATGTACTTTCTAGTCCTGATAAGTAGTGATTCAAATAATTGCCACTTAATCCTGACTTTTGGGTGATCCACAAAAAAGGCATGATTAGTTTCAAATGAAGTTCCTAATAGACACATTGCAATTGACCATAGAAGGGAACATTTTCCTGGTACTCTTTAATAAGACAAAGAGCTGTATATTCATATATGTGAGATTTCACATGCAAAATTACTAATTGCTGAAATTTATCTATACTATTTTTACATTTTACAAAGCATTTTTTTCACAATGAGTAGTTGCCACAAGTATTATTCAATCCATTTTAGAGACGAGGAAACTTATGAGTTGAAATGACTCATTCATGGTCACATAGCTAGCAAGTCATGGAGATAAGTCTCTCAGATCCCAATCCAGGACTTTTTTCACTATGCTATGATATAATCTTCCTAAATGAGAACTGATTTGAAGAACAGGCAAGGACACACATCCATTTGCCCAATTATGCACATTGGTCAAGGGTCTGGGAATGATCTAAGAAATGTTCTTTGATTTTTGTAGCACCTTGCATTTTGTGAGTACTGATACTATTCCAGCTCATTATTATTTTGCTGTAAATAATCACCTTTGATATTCAGAGTCATCATTCACTATACCAGTTTACCTAGCTCCAACAAGACCAGCAGGAGATTGTAGGAAATTTTGTAGAAAGAATGACAAGACATATTGTCCAATTGATTTACAACTTAGCATTCATTGACATCCCCACCAGTAGCTCCAGCGAGTTATTTACGGAGGCATAGAGCATCCAACTGGGGAGCCCTTATAATACTATAAAGAGGTGATAGACCAAAGACAGAATTACAGAAACATGCAAATGACACAATCGTAGACATATTTCTCATATTTGCAGAAAATGCTTATATTACTACCAAGGTAAATGTGACTCTGATTAGAAAGCTATGCGGTTACCAACAATGTGAACCTATGTAAGTAACTTGGTCCCCTTAATTTCAGATTCATCATTACTAAAATGGAGATAATAGCACTGACTTCACATGACAATATTTGTAAAGTACTTTGCCAGTCTCAAACAACTATATAAATGCTATTATTATAATTATTTTTGTTGCTATTGATAATAATAATATTCAGAAAATGATAAATGATTGGGAACAGTTAAAATGTTTTGAGCAAATGACTTATACAAGCCAATTGCTGCTGTAGGATTAATCTAATGATGATGCATGCACACACAAACACACACATAGGTATGTGTATACATATGCACATATATGTATACATATATAAAATATACATGTATCTACATATACGTATGTGTATGTGTGTAGACATACTTATGTGTTCATGTGTATGTATATGTGTGTGCCTGTGTATGTGTGTAGGTAGGTAGGTATACATGCATAGGGGCAGCTAGGTGACAGTGAATAGAGAACCAAACCTAGAACCAGGAAGGTGTGAATTCAAATCCTCAGCCTCAGACACCCACTACTGATGTAACCTGTTTGCCTCAGTTTTCTCATTTGAGGAAATTTGAGAAAATGAGCTGAAGAAGGATGTGGAAAACTATCCAATATCTTTGCCTAGAAAACCCCAAATGGAGTAATGAGGAGTCAGACATGACTGACCAGCAACAAATACATGCATTTACATGTATTATGTGTCTGTGCATGAGTATATATATACATATAGTGTGTGTATTTATACATGTATATAATTAAATACATATATATATACATTCATCTAAACAAATGTATATTATACACATTCATATGCACGTATATAAATGACTACACCCATCCTGTAATGCTCTCCCTTCTCAACTCCTGGCTTCCCTGGTTTCCTTTAAGTCTCAGCTAAAATCCATCCTTTACAGGAGGTTTTCCCCAAGCTCTCTAAATTCTAATGCCTTCTCTCTGTTAATTATTTCCTATGTATCTTCTATGTAGTTCACTTTTATATACATGTTGTCTCCTCCATTAGATTATAAGCTCCTTGAGGGCAGAGACTGTCTTTTGCCTCTTTTTTGTATTCCCAGTGCTTAGCACAGTGCCTGACTGTAGCGCCAATGAGATATTCACAGTAGCCATGAATGTCCCTGCACAATTCTGAATCGTGAAATAGTACGGACTTTCCACATGGAAGACAGAACCAAAACATTCAGACACTGGAAAGCCAAATCCATCATGGTAACAAAATTCTATACACAATAACAATGCAGAGGATAACATCAGCCCCAAGCCTTTCCTCTGCCAGGCTTCTCACAAGCCAGCTCCATTAAACAAATCACAAGCAGGTACTCTTAGACAAAATCACTCAGGCTAGCCTACATCCTTCATAGCTCTGATTGCTTTCTCACTCATTTCCTCTCAGCTCTGTTCTAGCTCCGTCTCTTTGTGTTCCACCCATTCAGCAAACTCCTCCCACCACAGGCTCCATGTGACTCAGACTCATGTGACTCTGGTTTCCATGTGGTCCAAGCAGGTCACACGGGCCTATTAAGAAAGACGAGAAATCTCCCCATTTAAATTACCATTACACTGGTACGTAAGTATTTAATAAATGGTGATTGATTAATTGTAAACCTTAAAGCACTATATAAATGTTGGCTATTGTTAACATATTATGCCACCTGACAACATACTTAGGCAACGTTTAGTGGTCCTGTTTCTCTTTGGGTTTCATCACCGTCTTAAAAGATTGCTATTAGAAAGTGGAGTGTCTGGAATCTCTTCTGGGCTACTAAGATGATAGGCTCTTGAAACATCTTTTATATCTGAGTCTGGAGCCTTCCTACAAATTTCCAGCACAATGTGTGGAAGCTGTGGCCTTGAGGCCACATATGATCCTCTGAGTCCTCAAGTGCAGCCCTCTGACTGAATCCAAACTTCACCGAACATGTTCTGTTTGCCCAATTATGAACATGTTTCGTAAAGTTTGGATTCAATCAAAGGACCCAGAGGGCCACATGTGGTCTCAAGGTTGCAGATTCCCAGCCTTGCCTTAGACTTCAAGCTAAACATCTTTGTCCTTGTCCTACTATGGCTTAAGGGCCTCTGACCAAGGCTGCCTCAGTATGACTTTGTGTTACTCCTAACTATAACTTGGAACTCAGACCTACATCTTAGAGATGGTCTATAACTTTTCACCCTGATTCAGGTCATGCCTCGCATTCCTGTTATCCTTCCATTCTAATGAGGAGTTTAATTAGCATTGAGTCAGTTTGACTTTTTATTCTAGTCAAACTCCTCCTCAAAGGTATTTGGCTATGTTTTTATATTTTCTTCTGAAGCCTTTAAATCTCTGTTTTAATACAACAACAAAAAATAGCTTATGTATACCATGACTGGTTGATTTCCTCACAGTGTTTTTTATCATTCCCTTAACTATTCTCTGAAACCCAGTTGTTGCAAATAGAACATTATAATTCTTATTAACAAATGTCAGACCTTAGTGTTGAAGGCACTGTGTTAGGAGTCAAAGGGAGGACTTGGGTTCATATCTTGCCTCTGCTTCTTGATACATTGTGCAAATCATTTAAATTCTCTGAACATTAATCTGATCATCTATAAAAATGATGGGGTTCAAACAGGTGACTTCTAGGCTCTCTTACTGTTCGAGGTCTATGGATTTTGTTTCTATGGATTTGTTTCTAGGCTTCCCTATAGTTCTAAAATCAATGATGTCATGATCCTACTTCCCTAAATTTCTACATCACCTGCTACAGTCTGGCTTTATTCTGCACATACTTAAAGTTACTCATTTACAAATTTTGTTTATGCCTCCATAGAGTTACATTATCCATTCAAACTATCCATGATGTCTTAGTGATCATCTCTGCTAAATGTCACTTCATTAAAACACTGAACCTTCATGAAAAGCTGCTATGACTAAATGAATCTACTCATGGTACTATCATATTCCCCACTATCCTCACCATTAATAGTAATAATAAAATAGGGAGATTTTAGGCTCAGGAATAAAAGATTTTTCAACAGCCTGCCATCATAGCAGTCAGAAGAGATTCAAAACATTAGGGTTTTCTAACAGGCATTTCAAAGAGAAGTGGGACCACTAAATCTTGCCTAAGGATTTCGGCAGGAAGTACAATACATTAGCAACAGCTAACATTTATATAGTACTTTAAGGTTTACAATTAATCATTGTTTATTAAGCACCTACTATGTGCCAGACCCTTTGCTAAGCACCGAGAATACAAAAAGAAACAAAACACTAAATCTTACCTAAGAATCCCTGCAGGCAGCATATTGACTTATAAAACTTTTTATTAACATTCTTTATTCATCCTTCCATTGTGTCCAACTCTTCATGACCCCATTTGGGGTTTTCTTGGCAAAGATACTGAGGTGGTTTGCCATTTTCTTTTCCAGCCCATTCTATAGATGAAGAAACTGAAATAGCCAGAGTTAAGTGACTTGCCCAGGGTCACAAAGCTAGGAAGTATCTGAGACCAGATTTGAATTCTGAAGGATGAGTCTTCCTGACTCCAGACCTAGAACACAATTCACTATACCATGTAGCTGCCCACATTAAAATTATCTGTATTCTATTGTATTTATTAATTTTGTGAAATATTTTCCAATTAAATTTTAGTCTCAAGTTGTACTTGGAAGTGTTTAGTGGCTGCAGTGTGGCCAGCAGTCAGTGTTTAACCTCAGTTAAACTGTCAAAGCTCAGGTCTATATGATTAACTTTAAACCCTTAGTCCTTAGTAAAACATCACAATCCCTTTGAAACTGTGGATTATAATTCATCCCACTGCTACCCTATGGCTAACAAATTCCCACTACTTGTCATTCTCCTATTGGTATATTATTCAATCACTAACCACATAGTTGAAAACTATCCCAAACTCTTTTCCCTCATTCTCTCATCCCCACCATCCTCAAACCTATTACACCTATGTCCCATTCCAACTCTGCCCACACCTTGCCTTGTACCCTTTGGAATATCCATTCCATAGTGAACAAATTTCCCTTCATTCTGAACTTCTATATTGAGGTCATTCCCCACAAGTTCCCTGTTTTTCCCTTTTCTTCTTCTCAAAACCCTTTGACATTATCCATCACCCTCTTCTCTTTCCTAATCTCTAATACTGAGATGGCTTTTCTTCCCACCAAAGACAGCTTCCTCTACAAGAGTGCTTGTTCAACATACTACTATCTTCTCAGAAATATTGCCCCCTTGATCATCCTTTCATCTCTTTAAACTTAAGTTAGACTCCTTAGGTTATAGTCTCTCTCCTCTGCCTTCAACCATGTCCAGTTCTCTCCTATTCTTCACTACAGCCTGCCACTCCCTCAGGTCATCACTCTGTATCTCTCCTCCCTTTCTCAGTCAAACTCATATAGCAGGATGGGGAACCTGTAGACTCAAGGCCATATGTAGCCCTCTTCCCTTTGACTGAATCCAGGGCATTTGCTCTGTAACACTTGGATTCAATCAAAAGACCACACTCGGGGGAGGAGCCAAGATGGCGGAGCAGAAAGATTCACATATACTAGCTCCAAATCCACAGCCCATAAAATATCTGTAAAGAAGAACTCCCAACAAATTCTGGAGCAGCAGAAGCCACAGAACAATGGAGTGGAGGAGATTTCTGTTCTAGAGAGACCTCAAAAACCGAAACCAAACCTCTGTCACACACTGGACCTGGAGCAGAGTCCAGAAATGCCTTGGCCACGTGGCACCAAGAGGAACAGATCTGAACAGGCTTCAGGGATGGAATCTCCAGCGGCTGCACAGGTCCCTCCACCCACAGGCTCAAAGGTTAGTGAGAGAGCCTGTTTGTCTTGCCCAGAGGGGAGTAGGGTGTCTCCATAACTCAGGTCCCCTCGGGAGGCAGCAGCAGAGGCAGCAGTGGACAGGAGTTCCCAAAGGAGAAGGAGCTCAGATCCATTATTGAAGGTCTCCACATAAACCCCCTGAGGGAACTGAGCCCCATGCGGCCACCCTGCCCCTATCCGAGCAGCTGAACTTAATCTCACACTGAAGAGCAGCCCTGACCCCACCTGAGCATCTGAATTTAATCTTACACTGAATAGCAGCCCTGCCCCCACTGAAAGCCCTGAGATTGGGAAGCAGCATTTGAATCTCAGACCCCAAGAACTAGCTGGGTGGATCTGGAGGCAAGGTGGGTGTGGAAAGGAATCTCAGAATTCAAGTAACTGGCTGGGAAAATGCCCAGAAAAGGGGAAAAAAAATAAGACCATAGAATGTTACTTTCTTGGTGAACAGATATCTCCTCCCTTCCTTTCTGATGAGGAAGAACAAAGCTTATCATCAGGGAAAGACATAGAAGTCAAGGCTTCTGTATCCCAAACATCCAAAATAAATATTCAAAGGGCTTAGGGCAAGGAAGAGCTCGAAAAGGATTTTGAAAATCAAGTTAGACAGGTGGAGGAAAAACTGGGAAGAGAAATGAGAGAGATGCAAGAAAAGCATGAAAGGCAGGTCAACACCTTGATAAAGGAGACCCAAAAAAATGCTGAAGAAAATAACACCTTGAAAAATAGGCTAACTCAATTGGCAAAAGAGGTCCACAAAGCCAATGAGGAGAAGAATGCTTTCAAAAGCAGAATTAGCCAAATGGAAAAGGAGGTTCAAAAACTCACTAGAGAAAATAGTCCTTTCAAAATTAGAATGGAACAGATGGAGTCTAATGACTTTCTGAGAAACCAAGAAATCACCAAACAAAACCAAAAGAATGACAAAATGGAAGAGAATGTGAAATATCTCATGGGAAAAACAACTGACCTGGAAAATAGATCCAGGAGAGACAATTTAAAAATTATGGGACTACCTGAAAGCCATGATCAAAAAAAGAGCCTAGATATCATCTTTCATGAAATTATCAAGGAAAACTGCCCTGATATCCTAGAACCAGAGAGCAAAATAAGTATTCAAGGAATCCACAGATGACCACCTGAAAGAGATCCAAAAAGAGAAACTCCTAGGAACATTGTGGCCAAATTTCAGAATTCCCAGGTCAAAGAGAAAATATTGCAAGCAGCTAGAAAGAAACAATTCAAGTATTGTGGAAATGCAATCAGGATAACTCAAGATCTAGCAGCTTCTACATTAAGGGATCAAAGGGCATGGAATAGGATATTCCAGAAGTCAAAGGAACTAGAACTAAAACCAAGAATCACCTACCCAGCAAAACCGAGTATAATCCTTCAGGGGAAAAAATGGTCTTTCAATGAAATAGAGGACTTTCAAGCATTCTTGAAGAAAAGACCAGAGTTGAAAAGAAAATTTGACTTTCAAACACAAGAATGAAAAGAAGCATGAAAAGGTAAACAGCAAAGAGAAGTCATAAGGGAACTACTAAAGTTGAACTGTTTATATTCCTACATGGAAAGACAATATTTGTAACTCTTGAAACTTTTCAGTATCTGGGTAGTTGGTGGGATTACACACACATACACACACACACAAACACACACACACACTTACACACATGCACGCACACACAGAGACAGAGAGCATAGAGTGAATTGAATAGGATGGGATCATATCTTTAAAAAAATGAAGTTAAATGGTGAGAGAGAAATGCATGGGGAGGAGAGAGGGAGAAATGGAATGGGGCAAATTATCTCTCATAGAAGAGGCAGGCAGGAGACTTTTTAGTGGAGGGAAAAAGAGGGGAGTTGAGATAAAAACATGAAGTTTACTCTCATCACATTTGACTAAAGGAAGAAATAAAATGCACACTCATTTTGGTATGAAAACCTATCTTACAATACAGGAAAGTGGGGGAGAAGGGGATAAGCAGGGTGGGGGGGGATGATGGAAGGGAGGGCAATGGGAGGAAGAAGCAATTTGAAATCAACACTCTAGGGGAGGGACAGGATCAAAAGAGAGAATAGAAGCAATGAGGAGCAGGATAGGATGGAGGGAAATATAGTTAGCCTTACACAACACGAGTATTATCGAAGTCATTTACAAAACTACACAGATAGGGCCCATATTGAATTGCCTGCCTTCCCAAAGGGAATGGATGGGGAGGGAGGGATGGGGAGAAGTTGGAACTCAAAGTTTTAGGAACAACTTTTGAGTACTGTTCTTGCTACTAGGAAATAAGAAATACAGGTAATGGGGAATAGAAAGTCATCTGGCCCTACAGGACAAAAGAGAAGATGGGGACAAGGGAAGGGAGTGATGATAGAAGAGAGGGCAGATTGGTGATAGGGGAAATTAGAATGCTTTGTGTATTGGGGTGGGGGGAGGGGATAAAAGGGGAGAAAATTTGGAACCCAAAATTTTGTGAAAATGAATGTAAAAAGTTAAATAAATAAACATTAAAAAAAAACCACATTCAAGGACCTAGAGGGCCACTTGTGGCCTCAAGGTCACAGGTTCTCCACACTCTCCTAGATAAAGCTACCTGTACATATTCCCTCCATTTCTTCTCCTTCATTCCACTCACTCCTCGATCCCTGACAGCCTACTTTATGGCATCACCACTCAACTGAAACTTCTCTCACCTGTGTTACTAATTATCCTTTAACTGCCAAATACGATGCTCTTCTCATTCTCTCTGCCGCTTTTGAGATGGTTGGCCACAATTTTCTCCTGAACTCTTGGTGCTATCAGTAGAGCTTCCTACTGGCTGCATGACCTTCAGCAAGTCACTTAGCAAGTATGGTGATAGAGGAAACTGTGGAGTTAATGCAATTTAAATATTGAAATACATTGTTAAAGAAGATTTCCTTATCTTTCTTATCTTCTCTGTATCAGTGAAATAACAGATCCATCCCTTAGCCCTTTCCCTATTCTTTGCTACATGACTCTGCTGTACTTTCCCTCCCTACCAGCACCAATACCCTTCAGTCTCCTTTATTGACTTGCTATCCATATCACAGCCCCTAAATATAGATGTTTGTCAAAGACTTTCTCCTGGGTTCCCTCCTCTTCTCTCTATGCACTCTTTCTTAGAGACCTTATCAGCTCCCACAGGCTGAATTGTCTTATTTATAAGGTAAGTTAGATAGCAGAATTACCGAATCTGAGTCCTTCCCCTGAACTTGAGGACTGCATCACCAATAACCTTCAGGTCATTTGAGACCAGATGTCCTAGAGATATCTGTAGTTCTCCATGTCCAAAAGAGAGCTCATTATTTTTTTCCTCTCAAACCCAACTCTCAAACTTTCCAATTTTTGTTAAAGGAATCACCAGTATTCTTGTTTCCGATGCTTAAAAACTAGGTCCTTCTGAACTCCACACTCTCCTTTACCAGAGATCTAAATCTTATCTTTTTTGCCTACACACACATGTGTGCACACAAACACACACTCATACTAGATACCTTTACTCACAAAGCTATCACTTTGCTCCACTTCCTTATCATTTCCAGTCTAGATTATTGCAAAGGTCTTACCATTGGTTTACCTTCTCCAAGCCTCATCACTTCAGTTTATCCTTCCTAATTCTCCCAAAATGGTTTTCATTAGTTGCAGAACTGCCTACATTACTCCCCTACTCAATAAGCTGCAGTGGCTCACTGTGTCTTCAGGACAAAATATAAGTTCCTCTTTTTGGCTTGTAAAGACCTCCACAAGCTTGCCCCCAACCTACCATTCTAACCGCTTTGCATATAACTCCATCTCCCATACTCAGTGATCCAGACAAATTGGCTTTTTTTCAATTCCTCCCAAATGACACTCCATCTCTCACCTCTATGTCTTTTCATGGGCTCTTTCCATACCTGGAGTACATTCCCTTCTCACCTTTGCTTCATAAAATCCCTCTTTTCCTTCAAGATATTTCTCAAGTACTACCTTCTACACAACACCTTCCCTAAACCCCCCAAGTCCCTTCTTTTCCTTACTAATTTATATTTAATTACTTTGTGTTGATTTGCAATTATTTTCTTCATTTTTATTCTGCAAATGCCTTGGTTGTGTTTATTGTGTTCCCTCTTAGAGTAGAATTTCTTTGATAGCAGGCATATTTCTTTCCAAGTATTTTTTATCTCCAGCACCTTGAACAGTGCCTAGCACATAGGAGGCATTTAATGAATGCTGTTTGTTAAATTGTTTAGACCATCTTTGTCTTTCTCTTAGTATCCTAGATCCTATTTAGATGGTGAGATGCCATCTAAAGTGTAATTAAGATGTTTAAAAGGTAATATAAATGCCCCAGTGGCTGGGAACATGTTCTGTATCCTTATTGTCACTGCTAAATTTTGAGGATTAGGCAGGAATCCTGGTCAAGTATACCCTAACAAGAGGCTTAGTGAACCTAATCTTCAGAGTTGAGAGAAGGGAGAAAGTGGAATAACTCAGAAAGGCAAGAATAACTTTTCTTAATTGGTAGGAAATCTTCAGTATTGATGCTTCCTAAATGTTTACCATGATGTCCCTTGAGCTGCACTCCAGTTTAAAGCCACTTAGTGACAAAATACTGAGGGAATTTCCCATAGAGCAATTTAAGGGCTTAACCTTTCTGACCAGTCCAAGAATCAATAACAGAGAAGGTACCACGAAAAAACTGACCTAATATGTCATTATGAAGTTGGATGCCTAATGCCAGGCCAATTTCATGACAAATCAGAATCATGTTCAATAGCCTTCAAAGGCCAAATAGCACAGATTCAGTTGTCTGTAAAAAATGGTTTATTTTTTTTTTGAAAAAAAGCTCTTCAAGTATTAGTGTAAATTTTAGTTAGATTTAGAGAATACCAGTATTGATAAGTAGCATACAAAATTTGACTGAATTCAACAAACATGTATTAGTAGCCCATTGTGTTCAAGGCTAAAAATGCAAAGAAGAAAAGAAAAATAGACTTCGTAATCAAGAAACTTACATTCTACCATGTATGAACAACATTTACGTAGATAAGAAAATACAGTATATTTAGAGGATCTAGAAAGCACCAAAATCAAAATGGATCAAGAAAAACTCCCCCAGAAAATGGCACATGTGATTTATGGCTAACAAAGTTCCCTTTCTAATACCTCAGGTCATCAAAGTATGTTTGATAATATGACAAGATTGGTGATGTGTAGGACAACTGCAAACCATGTAAACATTCACAAAAAGAAATGATTCCTGCAGCATCAACTTTTAAATTGCATTCAGAAAATATTTTGTCTATAATACTATCAAACATTTTCTCTATGTGTTTGGTTTTAAGGGGATTTTTTACACCAAACTTTCATAAGATGAGATGAAGAGAGCATCAGGAAGAAGGTAAGAGCACAATGCATAAGAAAGGACCCCAACATACACAGGAGGGTTTGCTGAACAGGTTCTTAGATCTGCTTTTCTAAAAGGAAAGCAACTTTTGAGGGGTCAACAATCTACTTTAATCAAGCACATATATCATTCACTTAGTTCAGGGGGAAAAGGCATCACCCTGAACTTCAGAGAAAATGCATACGGAAATAACAAGCAGAAATTACAAACGAAAAAAGATCAACAGACAGGGCTTCCAACTGTCTGACCATAGACATTTCATGTATCATTACCAGAGAGAGAAGCACCAATATCTGGGTTTTCAAAATTGGGAGTTCCTTAAAACAGCTGCCCAGAGTCTCATCTGGCACACCAACCTTCTTTCAAAAAATAAGCACCAGAGCAAAACATCACCTCAGAGCATGTATACTCTTTTCAGGGCTTGAAAGCACTACCCTTATGACCCTGGGCCTCATTAGTAACAAAAGGTGTCCAAGGCCTATTAGTAGTCACCCTTAATCTTACTTTAACCTTACACACAGTTGGACATTGCCTTGGAAAACCCACATCTGTTCTTCCTAGCAAGCCTAGAAATGTAAAAATCAGTCTCCTCCATGTACTTTAGCCTGTCATACCTGGCCACTAATGAAAAGTGACAAATCTTAGGCTAAACACTATATTCCTTTAAATCATTGGTTCTCATAGTTGTATCCATTGGTTGCCCTCATTGACTCTCATACCCCTCTATTGCTTTTCCCCTGTGCCAAAAGACAAAGTAAACAATTGGACTCATGCTAGGGAGAAAAGTAGAGATATCAAACATTCCCTATGGCCTGAAACACTCCTAAGTGTGTTCTGTCGGATTATTTTTTTATTTTTTAATAGTTTTATTTATTTATTTTTAGATTTTGACATTCATTCCACAAAATTTTGAGCTCCAATTTTTCTCCACATCTCTCCCCTCCCCTCACCCCATAACACTTTGCATTCTGATTACACCTTCCCTCAATGTGCCCTCCCTTTATCTCATCCCACCTTTACCTTATCCCCATCTTCTCTCTTTTCTTGTAGGGTAAGATAAATTTCTATACCCCATTACCTGTATTTCTTCTTTCCCAGTTATATGCAATAACAATTCTCAACATTCATTTCTAATACTTTGAATTCCAACTTCTCTCTCTTCCTCCCCACCCATCCCCACTGAGAAGGTAAGCAATTCAATACAGGCTACGTATGTGTCATTTTGCAAAAGAATTTCATAATAGTCATGTGTGAGACTAACTATATTGTTGCCCTCCATCCTACTCTGTCCCTCATTTTTTTCTATTCTCTCGTTTGAACTTGTCCCTTCCCAAAAGTGTTTATTTCTAGTTACTCCCTTCTCCAATTTACCCTCCCTTCTATCATCCCCCTCACCCCACTTACCCCTTCTCCCCATTTTTCCTTAGTATAAGATAGATTTTCTTACCAAATTTAGTAAGCATGTTATTCCCTCCTTAAGCCATATGTGAAGAGAATAAGTGTCATTTTTCCCCTCTCATCTCCTCCCTTTTCTCCTCCATTGAAAAAGATTTTGGGGCTACAAAAAAATGTGCATATCCTTTGACCCAGCAATATCGCTACTAGGACTGTATCCCCAAGAGATTATAAAAATGGGAAAGGGTCCCACATGTACAAAAATATTTATAGCAGCACTATTTGTGGTAGCCAAGAACTGGAAATCAAGGGGATGCCCATCAATTGGGGAATGGCTTAATAAATTATGGTATATGAATGTAATGGAGTACTATTGCGCCATAAGAAATGATGAACAAGAAGACTTCAGGGAGGCCTGGAAGGACTTACATGATCTGATGCTGAGCGAAAGGAGCAGAACCAGGAGAACTTTGTGCACAGCAATGACCACAGTGTGTGAGAGTTTTTTCTGGTAGACTTGGAACTTTGTAATAACACAAGAACTTAATGGAAAAAAAAAATCCCAATGACGGTTTTCTAAGGCAAAATGCCTTCCACACAGTGCAAGAAATAGGGAAGTCATTCGCAGAATGTAGCAGATCATGTTGTGTGTGTGTAGGTTTCAGTGTATTATGTTTTGATTTGTTATATGATTTTTTCCATTTATTTTAGTGCGACTACATAGCATGACTATAGTGAAAATGTGCTCAATAGGAAAGTATATGTAGAACCTATACAGAATTTTATGCTGTTGCAGGGAGGGAGGGGGGTGGGGGGGGGGGAAAGTGTGTGGGGGGGATAAAATCTTAATTTTTTAAGGAAGTGATTGTAGAACATTAAAAGCAAAAATAATAAAATAAAAAATAAAAAAATAACAAAAAAAGAAAAAGATTTTCATTATCCCTTTTATGAGTGATAATCTGCCTTATTTCATTTCTCCTTTCTCCTCCCAATATTTTCCTCTCTCACCCCTTAATTTTATTTTATGTTTTTATGGATATCATCTCTTCTGATTCAACTCAACCAATACTCTCTGTCTGCGTGTGTGTGTTTGTGTGTATGTGTGCATAACCCCTCCACCTAACCAAATACTGAGAAAAATCTCAAGAGTTACAAATATTGTCTTTCCATGTAGGAATGTAAACAGTTCAGCTTTAGAAAGTCCTTTATGATTTCTCTTTCCTGTTTTCATGCTTCTCTTGATTCTTGTGCTTGAAAGTCAAATTTTCTATTCACTTCTGGTCTTTTCATCATGAATGCTTGAAAGTCCTCTAAATCATTGAATAGCCATTTTTTCCTTGAAGTATTGTACTCAGTTTTGCTGGGTAGATGATTCTTGTTTTTAATTCCAATTCCTTTGACTTCTGAAATATCCTATTCCAAGCCCTTCAATCCCTTAATGTAGAAGCTGCCAGATCCCATGTTATCCTGATTGTATTTCCACAACACTCAAATTGTTTCTTTCTAGCTGATTGCAATATTTTCTCCTTGACCTGAGAACTCTGAAATTTAGCCACAATATTCTTAGGAGTTTCTCTTTTTGGATATCTTTCAGGAGATGATTAGTGGATTCTTTCAATATTTCTTTTGCCCTTTGGTTCTAGAATATCAGGGCAGTTTTCCTTGATAATTTCATGAAAGATGATGTCTAGGCTCTTTTCTTTATCATAGCTTTCATAATTTTTAAATTGTCTCTCTTGGATCTATTTTCCAGGTCAGTTGTTTTTGCAATGAGATGTTTCACATTATCTTCTATTTTTTCATCCTTTTGGTTTTGTTTTTAACTTCTTGGTTTATCTCATAGTCATTAGCTTCCCTGAACTCCACTCTCATTTTTAGAGAACTATTTTGTTCAGTGAGCTTTTGAACCTCCTTTTCCATTTGACTAATTCTGCTTTTTCAAGCCTTCTTCTCCTCATTGGCTTTCTAGACCTCTTTTTCCAATTGAGTTAGCCTATTTTTAAAGGTGTTATGTTTCCTCAGCATTTCTTGTACTCCTTTAGCAAGTTGCTGACTCATTTTTCAAGCTATTCTATGACCTGAACCCATTTCATATTCACTGTGGAGGTACTGGAGACAGAAGCTTTGACCCTCTCTGACAATATGCATTGTTGTTCCTCATCTGAAGGGATGGAAGGAGATACCTGTTCACCAAGAAAGTAACCTTCTGTGGTCTTATTTTTTTTCCCTTTTTGGGACATTTTCCCAGCCAGCTACTTGACTTCTGAATCCTCTGTCAAGAGGAGGGTCTCAGTGCTCTTCCTCCCCCCAGGACCATGCTTAGGACTGAGATTCAGATCAGCTGCTCAATTCCCCTAGGGGCTTTAGGTGGGGGCAGGGCCACCACTGAGGGCTGAGGTTCAGATCCCCAGCTCAATTATCCCAGAGTCTTTAAGTTCAGCACCTGGGACAATGGACCCATGCTGCTTCTCCAGTCATCATAGCCACCAGTCACCCACTGCTACTGCTGCTGCCGCCTTTGCCACCCCCTGGGGCCAGTGCTGGGAGGACCCAGCTCCCCTCTCACCCAGCTGGGAAAACCCTCCCACACTGACCTTTGAAGCTTTCTTAGTGGCTTGTGAGTTAAGGGATCTAGAACCCTCCCTGCTAGGGATTTTCCCTAGAGGCCTGTTCCATTCCTGTTCCTCCCCATGTCACAGAGCCAGGGCTGGGCTCCACTCTGCTCAGCATCCCATTGGATAGACCTTTCCTGCTGGCCTTCCAGGTTACCTTTGGCTGGAAATCTCTTTCACTCTGTCATTCTGTGGCTTCTGATGCTCTGAGTTTGTTGAGAGTCATTTTTGTAGGTATTTTGTATTCTGTGGGGGACACACTAGAGTATATGTTTCTTTATACTACATCATTGACTCTGCCCCCAGGTTAAAATTTAATTTTGAAATATTTAATAAAATAAATGAAAACACAATAGAATATAGATAATGTTAGTATGTGGCTTTCTAGGTCAATATACAACCCACAGGCATCCCTCTATACAGTTTAGTGGCCCATTCTTTTACTTGTTTGACAGTAATAGAGAAGAGTATTATCATTATAACCCCAAATTAAGTATTTCTCTTAAGTATTTCTCTCATTTCACAAGGGAGTGCCTACTCTCAACCTTATGGTATTTGCTTCAAAAGTAAATCAATTTCTGTTTGGAGTTTAAAGTAAGAAAAGAAAACCAAACTTTTATGTAAAATAACAGGTTTAAATTTCAGTATCATCTCATGACCTTGGGGTATAAATCAAGACATCAAGGTATGTGTCTGAGTTGTGATCTGAACTCATTGTCATCATCAAAAGCCAACATTAACTCTGATTAAAAAAACAAAGACTTCTCTCACAAGATACCTATCATCTAGAAATAAACGCTGAGAAGTGGCAAGATAGTGGGTATAAGAAGTCATAAGGGAAAGACTGAACAAACATGGATGGACGTGGGCAAGAAAATTATGCTACTTCCCCTAAAACACAGACACACACACATACACACACACACACGCACACACTCACAAGCATATTACTATGTTCCAAAAAAGAAGCTCTAGGCTTAGTGGTAGTGGTGATCCTGGTGGTGGTGGTGGTGGTGTCGGGGTTATTTCATATGTGATTTAGAATAAGAAAGGTCAAAGATTATTAGTCCAGGAAAGAAGAAATGCCACCCAAAAGGGTAGGTTGAAACGAAATACTGAGACAGAATAAGTTTTAATTAGAAAAAAGAGGTCAAAGATAACAGGGTGAAAAACTTGCCTGGGGGTGGCAGAGCCAATATAGTGAGTAGAAAGATGCATATACTCAAGTTTTTCCCCCATAGCCCGTAAAATACCTGTAAAGAAAGACCCCTAACAAATTCTAGAGCAGCAGAAGCCACAGAACAACAGAGTGCAGGAGATTTCCAGTCCAGGGTGACCTGGTAAGCAGATGGGAAAGGTCTGTCATGCTGGGACATGGAGCAGAGCCCAGACAAGCTTTGGCAGCATGGCACCAGGAGGAGGACTGGAGCAGACTTTGGGGGCAGAATCCCCAGAAGTAGCAGTGATTTGCAGATCCCTCAACCCATAGGCACCAAAGGCAACTTCAAAGGTCAGTAAGAGAGCTTTTTTAACTCAGTGACAAGGGAGAAGGGTTCTCCCCTAGCTCAGCTCCAGGCAGCACCCCTGGCAGTGACTGCATTAGCAGAAGCAGCAGCAGGCAGCTACTACAGGCAGCAGCCAGCTTCCATTGTTGGATAAAGTCCCTGGGGGAATTGAGTTTCTGATCTGAACCTCAGCCCTGAATGGAGGCACAGCCCCTGCCTAAAGCCCCTGGAGGAATTGAGTACCTGATCTGAATATCAACCATCAGCTAAACCAGGGAATAAATTCCTCTCCCTGGATTATACCACCTTGGAGGAACTGAGAACTTACAGGCTCCCAGAGTATACCCTACTCTTGACAAAAGACCCAAAAGTCAAGGAACTGGTTGGGGAAATGCTCAAAAAAGAATGTTACTTTCTAGGTGAACAGGTATTCTGTCCCATCCTTTCAGATGAGGAAGAACAATGTTTATCATCAGGGAATGACATAAAAGTCAAGGCTTCTGCATCCAAAAACTCCAGAATAAATATGCAATGATCTCAGGCTATGGGAGAGCTCAAAAAGGACTTTGAAAATCAAATAAGAGAGGTGGAGGAAAAATTGAGAAGAGAATGAGAGTGATGCAAGAAAATCATTGAAAAATGTCAACAGCTTGGTAAAGGAGACGCAAAAATTGCTGAAGAAAATAACACCTTTAAAAATAAGTTTTATGATAGTGATTGTAGAGCATTAAAAATAAATAAAATGAATACAATTTTTTTAAAAAAAATAGACTAGCTCAATTGGCAAAAGAGGTCCAAAAAGCCAACGAGGAGAAGAAGGCTTTAAAAAGCAGAATTAGCCAAATGGAAAAGAAGTTTCAAAAGCTCACTGAACAAAATAGTCTTTAAAAATTAGAATGGAACAAATGGAAGCTAATGGCTTTATGAGAAACCAAGAAATTACAAAACAAAGCCAAAAGAATGAAAAACTGGAAGATAATGTGAAATATCTCATTGGAAAAACAACTGACCCGAAAAATAGATCCAGGAGAAACAATTTAAAAATTATGGGTCTACCTAAAAGCCATGATCAAAAAAGCCTAGACATCATCTTTCATGAAATTATCAAGAAAATCTGTCCTGATATTCTAGAACCAGAGGGCAAAATAAATATTGAAAGAATCCACTGATCATCTCCTGAAAGAGATCTGAAAAGAGAAACTCATAGGAATATTGTAGCCAAATTCCATAGTTCTCAGGTCAAGGAGAAAATATTGCAAGCAGCTAGAAAGAAACAATTCAAATATTGTGGAAATAGAGTCAGGATAACACAAGATCTAGCAGCTTCTACATTAAGGGATCGAAGGGCTTGGAATAGGATATTCCAGAAGTCAGAGGAACTAGGTCTAAAACCAAGCATCACCTACCCAACAAAATTGAGTATACTTCAGGGGAAAAAAAAGGTCATTCAATGAAATAGAGGACTTACAAGCATTCTTGATGAAAAGACCAGAACTGAAGAGAAAATTTGATTTTCAAACACAAGAATCAAGAGAACCATGAAAAGGTAAACAGGAAAGAGAAATCACAAGGTACTTACTAAAGTTGAAGTTTACATTCCTATATGGAAAGATAATATTTGAAACTTTTCTCCATATCTGGGGAGTTGGAGGGATTATACACACACATACATACAGACATATAGATACATATACATATATATACATATATATATATATATATATAGAGAGAGAGAGAGAGAGAGAGAGAGAGAGAGAGAGAGAGAGAGAGCACAGGGTGAGTTGAATAGGAAAGGATCATATCTAAAAAATAAAATTAAAGAGTGTGAAAGAGAATAGATTGGGAGACAGAAAGGAGAAATGGAATGGGGCAAATTATCTCTCATAGAAGAGACAAGAAAAACTTTTCAATAGAGGGGAAAAGGGGTTAAGAGGGAAAAAGTGAAGCTTACTCTCTTCACATTTGGCTCAAGGAAGGAACAACACCCACACTCAATTTGGTATGAAAACCTATCTTACACTACAGGAAAGGAGGGGAGAAGGGGATAAGTGGGGTAGGGGTATGATGGAAGGGAGGGCAAATGGGAGGAGGGAGCTGTTAGAAGTAAATACTCTTGAGGAGGGACAAGGTCAAAAGAGAGAATAGAAGGAATGGGGAGCAGGATAGGATGGAGGGAAATATAGTTAGTCTTATGCAACATGACTATTATGGAAGTCATTTGCAAAACTACACATATATAGCCTATATTGAATTGAATGCCTTCCCAGTGGGGATGGGTGGGGAGGGAGGAAGGAAGAGAAGTTGGAACTCAAAGTTTTAGGAACAAATGTTGAGAATTGTTTTTGCGTACAACTGAGAAATAAGAAATACAGGTAAAAGGGTGTAGAAATTTGTCTTGCCCTACAAAAGAGAAGATGAGAATAAGAGAAAGGAGGGATGTTAGAAGAGTGGGCACATTGGTGAAAGGGGCAATCAGAATTCAAGGCATTTGGGGATGGGGAGGGAACAGTTGGGAGATTTTGTGGAAATTTTGTGGAAATGAATGTTGAAAACTTAAAATAAATTTTAAAAAGTAAAAAAAAAGAAAAGAAAAGACTTGACTGCCAAGGCTACATCAAAGAAGTTATGATGAGCACAAGTACAATTAGGCAATTCTTCCTCAGGTTTAATCTTTTCTCTTTATTAAACTTCCTATTGGCCAGATTTGTGACCTAGGCAAGCATGTATATATTTTATAGCCAAAGCCATAAACTAGATAATGATAATTATCTAGTCCAGTAACTCCTGAAAAGATTTGGGCATTAACCCTGTGCTATTTTCAATTCTTTCATGTAGATAAGCAGACAGAGAAAAAGGTGCAAGGACAAGATGAAATCTAGCAATAAGGTCATCATCTTTTTCTGCTTGCTTAGCTGAATTCCTAGCAATTTCAAATGCAATGCAACCAAGCCAAAAAAAAAAAAGAAACTTAAAAGAGGTTTCAAAGCATATGCTCACATCAATAAAGTACTTTTATTTTTTTCATTGGTGTAGGGAATCCCTGAAGAGGAAGATCCTTCAATGCAAGTCAGCCACTATTCTGCAATTTATGGTATTAGAGATTTGTCGAAAGCACCTGAGAGGTTAAGGTGACTTGCCCAGGGTCACATAGCTAACATGTGTCAGAGGTGGTACTTCCTAACAGGAAGCCTAAGACTTCCTTCAAGTCTTCCTGACTGCATAGCCAGCATTCTATCTTCTAGTTGCCTTTCCTTTTAAAGGTTTTTTATATATCCAAGGGCCATCTCCAGTTCACCTGATCTGTATCTTGCCGCCTGGAACCAGATAGCTCCAGAAGAGAAATTGAGACTGGAGATTTTGCACAGCCTTCCCTCACTTAAATCCAATTCACTTGCAAGTCGTGGCATCACCTTCCTGGCATCATGATCCTCTTTAAGAATGAATGATAAGCAACAGCAAGCAATTTATGTATTTTCTGTATGCATTTACATACACATATACACATAAACACATTTGTATATATGTGTCATACACATATACACATAAACACATTTGTATATGTGTGTATATATATGTACATGCATATATATGTAAAATGAATATAGACTTGTCTAAAACTAGACACACAGGGTTGGCATTCTCCCTTTATTACAATGACACAGAAATCTAAAGGAAAATTCACTCGAAAACCTGCATCTCCTATGGTCTGAGGAAATGTAGTCAGTATCCTTAAATCCTCTAAACATCTGCAGTAGTATCTTTGCTTTTCTCTGAGTATTATAAAGGAATTTCATACCTAGAAACTTTGCAAAATATCTCTGCTGAGTAAAGTTCATCCAAAATACACTGGCCAACAAATTTAAAGTTAGCTGACAGGTTGGAGAATGAACACAGAATTCGTACTGAGACCCTGCATGTTTGCCATGGAGAAGGCAATAAGAACTTTCTCAAAGTTCTCTACCTCAGAATCTGACATCACCATCCCAAGCTATATTTGTGTGCCAAGACCAAAGAGGCACCATGTACTTGAACGCAGGAGTCTGAGTGAACTGCTTCAAATAAAAGAAAACTATCAGCTAAACTTTTCAGAAAGTCTGTAACACTAACTCTCCATGAACTCAGAATCATCATATTTAGATCATACTGGCTTTGAAAATACCAAAACAATTTGGAGGCAAGCTGTTGTTATGGAATTTTCAACCTAGTTAAGGAAAGAAGCAGTAGGAATCATAAGGTGACTCATTTTACCCCTATAACCGGTGAAATTGTTGAGAGGACTTTATCTTAACACACGATATGTTAGTCTGGGGGCATGTCTACAAAACAGAACAGGAAATGCGTGCATGTCAAGGAGTAAACTGAAAAAAAAAAAGAGATAGAGTTGGAAAATGAGTTCCTTTACTCTTTTTTTCTCTGGAAAGAACAAGTCGGTTTGAAAACTTCACACACACACACACACACACACACACACACACACAGAGTAACAATGCTTTGTTCTCAGTTACAATACTACTGGGCTTTGGAATGACCTGTGTTATACAGTGACACTGTGTGGCTTGAATTTTTACATACAGCTGCATAAAGCAATTTTCATGTAAATTTCTAGGTAAATCAGCCAGCATTTGGCCTATTACATGCACACATACCCAGAAATCATCAAGTTTGATAGAAGATTAGAACTTTCCCTTCATCCTTCTTATTTCTTTCCCTTCCCTACTTCAATTCCAATGGTCTACAACTCTTTATGGATCTCTCTCTCTCTCTCTCTCTCTCTCTCTCTCTCTCTCTCTCTCTCTCTCTCTCTCTCTCTCTCTCTCTCTCTCTTTCTCTCTCTCTCTCTCTCTCCTCCCCATACTCCCCCTATACGAACTAGAAATTTGAGAAAGAAAAAAGATATCTTCACATCATATATTTGCATTCCCCTCTTCTCTACTTGCATCCACTCTAAAACAAGGGTTTGCAAATTTAAAAGACATCTCAAAGAAGCAGAGACTGCAAAACTTGACAGTATATCAGCCCTCAAGTGAGCAAAAAGTGCCAGTTCCCTCTCCTCCCTTGATGGGATGGACTTGGCCATTGACTGTTCTCCTTCCAGCTCTCTGATATCTAAGATGTAAATAAACAGCTACCCCAGTGGCCCCACTTCTCCCATTTGCACAATGGGGGGAGCTCAATTAGCTCACAGCAGGTGGGAAAGCTTTGAAGGTCAGAGGAACAGATTCATCCTTCAGAGGCACCTTTCTCTGGGACACTCTCAGGATTGTCTATGGAATTTCACAGCCAGCCCTCCCTGACCAGCCAACAAGAGGAGTTATGAAGCAGGCACTGGCCATCTGGCATCAGCCTATCTGCACTCGACATCTAAATGTGTTCCTATCCAAAGGATGCACATTTCTCCATGTTCTTTTAAAGTGATAGCTGCATAAAGCACAAAGGAAGAAATATAACCAAAACCTGGCCTAGGATGTTTGTTTATGCAATCTTTAAATAATTCATTTTATCCCTATTGAGCCCATCACAGCATGTCAAAAATAAATGTGTCTTCTTGGCCTATTGTTTGGAGCTCAGGATTGTCAAGCGGGAGGGAAATATTACAGAGACCGAGGGAGATACACGGAGGAGTGTGACCTTTAACTGCACTACCTATAACCAATCTCATCAAATTAAAGCACTGTATATTTTCCTTAATAATCTCTGATTAGGCTGGGGGTATGAGTGGACACGAACATCCGCCATTGCTATGCAGCGGGATGCCTGCTTAGCACCAGCAAAGCGTTTGGGAATAAGTGAGCAAAATGCTTTAATTTGATAGGGTTAGAATCCTGCAGGCTCCAAGGTGAAAGGTCTCCAACAGCTCCGCTCACACTGAATATGCAGAAATAAAAAAGTAAATTGCTTACATCTGCTGCAGGCAGCAGGGAAAATGATCTGATTGGACAGTCCGAGGACTCTCCATCTCTTTTGGGTTGGAGAGAGGGTTTTGGAGCATCAAAAGCTCATAATTGGAGTAATTCTGAATTAATGGACATATACACATTCTCTCTCTCTCTCCTCTCTCTCTCTCTCTCTCTCTCTCTCTCTGTCTCTCCCCACCCCCCCCAAAAAAAATAAATAAATTATAACATAACATTTTGAGGCAGCTGGTTGCAAAATGCTGAGTGTTGAGGAATGCTCGTGAATTACAAAGAAGTAGTTAAAAAATATTCCCTTCTTACATAATGAACTCACCTATTGGTTTCATTTCATAACAGGTAACAAACAAACACGTATCATAATCATATATGGCCTTTCCATCTGCCACTCATTTTGGGAGTCTGTCTGAGTTGTATAGCTATTTATCTACTTTATAAATTTACCTGAAAAAATATAAATGTATTCCAACTCTCACTCATGCATAAAAAGATGATTTGGCGAGAGCTTCATCGGTATAGCTAGAAGCTGACATAGAATTTGTGGATTTCACCTTGCTGTGTGATGTGGGATTTAATCTACGTATTTGATCAATAAGAATCAAAGACAGGCCTCAAGGTCTTTTGGGCACAAGCTGGTTCAGTCTCACACATGATGTCAGAAGGCAGGCAGTCTGCAGTGTCACCTTGATGAGCCTACACTAATCGGTAACCTGCTTCACCGATTGCATCAGGCTTCATTTGCTTTGGTACTTTGTCTTTTTTTTCTCTTTCTCTTTGGTGGGGAGAGGTAGTCATTTTTTTTTCCTTACCCTGGTTCAAAGAAATAACTGACATAGCTTCTGACCCTACCATCAGCAAATTACATACACACACATACACATATACACCCACATACACACACACACACAGCAGTTATATGTCATGGATGAGAGTAAAGATCCCAGAGGGAGAGAATTATTGAAACTAAACTGACCAAGGGAATGTACCCTACAAGGCAAATTTTCAAGAACTATTTCTCAGTCTGGCATTATCTAGAGAGGCAGGCCTGCCTAAACTCTGGCTGAAGGCGACAATCATCATCCCTATCTCCTCCTGGATATACTTATTCTATACAGAAAACTTAGGGCTCCTATGGCATTGTGGTAGGAGACAGGGCCATGTATATTTCATGCTGATGTAGGAATATGAACATCTCTCATTGTAGCTGAAGTCTCCTAGACAATGTCTGAATATCATCAGACTTTTGTTATGTGTGGAATATTATCTAATTCTCTAAGTATTATGCTCTGAATGTTCAAAAATCTGGCCATATACTTAATTTCCCAGATAAGGGTGAGATAAATTCTTTCAGGTGGGTCAATCATCAAATTTTAGGACCAACTTGTATAACCGGAGGCTGAATTCTTCCCCAGTTAAGTTCATGATTCTTAGAGATAATGAGAGTGTTGGCGGTAGTTTTCTTTTTTTTTTTTTTTTTTTTTTTTTTTTGCTTTGTTGGAGGGGGGTTGGGGGCAGAGAGGATGCAGAGTACGTTTTTTTTCCTTCAAATATCCAAACTTAAAGAGGTCATATACCAGTTGGCATTCATGAGGTATTTAATTACTTTCACTTAGAAGGATTCTTTATGGAGAAAGCTGTTTTCTATTTAAGGTACTGCTTCTCTTGAATAGCTCAGCTCTGGTCTCTATCATACTGAAATCTCCTTTGTCTGCCTGGGTATGCCTGCCACAGTCTATTGGAAGGTATTTGTCAACAATTATATGTCTATTAAGAACTAGTCAATCAGTGCATGTGCAAATAGCCAGGCCTCCAGGGTCTAGCTATTGATAGGAACTTGTCAATACCCAATCCAGGCCTTTTTCTACAAAACACAAAGTCACACTCACCCAAATCATTGCCTGTCGAAATCTCCAAGGCCTGCTTTAGTTCCTGTATATTGGTCTTTCTCTCGTTTCTTTGGTTAACATTCATTTTGAAGAAACAAAAGACATTTAAAGAAAAAAAACCTGACTAAAAGGCCCTTATTAAAATGCTATTTAAACAGAGGGTGGGGGAAAGGGGTAGTATTTAATCTAATTAAGAATATTACCAAATGATTGTGCATGTAGGTGGTTGCAATTAATCCTGAAAATTGTGAAACTAGAAGAAAATTAATAATGGAAACTTTGAATTAGTGTGACTATAATTAATATCTATAAATATCTACTCTTCCACCAACACTAAGTTTAGACTTATTTACCCAATTTGTGATAGAAGGTTGTGATATTATCTCATATATTTTCATGCATATTCAATTTACAAATTCCATCATTGATTTTGTAATTACGATTGTAAGAGACTTGCCTGTTTTTGAGAAAGAGAGAGAAATAGGAAGAGAGAGAGAGAGAGAGAAAAAGAGAGAGAGAGAGGAGAGGAGAGAGAGAGAGAGAGAGAGAAAGAGAGAGAGAAGGGAGAGAGAGAGAGAGAGAGAGAGAGAGGAGAGAAGAGAGAGAGAGAGAAGAGAGAGAGAGAGAGAGAGAGAGAGAGAGAGAGAGAGAGAGAGAGAGAGAGAGAGAGAGAGAGAGAGAGAGAGAGAGAGAGAGAGAGGTTTATATGCCTATTTTAAGAGAAAGCCCCAAGCAAAAGCCACAACTTGAATACAATTTGTACATAAGGCCAAACCCTCTGTGCTTTCAGCCTTTCTGCATCAGAACATACACTGGTAGGGTACAACAAAAGAAGACATCACACGTTTTCCACAAAGACCACAACTATTTAAAGCAGATGGAATATTTAGAGCTAAGGTGGTGTGTGATGCACACTTTTGAAGTATATGAGAGTCAGACTTTGTTAAAATTACAAAAACAAACATGTTCTGCCTTAACAGGAAGATTTTCCCGTGACCTACTCCTCATTCCTCTCACTCAGTCAGTAGAAATAAACCTAATCTAGGCAATCATGGCCCAATAACAGAGTGACATGTAAATAAATTGGGAGGTAATAGGTAATTAGTCATTTTCCTGATGATGCTTTTTATTCCACGTTAGTCTTTTTGATTGGGGATTCCGATCACCTATACCTTCAGAAACTGGCCAAAAATTCACCTGAAGGCTATCTCTGATGACATAAATAAGCTCTATGTATCTGCATAAGAAACGTTGTAGATGGTATTAAAAAAATGTTGTCCATTGAAATGAGTTATTTCAAAATTTTATTGGAAGAAAGATGGGATTAATTTTACTTTGCTTAAGTGTAGGAGAGAAGCAAAACAGGCTAAACACAGGAAAAAAAAACCTAACAGGGCAATCAGATCACCTAGCTAGCATCTAAAAATATCTAAACAAGTCCTAGACACTCAAGATCGTTTTATACCTTGTAGAAAAGAGGGGAGGAGGGTGTTTTTACCCTGCACCTTTGCTGTTGAAAAAACACCAGATATTCAAATCCAATTTGTCACATCAGTTTAAAGTATGCCCATGATGAACAGGCATTTTTAGGTCTTTTACACAGGGGAAAATATAGCCAGACTTCATGTCTAAACTTAGCATACAATCTCTACTAGCACAAATAGTCAAAGCTGTCTTTGTCAATGACCCATGCCATAAAGTGTCTCTAAGTAGTCATTTATACAGCAGATAGAGTCAGTGTTTCAAGGAGTATTTGATATGCTTTTTGCAAAGTTTCATTTTCTGTATTTACAAAATAAATCATGCAAGCTTCTTCATGAATACCCTCATTACTAACATACATCATGAAAAGCCCTTAGATGTAAGATTGATAGATGCCTGTCAGATTCAACCTCATGTTCAACCATATCCAATGAATTTCTTTTTGAAAAATCATTTTGTACTTTCTTTGTGAGATAAGAGAAACTCTTCGGTGTTCAAATGCTCAGTTTTTAAATTGGATAAGCCAGGAAGTTGAAAGTTGGGGTAGGAAAATACAGAGTTTCATGTTCACCCCCTTTTATTCAAATAGTGCAAGGGTTTGGCTACAACAGAGTAAATAAAAGTCTGACCAGCCTTCAACCCTTAACTACCATAGGATTAACAAAAATACAGAATGACCTTACCAGTGAATGCATTACTGCCCTTCTGTGCTTCATTGAATCATTATTTTAAGTGGGTTATTTGGTATGTCTCTATATAATAACCTCCAGAAGATTCTTTTTCTTTGTGATAGTATTTGCTCCATAACAAATTCTTTTGCAAATTAGCCATTTTAATAAGACAGATACCAAGTGTTATAGATCCATAGAGTCCTTCACGTTGAAATGCTCATATAAATAGCATACAGACCCAGTCTAGCTTATAATCATTTTTCTCTATTACTGTACTGTTGAACTAAGTGCCTAATTTAAGGGGGGAACTACTACAGGCCAACAAAAGGACATACTGTAACATTTCAAACTCCCACTGAGTAATATCCTGTGGAAAATAGTTGAAAAATTTGGTGATGAATAATACATTAACACAGATAACTCCTGCTCTCCTTGCTATGTACAGGCATTACTTGAAATTTATACATAGTAACAGATTATCAAATCCACTATCTTGGTATCTATGTTTGTGGGTGTGTGTATACACACACTTATATACACACACATATATATATACATACCATATTACATATATACCATATGTATATTTACTCATTGTATAAGGTGCACGCACACCATATTGCATATCTATATTATGAAGTGAGTACAGAAAGAAGCATTTATATGAATCACTGGCAGAAATAAGGAGCAATAGTTCATTTCTCCTAAACATTTTCTTCCTCTGACTTTAAAGGGAAAAAAAATGAATTGTCCCTTCCCTACACCACCCCATAGATGAGTCACTAATTGCGATGATTGGTGGTGACCAAAGAACAATCACCCTGACACTTCAGTTCATTACTTTCTGTGGACGCAGAGCCTTTCCCTGAGGCTTTAAAATAACTTTTCAGGCATTGTTTCATAAATTGCCACAGCCCTATAAGCATCGAGGAAGGGGATGAGCAAATCATTTGCTCTACAAGTTGAGGCATGGGGAGGTTAAGGAACCCGTCAAAGGTTGCCGAGGAAGTCTGTGATACAACTGAGACACTCCAGCTGCACCTCCACGTTCGCAGCCCACTCCACTTATAGACAAAGTCAAAGAATCCTAAAAGGAAAACATCTTATCCCCCAAGCAAGCAAACAAAACATATGCCACGGAAATGTATCTCCAACCGTTTATTGTCTCAGAGTCATTTTATAAACCAATCTGCTTAATATATTCTCAGGGACCTCTCCCCCCTGAGGGATTAAGGTTCTTGGGCTTGGAGAGCTGTAAATGGTAGCAATCGGAAGCTGTAATTTACCTCTTCTCTCAGTTGCAGTGTATTTCTCACTCCAGAGAGCCGGTAGGAAGGAGGAAGAAATCCAGAGTGTAATGGTCCTTCTGCCGCTCTGAAGCTGCTTGGGAATGGCAACTTTTTGATCAGTACGGTAAATGCCCAGCACATCCCAAATTTAGGACATTAAAGACTGCTAATGAGAGGCACTTGCCTACTCGAATCACCAGCATACGGTACTGATACGTGTAATATGGACCTACCTTTGCTGCTGTATCTAAATCACATTAGCTAACGTGGACAGCGATATTTTTCTCCCTCTTTACAAATTAAAGGATAGCAAATGTAGACTAACCAAAGGATGTATGTTTGACAGTTGGGTATTGTGGCTCCTTTTCTATGGGTTTAAGTAGGGCCCTGTTTCACAGATCTCCAACTATGATAAATTCAGGTATCTATTACAGAGTTTCCAACATGAGAATGTGTGTGTACGTGTGTGTTGGAGGTGGAAGGGGGATGGAACCTTGTACTGAAGAAAATCTCCCAAGACGGAACATTACCTAACTAAATTTTGTTTCAAAAATCCTCTTTGAGCAGACTACTGTCCAGTATATTTTGAATGGAAACTCCCTGCCTAAAGCAAAGCATAAAGTAACACATGTAGAAAGGAAGAAATCAGAATGTTTCAATAAACTGAACTTGAGAAGTATTTCATCAATATTTTGGTAAATTTGGTATGGAGAGCAATTTGGATTATACATACACAGACATTCATGCTTTTATGCATCATTAGGATTTTCTGTTAATTTTAGAATGTTTTTAACACATCAGATCTCTTGTTTTTTACATCTACATAAATACCTATACATGCACAAACACATACACGTACAAAAATAAACTCTCAGACAGCATTAAAGGCAGATAAAGACATAGAACAATTCAACAGTGGTATTAATCCAGGAGAGAAAAAAAAGGCTTTGTTAATTACCCATATCCATTTAACCAAAAAAATCACTATTACTTGCTAAATTTTGAGTCAGTATCTCTTCTCTGAACAAGATATTATAAGATATAACTTCAAATAATGATCAGAAAGAAATCAGGTAGTTCTATAATATGAGAAAGAAAATTTCAAAAGGCTTGGACCCCCTTCGCCATATCTGTGGTATCCCAGCGCCATCTACTGCTCAATATTGGAATGCTAGTGTTAAATATTGCAAACTGTTTTATAAAATCTTAACATCTTCCCTGCATTCAAAAATTTTGGAAGGTCATCGAGTCCATCCCTCTGGCTTTAAGTCAAGCCCTGATTTCCATTCTAGATAGAGGAGAATCTTTTTCCATATTTCAACAACTTTATTACATGTTTGCTTTAGATGCTTAAAGTACAACTACTCTGGAAGAAGGAAGGCTATGAATTACATTCTCAATGAGGTATAAATGACTGAGAAGTAACCTTTCCTGGGAGTAGATTTTGATAGGGGGAAAAGAGCACTGGGTTTCTGAAAGAGAGATTGAAGCATTCTGGAGAAAAAAGTTGAGAATGCAAATGAAAAAATGAATATTCCTCTTAATAATATGGCATGAAGCCTGCCTGGCATAGTTTGAAAGGTATCAACTAATGGCCAAAAAAATCTTGTTCTTGTCTTGTTATACTATTACAAGTCAATTCCTGGAATTTTCATGATTTCCATTACTGTTCAAGAATATGTATGTATTTTAAGAGTTTTTGTACATTCTATTACCCAAGAAAGTCACATTAGCTGCCTTCTTTGATTTTTTTTTCTAGTGGGCAGTAGATGAAGTGACAGGCCTAGAGTCAAGAAGATTCATCTTCTTGAATTCAAATTCAGCCTCAGACACTAGTTAGCTGTGTGACCCTAGGCAACTCATTTAACTCTATTTGCCTCAGTTTCCTCATCTTAAAATGAACTAGAGAAAGAAATGACAAACTACTCTAGTATTTCTGCCAAGAAAAACCTCTAAAGGGGTCAGAAAGAGTCAGACACAACTGAAAACAACTCAACAATCACAAATTTCTAGTGGAAAGAACACTGTCATCACTGGAACATTTGTGCTGTAACCATGGCTTTTGTGAGCTCTTTAGCAGATCATTCACCTTCTATGAGTTTCCTTCTCTCAAAGATAGGGATAATAATACTCGCATTACGTACTTGGGGGAGGGGAGATGTTGCCACAAATGGACCAGAAGTTCTAAGAGGAAAAGTGGATGACCACTGAGGAAACATTCACCCAAAATCTAACAACTACATACATTCCCAATTTCAATAGCACTTCAATTTCTAACGCTAACAGAGTCAAACTTGTTTACTGGTATTAAAAAAAAAAATTGTCCTCAACACCAGGGAGATCTGGTTTGAAGTCCTACTTCTGACCATATTGGCTGTGTGACCTAGGGCAAGTCAACTTCTCATAACTCTAGGAAACCCTCTAGGAAAGACTGTAAATTGTAGAGATGGCAATGACCTGCACTGAAAGGAGATTCCACACTAAGGGATTCCCTAGATTAATGAAATTATAATATTAATCCCTATTGCCTCTTTGTAATATGTATTTAGCAAACTGGATATTGTAAAGCAAAGCTTTATAAAACTTAAAGGTTATGTAGGAGAGGGCTATGATGGGGAGTAAGTGGAGGGAGGAGGAGGAGTGAAACAGAGTACTGGACTTAAAACCAGAAGATGCAGACTCAAGTTGCAGCTTTGCCATTCAATTAGGTATGTGATATTGAGCAACTCATTTCATTTCTCTCTAGACCTTACTCCCCTCATCTTAAAATGAGAAGGTAGGCAGTGGAAAGTGCACCAACTATTAAGTTGGGTTCATCTCTTAGCTCTGCTGCTATCTGTGTAGTCTCATACAACCTCCCTGGGTCTCAGCTTACTTTAAAATGAGAGAGTTGGACTGATCAGAGGTGTCAAACTTGCCACCCCAGAAAAGTGGAAAAAGAGTTGGACATAACAGAAATAGTTGAACAGCAATAAAGTGATAGATAATATGACTAAATAATTCCAAAATCCTTTCCAGATTAAAATATTCTGCAAGTCTAATTACATCCAACATAATAGGAAAATTAGGGTTCCAGATTAATTCATTGTCACCTATTAACACCTAGAACAGATCTAGGTGCTGTAAGCCTACTATTACTATTGAGGATGGGAATGAAATCCAGAGTACGGGTTCTTCTTTGATTCTAGGTGTGGTACTGTAGAAGTGGGCACCAAAAACCCATCCTGACAGTTCTGGGTTACACTGTATATAAAGGGGACAGGGAGAAGTATTGCCAAAAAAGGGACAAGAAATACTGAGGTGAAGGTGGAGTAATACCAGGGAAAAATTTTGTCTACTTCCCAAGTATCAACTTATCATATATCAATGTGACCAACGAGCCACAATTATCCCCAACATCACTATCACTCTTGGTGAAATTCAGAGCTTTGCCAAAGTCTAACCTTTACTTCTATCTATCTATCTTAATGTATTCCTCCCTTCAGGATATATGAAAAATAATTAGTAACTTATGCAGTTGTTTGGTCGGGTTTCTCTTGGGGAGCAGGAATGTGTACTTGTGCTGGCAATTTGGTTTAGAAGGAAAGAAAATTAAATTTGGAATCAAAAGACTTGAGTTCAAATCTTAACTCTCCTATTTGATTTCTATGTGAATCTGGGCAATCTGCATCAGTGCCAAGAACCTAGACTTCTTCAACTGAAAAATGCAAGGAATAGATTAAATGATTCCTAAGGTTTCATGTGACTCCGTAAGCCATTATTTTTCATATAAACATCTGCTGACTCTAGGCCTTCTTAGAATTATAAAAAGCTAGAGTAGTTCGCTAGTAAATGTTTAACAACCAGTTCTCAAAAAAAAAATGTATGAGCAAAACACTTCTAAGTTTCATTTATATTTTCTCTGACACTAATTCTAGACAATCAACAAAATAATACCAAGTCATAATCAATCATATTGCAGATTTCTGACATGTAAATGCTCACACTGAAAATTAAACAATCAGTTCAGGACTTGCTTGAGCTGACTCTAGCATACCTCTGGACCCTTAGCAATCAAACATTTTCCAATGCCTTCATTTTAGAAGAAGAAAACTTATTCCCAAAGAAATAAATTGACTTTCCACATAAGAATAAGTGGCATTACCAAAATAGAACAGAAAGAATCTATGCCAGAAAAATTAATTGAAATAATATTATCATTTCATTTTTTTCTCACAATACTCTAGTAATAAGAAATAATTCATCTTAAAACACCACATTTGACTTAAAAACAACTGAACCATACAGTTAGAGGACCCAAGTTTTCCATCATTCACATTTAGAAATCTACACTTTTCATTAGAAGTTTATATTTCTATTGAACTCAAAACATTTTAGAAATTGGGAGAAAGGTTTCAGCTCTGTGTGCCTTTTTTAATGGTTCTTACTGTTGTCTCTTGTTCAAAAGGAAGAAAAAAACAGATATGCGAAAGCAATGACAGAGAAAGCACATTTGAGAGTGGGTACAACATCCCACATCAACAGCTACCTCCTCTACTAAAAGGTGGAGTTTCCATGTCCTCATCTCTTCTCCCAGTCTTGCCTCCATTTTTCCACTTCCATTGATTGAAGAATATTATAATGACTTCCCCTCCCCAACTTTACAAGAAAAAAATCATTGAGATTCAACAGGGAACCTAAACAATTTGATGTATTCACTAGGTAATCCTAAGTTCACAGTTTGTCATATAAAGCCCTTTACAATTTGGATACTGCTAATCTTTGTAAACATTTCTTGTTGTGGCCTCGACTATCACCTTGGGGGGACATTATGAGAAGGACTCAAGTGATGGGTTGGACTACAGGACTTCTGACACAGGGTTCTAAGTCTGAAATTCTATGACTCTAGTGCAAGAGCCCTGCTGGTAAGACGGGGATGATCACTTCCAAGGGGTCCCAATTCTCTCTTCAAACATGGGAAGAAAGGATTCTCATTTCAGGATCAAGAGTGAAGACCAGAATTTTTAATCCATGAACAGCTTGAAAAATCTCTCCAGAGAGGGACAGGAAGAGATTTAAAGAGAGAGCACAGTGGCAGATAGACAACTCTGTCCTGGGACCTTAAAAACCTCTTAGTCTATAGCGTTTTTCCTTTTCCTGGCTGATAACTTGCTTGTTTAAGATAATCTAGCACATAAAGACTGAATTCTGACTTCGAGGAGGTATCTCTGGAATGATGGTGAACCTACTCTACTTTGTATCTTCCTCGTATTTTACTTCCCACACCGTAGAAAGAAAGGTTAATTATTAAAGACTGTTTTAATATTTAATATTTTGACTATTAACAGTTTAGCAAAGAGGTAAGATCATTTCAATGATACTCCGAGCTTGGATTTTGCTATAGAAAATGAGAAAGGGAAGAAAAACCTTCGGATATTTGATTGCTAAATTCAACTGGCTGGGAGATCACCATCCTGGCTTAGCAATCAGCAGATAACCTGATGGCTTGGTGCATTTTATGTGCCACAGTGACCTCTGCTGGACAACACTAAGATTGTATTTATCTGCCCACTATCTCTGAGAGATAGTCAAGAATTTAGAATGACACCCATTTTTAAAATAAGGTAGATAAAGACAGGCCATGACTAGCCCAATATCACCCAGCTATAAAACACAACATATCTAAAACCCACACATTCTTATGGTCATTCCAACCTCTTTGGGAATACTGTCCCCCTCAAAAATAAAATAAAAGTTGATAGATGCTTAACAAGGCAAGAGTGAGAGTGAGTATGGTATATAAAGAAATGTCAGAGGTTAATGGGGCAATTGAAGAAATACTCAAAGAAAAGAGTCTAGTTCATTTTTTAGATATTTATTTATTATCCTCACATAAAATGATGGGAACACATTAAAGCTTAAGAAGTCAATTCACCTCCCTCTTCTCAGATTTTATTTCAAGAGAATCCTATCTGTTTGCCCTCTCTTCCTTGTCCTCTAGGCTGAGGTTGCCCACAAGTGACCTATGAGTAATTAAAATGTGGCCTGTAGACAAACTTCTCCATTTTGATAAATAAATGTTGAAATAAGATGAGAGAATGAAGGAGGATTTCCTGTGAAATTGCTTTTTCTTAATGTACGTTTCCTTGTAACTCTGCCTTGATGATAGGTTACTAATATAATTCTGATGAAGAACAACATTTGCAGCATATACTTCCACTTAAAAAAATTACTGACCTGGCCCCACAGGCCAATGTGAATGGACATTTTGACCTTTGGCTTACAGAGAATTGGACAATTCCTCTCTAGATGAAGAAATGTAAGAATCAGTTAGAGAATGATGAAAAAAACATTTTAAAACCATTTTCATTTCCAGTTCCTATGAGTCAGCACTCTAATCCATGTGCTTTCTGTGAAATTTACACCCCCAGATTCTAAAGTGAAAAAGTTCTTTAATTTCATCAATATATCTATTGATCTCAAACTGGGGTCTATGTTCTGAATTTTTACAGAAAATCATTTGACTCTTATGAGCCTCAGTTTTATAATCTGTAAAGTGACTATGATAAAAATTTACGTGTTTGGAGAAAGGAGGTATAACAGTGGGACTCAATCAGTAAGCATTTACTAAGTACTTGCTCTGAGGCAGGCACTATGCTGGGTGCCAGGGATACAAAGAAAAGTTAAAAACAAAAATAAGATATCTAGTACCTGCCCTCAAGGAGCTCATCATCTAATGGGGAAAACAATATGTAAAAAAATGGGCTACATACAGAATATATATAAATTAGAACTGAGAAAACTTCAGAGGAAAGATACATGCAGTTGGAAGGAAATGCCTCCTGCAGAAGGTGGAATGTGAACTGAGGCTTGAAAGAAGTCAAGAAAACTAACAGGAAAAAGTGAGGATGGAGAGAATTCTAGCAATGCAAGGAGAGGGGAAAAGAATGCAAACATCTAGTGCAGATGGGAGATAGAGTGCTGGATGCAGGGAATAGTAAGTATGCAGTGTAATTAAATCATAAAATGTGTGAAAAGTGAATTATAAGGAAATTTGAAAGGTATGAAGCGGCCAGGTTCTGATGAGCTTCAGCACTAAACAGAGGGTTTTATATTTGATCCTAGAAGTAAATGGGGGTCATCAGAGTTCATTGCGTAGTCAGACCTGCTCTTTATGAAATTCACTTCAACAACTGAACAAAGAATCAATCAGAATGGAAACAGATGAAGCCAACAGAATAATTAAAGAGTTTTCTCAATAATTAAGGTTAGAGTTAATGAGTTGATGAAGAATGGTGAGAGGTGATGATGAGAGTTGATGAGCTAAGGTGGATCTCCAAGCATAGGAGTAGTTGGGTAAGATTTCTGTAAAGCTGGTGAGCCTTGAACTAGACTATGAAGGATAGACAGCAATTAAATAGGTAGACAGGAAAATGGAAGCTATTTCAAGCTTTAGGAGGAAATTGAGTCAAGACTTAAAGGTATGGAGGGACACTGGCACGGTTGTAATAAGTCTATCTGTTAAAGAATACAGACTTCTACAGTAATAGGATCATAGAGCTAAAGCTAGAAAGAAGCCCAAAGGCCACCTAGTCAACTCCTGCCACTCATTTTTTATCTGAGGTTAGGTGATTTGACCAAGTTCACACAGGTAGGATGTAATAGCATCAGAACACGAATCCAGGTTCAAATGAACTCACACATCTGACTCTTGAGCCAGTGCTCATTCTACCTTGCTATACTACCTCCTGATCATACAACTTCATTGATTTCTTTTTGGTCATATTTTCCTAGAGGGCATGAGTCTTTTGCTTTCTTCTTAATTCCTTCATTGTCAAGTATGGTCTGGGGACAGTGACAGTGGGAAATAAATATTTTTAATCAATTGAAGCTAGTACATTTTATTTAGCTAGCCTTGTGAAAAGAGTTTCTATTGCCATGCTTTGTTCTGTGCAAAGAATCAGGGGACTGATGCATGAATGTGTTCATGCTTCAAATGATTACCACTACTTTGCCCATTTGAGATCTCCCTTAGTATCTCGCACATGGTAGACACTTTTTAAAATTTTTGTTAAATGGGCAAATGAGTTCAACCCATGCTCCCTTTATCATTGTCAAATATACTGAATTGAACCCACATCCAAAACTAACTTTATGGTACGGTGGGATGACCACTAGCTTTAGAGGACTTCTATTCCAGTTCTGTCCCTGCTTATATAATACATGTGTAACCTTTGTCAAATTAATTTAACTCTCTGTTCTCCATTTCCTCATTTTTAAAATAAGTGGGGGTTTCCTAGATGGGCTCTGAGACACTTTCCCATTCAAGCTGGCAAAAATTATTTAAGGTATTCTGATATATAAAACTAAAGGACAGCTTTTGAATTTTGAATACGTGTCCAAGTATATTGATGCCAGGGGGTGCATGTGCTGAAGAGAAGTGGTAAATAGGGCTTTGAAGTTTGAAGTAGTTAAGTTCATTCATGAATTCTTAGAGTCTTGATCCTGTTCTCAGAGATTGAATGGCAGAATGGATAGAACACAGTCCTGATTCATTATGGAAATTTATGTGGTCATTATTTTTTTTTTGTTTTCCTGAAATTAAAGGTAGAGGAATGTATAATAAAGATAAACAAAATGACTTCCAAGAGAACCATATGGTGTGATCAAACAAGTGCTGGATTTTGAATTAAATGACCTGGGTTCAGGGGAATGCAGATAAATGCTTAACAACTAGATTGGGGATAAGGAAGTTTATGTACAACATACTGCATTACTACTATTTTCTCCTCACTTTCTTAAGTCTAGACCATCAACCAACAGTAAACCAAGCCCTGATTTGTATCCTTTGATGATTTTTGAGGTACAGATGCTCACAAGAAAGATTTAACAGTCGACTTTTGCAAGCTGGTTCAAACGGTCTCCAGCACACCTTGACTCCGATTCTAAACCTTGGTCTACTATAATTCATTGCGTCAGTTTGAGCAAATCACTTAAACCGTCTGGTCCCCACTTTCTTCATCTACAAAAATGCATACTTGAGATAGATAAGGTCCCCCCAGCTCTATGAAGCTAGTTGGCAGAACAACAAAGAAAGCCCAGTTCTTGGTACCAAAGAATAATCAGTGCCCAGCTCCATCATCAGAAAACATGTATGTATTTTTAGTGCTTGTAAATCTAACGCTGATACAAGTGATTTGTGGAAGGTCAAGAAACTTAAGTTTAAGTAATGGAAAGACAGAGGTTTCCTCACAATCTGCTAGAGTTCCTTTCATGCATTAAACATAAGCTTCTATTCTTGGCAAACTTAGTAGCAATCTCCCGAGTTGGGCCAAGATCGCCAGTAGATTTAGGTAAAAGAAATGTCAACATTTTGTTTTAATTGACTATAACAGCCACCAAGTCTAAAAGGGAGACACAGTTTTGAAGAAAGTGGGAGAGAGAGATAGATATTATATAATAAGAGATTGGTTTTGCATTATTCTACTAGTTCACACTCTTATAGTACTTTACAGTTGTTTCAGGTCATTCATTCTTTTTTTGATACTAAAAATAATGAGTAGATTTTGAATTCTGAAAGCATTTATTAGGGACTTGAAAACATGCACACGCACACACACACACACTCACAACATAAACTCCTTGACATCAGAGGTTGTCTCATTTTTATATTCACATTCTCAATATCTAGGACAGTGTGTTGGGAATGTTTTTATTATATATACACATTATATAATATATATTACATATACATACATATATACATGTATATACACATATATAGAAAGAGAAAAAATTCACTTTTTGAAAAGTAATAAAGATAAGTATGAGCTTAAAATTAAACAAGGATATTTTCCAGATGGCATCACTCATATAGCCTAAAGTAGATGTTCTCCTTTCTAGACGGAAAGTCTCTTATATAGTTCTCAGTCCTACAAGCCCTAGATTCAAGTTCACCTGATGCTAGAAATGTCATCAACTTTCAACTGGTCATGTTGTGAAGTCAAATGTCCAGTGATATGCAGTCAAGTCTTTTTAGTTCTCCGGGAGGATGTGATAGAAGCCAATTTTTCCTTCCGTTGTCATTTGTTACCATTTGCTTGGAATAAATTTCTTTGTTAAAGCAACACAGGTCCATCATCTGGGTAATTAATTGTCTGGTGATAGGGTAGACCACAACCAAGTCTGACTGGAATTATCCCATTGAAAATGTTGAGTAATGAATGTATCAAATGTAGCAGGCATAGAATGTGCACAGTGAATGTGACGAGGAATAAAATATCTATTACACCAGTTTTGCAAACCTTACAGTACTATATAAATGCTAACTGTAAGGATTAAAACTTCTGGATTTGCTTACCTGATGCAACAGCTTAAACGTACTTGGACAAACATTATTGTTCCCAATTTATGGTTGGGGACATTGAGGTTTAGAAAGATAAATGATTTATCCAGTATAAGACGGATGGGAAACAGGGAAACTGAGACCAAAACCTGGGTTTTCTGATGCCAAGTCAAGCATTTTCTATCACTGCCCGCTGCCTTTTATGGTTTTGTCCTCCAGAAAATTTTCCTCCCCAAATTATTATACCTGTTTAGTATTATATCTATTTCTTTCCCCTTTGATTCTGAGGTGATAAAGAGGAGGGATATGAGTTAACAAATACCCCCCAAGTGCTATAAATCACACTGTTGCTGATAATAAACGGACTGTGGCTTTATGTAACCATAGGATGCTGTCTGTATGACTTAAATCAACAATGATACAGAGAGCTCCATTAATTTGTATACCCTTTTTGCTGGTGATGAAAGCCTTAAAGCAGAAAATAAAATCAATTGCTCATAGTTAGAGAAACCTCTCCCTGCGCTGCTAGACTAAGGGTCATTCAGCCTCTCCATTACCAAAGATCCCTCCCTTTCTCTGGATATATAACTCTCTCATAAAAATTAATATGTGGCTGAGGCTTGAAATGCATGTGTGATCTAAGCCTGGGAGAAAATGTATTCTTTCAGTACCTTCTGAAAGAAGTTTGTGGACAGTTTATCCACTCAAAAAGACCTAAGTTTTCTTGCTTGAGTCTTCCTTTTATTTGTTCTTAAACAATTACCATAACTGGAAAAATTAGCAGAGCTATTTGTTTGTGGGGATATTTATAAATATCACATTAGCTTCTAATCATAAAAAATAAACCTTTAGAAATGTGCTATTTTCACCATGAATATAAAAATGTTGCTGAAAGCCAATGAGAAAGCACCAATTTGATGAGAAAATCATTTTAAGCATACATTATACCTAGAGAAAAGAAGCAAAATGCGGAGCCAGCCTTAAAGTCAGGAAGACCTGAGTTCAAGTCTTGTCTCTCATACACACTATGTCACTTAACCTCTGAATGTTCCCTCTAGGCTTGGGGCTAAAGGTTTTAGACTACTGAACAACCTGCATTGACTGTTGTGTTAAGTTTCCACTTTCTTCACCCCCTACACAGAAGTCATTGCTCTGAACCAAATTGGAGGGGGGAGGGTAGTCCTAAACTCTTTATTTTTCATTCTTTCTTGCTAGGACTACATCAGACTGAATAGAAACAGTCCAGGAAAAAATTGTTTTATGCGTATTTTCAGCATTATGAATCTACAGTAAGCAGTCATTTCTGTAAATATGTTTGTTATAATGAGGGGTAAGGTGATGGCTCTTGGGTATAATGTCAATCTGTATTAAAAATAATATACAGCTGGCCAGTGATTCTATGTGAAATTAGCACTGTCCTATGTGGTGTAATCAATACTATTTTTAAAGCTTTGTGAATTGAGTTCTAGCTTTCTCAAGATTTCATGTCCTCTTCCTCCTCTCTTTTCTCTCTCTGCCTCTCTGTCTCTCTCTCTGCCTCTGTGTCTCTCTCTATCTATCTATCTCTCTCTCTTCACACACACACACACACACACACACACACACAGAGTGAACTTGCGGGGGGGAGGAAGGACAAAGCTTTTTTTTAACAGAAATATAAATAAATCAATGTAATTTTTAATTGACTTCCCCCAGGAAATCTTAGATCAGAGGAAGCATCTGGTATTCAGTGAGGTTTCTGTTTTTCCCCAATTTTCCAGCTGGGTTGACTGAAACATTGGAGGTCAACTGAGATATATGAGGTCACTTAACAAGTAAGTGTTTAAGCTTGGGTTCTGTGGTCCCCTAATTCCAGGACCTATCACTAGAGACCTACTCCACATTTCAATTAAAACTCTATTATATAATATATTTCACTTTAATCTTGCAATCTCTTGACTCAGCTCAAAGGTAAACTAATGCATAGTAGCCACCTCAAAGATGGGGGCAATGCCAATATTTCATAGGAAGAAAGCAACATTTGACAGTTGAGCAAGAAGCTAATGCCAAAATCTGTTAAAGGTAAAGAGGAAATGCTAGAGCTTTTATTTCTGGTTGGTTTATTTTTAATAAATATGTTCTTCCTCTCATAGATTCTCTATTCTAGTCAAATTAGATTGCTAGTCATCCACTGTATATAACACTCCATCGACCCCTCCATGCATCTGTAACATGATCCTTTATGTCTAAAAACCACTCTTTCCTCATGTCCATAGAATCCCTAGCTTTCTTCAAAGCTTGGTTCAAATGTCATTTCCTACATAAGAGCAACTGAAAACTATGTGACTACAGCTTCTCTCTCTCTCTCTCTCCCTCTCTCTCTCTCTCTCTCTCTCTCTCTCTCTCTCTCTCTCTCTCTCTCTCTCTCTCTCTCTCTCTCTCTTTCTCTCTCTCTCTTTCTCCCCTCTTTCATCCCCTGGCCCTCTCTACCCTCTTCCTTCTTCTCCCTCTCTGTCTTTCCCTCTCCTTTGGCATAAAGAACTCAAGAACTCAACATGATCTAGGGCCTTGAACAAGAGATAAAGAGATCTTCAGGAAAAAGCCCAGACAGCACTTCCTGTCTCCTTTATATCCACCTTCACCAACCCCTGGAACTGATGTCTCCTTTCTTGGAACTATCAGGACATTCTTTTTGTGCCTCTCATTATGCACTTATCAGTTTCTGTTTTGTATTACAGCTATTGGAGTACATTTCTCTACTATACAAGCTACTTGACAACTCTTCAGGGCTATTTTTACCACTAGAATAGTGGGCATTCTGCAATGATATTTTGAGTTTTCACTCCCTACACAGAAATCACAGATCTCAACTAAAGGAAAATAAATGCTTTCAGTATGAGGAAATTCTAAACTTTTTTTTTTCATTTTTCTTTAACAGTGTACTAGACTGTGTGAAAACAGTGATCCTGAAGATTTTTTTTTTTATTATTCAGGGTTATTGGTCCATAATGATTGATATAACTGATCCATAATGATCAATTATTTCTTTGTAAATATTGTGTGTAAATAAGTGTGTGTAAAAATAAGGAGATGAGGTGACAATGCAGGTCTGATTTTGTCACTCTCTAGCTCAAAAAGTTGCAGTGACTTTCCATTGCTTACGGAATAAAATATAAACTCCTTAGCCAAGCAGCTAGGTGATATAGTAGGTAGATTGTTGCACTTGGAGCTAGAAAATTCAAATCCTTCCTCAGTACTTACTAGTTGTGTGACCCTGGGCAAAACATTTAGCCTCTCTCAGACTCAGTTCCCTCAATTGTACAATAAAGAAGTTGGGCTTGATGGCTTCTAAGATCCCTTTGGGTATTAAATTTAAATCCTTGATCCAAGTGCAGAAAACACTAGTCCCCAATAAACTTTTCTAACCTTTTCACGTGACTCTTCTTCATTACTTCTACTTTCTAGTCAAATTGAACTATCGATTTTATTGGAGCATCTTCTGTTTCACATTTGTTGCATTTCTTCAGATTTCTCCGTACAGACTCTCTCCATATGACCCTGTATTGAAATTCTCCTTCTTCTGGTCTAACTCTAGCTAGCTCTTCCATGATGTCTTTCCCAGGCACTCCAAAAAGAAACTATTCCTTCTGCAAATCTTATGTCCCACTAACATCTCCTTTTCAATGATCAAAGTCTTTCATTTTAATTATCTATGTTCAGTCTTGTCCTTCCCAATTATAAGCTCTTTCAGGCAGTGGTTGTGTTGATTTCCATTTCTGAATCCTCAGTGTCTAGCATAATGTTTGGATTTGATGTCACGAAGAGTCATTTCCCTGCCAATAAATAAAGTGGTTTATAATAATAAGTATGTAATAAAGGTTTGTTGAATTAAATTGAATTTGCATATAGTGAGCACATGATAGGTTTGTTAAATGGTAAATGGACACGCAGAACTGATCTTATGGACAGAAAATTAATTGGCAGCTAGAATTTCTCAAGTTTTCCTCCCCAGCTGATCCCTTGTTTGACGTTAACCCAGATAACTCATCCTATTACTTAAACTGTGGTTTCATCCTAGCAGGTCTTTCTTACCTGATGTCTGGTGCAATCCTCCAATACCTTTTGTTTTGTGTAATGGTTTTTCACATCAATTGTAAATTAATTTACTCTAATACTGAAGATTGACCTTTCACTTTACAAAATGGACCCCCAAAATGGTACTTTATCTTCCCACTAATTAGGAATATGACTTTCCAATTAAGAAGTATTAAAACAAGAAAGCCTATCCCCCAAAATAATGAAAAACAGATAAAAAGTTTAAATTCTAATTCTACTCCTATTTGAAAGCACACAATCAGAAACATTTTTATCTGAACTAACTTCACTTGTTTTCAACACTGGGTAAGACAGCATGAATAATTTTGGAAGCAAATTTGAAAATGCTCTTACACCTTTCTTTATATGATTTATAAAATGATGTCCTTTATTGTAAAATAACCTGGAGGCCTTACATACACATTGCAAAACATAAAATTTCCATTTATGATATTGGCAATAATCCAGTCATTGCATTTGGGGGATCCACAAACAAATTCACAGATAACAGACCTAACATAGAAATTCCCTGAAATGTAACTTCTCCCTAGTTCTACATCAAATTATCTTTCCCATTAGATTTCTACAGATGCCTGAGGTGAAAAAAAAAGAATGCAGAAAATACTGAAGTGGGAAAAAAACTCATATATTTTTATAAAAGTATGAATATTGTGTTATGTAAAAGAAGGAAACATGAAAAATATTATCCTGGCTAACACAGCTTGCATTGTTATTTTCAAAATAACCAAAAGTTAGATGAGATTTTCTTCTCATTTTTGTCTATCAAGAATTTGTAATAATAGGGCACTGAAAAAAAATTTGTTTTGTTTTGGATAAATTAAACATAGCACTATTATTTTTTTATATATGAGTCAAAGTATCACATAGCTCCATGTATACTAAGATAGTTCTCAGAAATATTAGGATGTGTATGATAGAACAGCTAAATCACAGAAAGTCAGGATATCTGAGATTTAGTTTCTGCTGCATCATTCATTCCCTGTGTGACCTTAAAAAAATCATTTAACCTCTATGTGTCATTTTCCTTCTCTTTTCCCTGCCCCTAATACGAAAAGAATATAATGATGCCTATGTTTTAGTTTTGATGGTATGAGATATTATTAAATGCCAGAGTTAATAATATCATAGATTGGAAGCTAGATTTGAAAAATTCCAAATGTGAATGCAAGTCACATTGAGAAGAAAGAAAAATTTTTAAAAAAGAGGTGTGTGAGTATAAACCAAGGCATGTTTTCTAGAATAATGACATAACACTTCTCTGTACTAGTCAGTTTCATCTATTCTGTCATGGAAGGGAGGAAGTAAGAAAGAAATCCAAAACTTGAGGGTCTTTGTCCAAGTTTTAAATGTTTTTGCCCTTTGGTTTTTTAAGCACACTTGAATGAAATCCTTTATTGTGGCAATGTAGGTACCCCTTAGTCAACTGTAGGAACTAGTGTCAGATCATAAACTCCAACTTGTTCCAATCGATGGTCATCCATCACCAAGCTTGGGGACCAGGAAGGAAACACAAGCTGACTAACAATTTGCCAGAATGATTTAAGGCCCGGCATTCAGGAGTTCCTGTTTCAATTGCTCTTTTGATGTGACTCTTGGACCTTTCTCCAGCTAGAGAAAGCCTTCCTATGTTAACCCTCAAACTACTTGCATCTGGAAATGTAGTAAAAATAAAGATATCCTATCCAAGAGAAATATTGCTTACAGCTGAAATGGACAACACTGTGTAATGAGGTGATATTTTAAACCACCAACGGACCAAAAGCATCTTAATTTCATCCAAATTGGAGATATGATCATTATTTGTGTCTTTGTGATGTTAAACACCTGAATGAAAATTAAAATCTTGTCAAGTGGCTAAATACTTTGCCTTTACCATTGACTAAACCATCCATGCAATTGATTTTGGCTATATATGTTTTCAGCATCATGTAAATAGAGACTAAAAATGATGAACTAAGTTGCCTGGAAACAATTTTATGGCAGGAATTTTGGACTATATTAAGCAACCTGATTTTTTTGATTCCTCCTCCACCATGACTTACTTGTACTTCAAGGTCTTTTGCCTGTATTTGTCAACCACTAAAGAGATTATGAAGAAGCCACTTCTACCCACTTCACTTTTTCTACTCTTGATTCTGGACCCTTTACCAAACTATTCCTCTTGCTCATAGAAACATTACAGAGATATTAGGACCAGAGTTCTGAGGAAACGATATTTTAGAAACCAAGAGAAGATCTATCCAACCCCCAAAATAGCTGGATTCATAGGGGGAAGGAAAACACTATTTATACTGTAGTTTTCCTGAGGCAATAAGTACCATAGAAAAACCTCTGGACAAGAAATACTTCCACTTGAAGTCCAGATAGTAGCTAATCCCCCTTCTATTTCATTTTTAGGTGTAATTGAATCTTTCCAAAGCTCCCCAGATCTCTAGAATGGATGGATCTGCATATTAAGGCTAGGAATTCTCCTGACCTAAGGGAGAGAGAGAGACTATATATTTGTCTCCTTAGGCTTTCTATTGTGTCTCTCTACTTTTTCATACCCATGTATCTACATGAGAAACAGAAGAAACTTTGGTACCCCCAAAACCGAAAGTGTTTGTTTTGTTTTATTAATTACACAAATAAATACTATCTGGTTGATAGCCTAGTCTTCACAGATTGAAAATTAGAAGCAATTGAAATAATCTCTAAAACTAATTTGCAAAGAATGCATCATCCTGAACTGGTGTCAAGAATTTCCTTTCCTGGGAACTCTCCACACCAGGAAAAATGAAACTCTCTATTCTTAGACCAAGGGTGGGGAATCTGTGGTCTTGAGGTCACATGTGGCCCTCTAGATCCTCAAGTGTGGCCTTTTGACTGATTTAGATTGCCACCCCACTGCTACCCTAGACTATATAACAATCATCCTTAAATACAGTGAGATCTTTCAGGAAAGGCTCTAATCCCTAGATGAGGAAGAGATGTAGAAAGAAAAGACTAAACTAAATCTAAGAGTATTAGTACTTGGGGCCAAAAAATCTCCAGCAAGGGAACTGAAAGCTTCATCTCTATGGCCAGAAGTTTGGAGGAACAAGACCAAGGAATTTTTCTGATGGTCCCAAGGCTTCTAAAAGATCTGTTTGTGTGTTGGGGGGACAGGGGAGGAATTACCATTAGGTTTTATTTAATCTAAGAAAGTATCATAGCACCTGCTCTTCATTAAGCTGAGAATTTCCACTGGGCCAAAACTGAGAATGTAGGAATACAGAGGAATAGATTCCAAAGGAGATCACTTTTCTAGCAGGAGTTTGGAGGCAATCTCACTACACATCCCGATAGAAAGAGTACTCAACTGGAAATCAAGAGATTTAATTTCTAGAGCTGGCTAGGCTACTCACTAGCCCACCTCTCTGGGCTTGTTTGCTTATCTGTAAAATAAGGAAATGGAGCTGAGTGATGTCAGTTTCCCTTCTGACTCTGAAATACCATGATGAAAATCTAGTTGTATTCCTCTAATTCTACTAAAATGTAGAAACTATTCTCTAATTCAAGATAATTAACCAGAATGACTTGAACTCCATGGACATATTAGAATCTCTTGCAGTAGAGTTTGTGCCTGTGTCTTTTATTTCATAAGAATAAAAATTAGAGCTATGAAAAACCGATTAAATACATGTACCTTCCATTTAAACAAAAGAAAATTGCATTTGTCACTGTAGCTCAGTACTCATTTGAAAGGATATTGAAAGCAATATATCACTTGTCATACTCTGGGCTTGGCACTAAGTTTCAGTTCTGATTCTGACATTTTCTTGCTGCTGTAACACTAGGCAGACACAAAAACTTCAGTGTCCCCATCTGTAAAATGGGAGCGATCATTCTCACATATATTGTGAGTGAGAGAAAGCATGGTATAGTGATTATACTATCGTGAATAGAAAACTGTCCTGGGAACCAGGAATACCTGTGCTCAAAGTCCTTCCTCTAATACATATTGACTGAGAGACCATGGACAATTCATTTTACCTCTCAATGGTCCCAGTGTGCTCTCTATGAATGTAATTTGCAAGCAAGATGACAATCTGCATTATAAAAGCAATTTCCTCACCTGAGAATCCCCTATACAAATGAAATCACAGGACTTTTCTCTGTTCCCTAATATACTACCTCCTTTCAAAGGGTTTTATTATTTTATTTATTTAAATTATGCAGGACATAATTTATGTAAAGCTATTTATAGCTAGTAAAGATTTTTATGACCTGTAAATTATATGGACTGTTTTGGGGAAATTTTAGAAAGAAGATACAAAAAAGTTAAATATTTGTGGATTTGCCTTTTTGTATACTGTCACACCTTCAGGCATAGCTAGAATTAAGCAGTTGTGGTTTGTTCAAGTTTTTGTTTTGGTTTGGATTGTTTGTTTTCGCCACCTCATAGCAAGCTGACTTAGCAAAGGGATGTCATAGACAAAAAGAAGTCCTAGTAATGGCTTGCTTCTCTCCAAAAATGGACCATAAATGTACTGCATATCCCATCAGAAGATCTTACTCTTTTTTCTATGCTTGCTAGTTCTGTGGTCCACAAATGTTTGCTCTATAACTATAAGGACCAAATTTTATGAACCCCAAATCAGCCCCAACAAAAGAACGCTACCTCCTGCATAAAGTCTTTCTAAGTCTCTCTTATAATGTACTTGACCCCTTCTGCCATACTTAGCACTTTGGTATATAGTTCTCTAATGTGCTATCATCAGATCAGAAATGGAGATGCCCTAATAACTTAACAAAAATAAGGGATGATAGGTAAGCTGAATTTCCTCTGCTATCAATGAAACTTTAAAAGAAATCCCTGATGAGAAACTATGAAAGGAATGCTTTACCTAGAGTCAGAAGATATGTTTTCAAACTCCACATCTTGCATTGACAATAAATGTGACTTTGGATGAATCATATCTCTCTGGGACTCAATTTATTTCTCTGTAAAATGAGGTTAGACTAGGTGACTTCTCAAATATCTTCCAGCTCTAAATCTCAGACCATTTAAACCTATGAAGGACAGGATATGTATGTCCTATGTTGAGGGTGTTGAGAAAAACATGTTCCAGAATCTCACAGGATGGGGATATGTGGAAAAAGAAATCACAACCCCATTGCAGCATTTGAAATAATCATTATATGTGTCTTAAACCCTTGGAAACAAATCATAAAGTCCCAAGTTAACAGATAGAAGAGATCATGATCATCTAATACATCTCTCTCCTTTTAAATGTTAGAAAACTGAGCACCAGAGAGGTTGAATTGCTCATAAAGGTCACACAGAACATGAGAGATAGATCTAGGATTCAAACCCAGGTCCTCTGTTTAGAAATCCAGTGTTCTTTCCACTCCATCGTTTGTCAGTGATCAATATCACCTAGTTATTGCAATCATTCAGTTCTGAAATCAGGACCGCTTAGGAATAAATCCCAAAGCAGAATTGCCCTTCCTATATCCCACTTTAGTGTGAAGTCACGTTTTCAGTTAAATGCAGACCTCTGACAGGGTTCCCATATGTTAGTATGGGCTTCTACCCAATGAACTACATTCCACTTTGAGCCAGAGTTTCTTTGTTCTCTCCCTTGATTCAGAGATGTCATCTAATTCTCTGCACCTGGAACAGAAGGGTATGGACCAAAATTAGCAGCTATCATGAATCTCTGAAATACAAGCTGTGCCTATCCTTGAAACTGTTAACCTATGCTTGAGTCTCAGCATGCTGTTTTTCCAAGAGAATAGAATTAGGACAAGATAATCTTTAACAGTACACAAAATATGAAAGCAATTTCCCATTCTTCTGCTAAAGATAGTAAAAGCAAAAAATAAGCAGCCTGAATTTGTAGACTGATCTCAGAATCAAGAATTAAAATACTGATTCTGACATGTCTGACACCTAGCAGGTCACTTAGCCTCTCCATAACCTAGAGAATTTATTAAAACTATAAGTTATGGAAGGTAGAGCTAAAATGGTAGAAAAAACACAGGGATGCACCTAATCTCTGCCCAAAACTCTTCAAAACACCATGAGATAATGCCCTAAAACAAATTCTGGAGTGGCAGAACCCACAGAAGGGCAGGGTAAAGCAATTTTCCAGTCCAAGACAATTTAGAAGCTCTGCAGGAAATGTCTGTCACACTGGAGAGAGAATGAAGCACAGACCAACCCAGGCTGTATCAGCACAGACCAAACCCAGCAAATCTGGAACAGACCTTAGGGGCCATTGAATTAGCATTGGCAGTGACTGCTTCCAAAGTTCTCAGTCCACAGACAGTAAGGGAATCCAACAACTAGTCAGAAAAAGATTACAAAGGTCTCTTTTCTATCACTGAGGCAAGATTCTGTTGCTTTGCCCATACTTGTATCCAGGTTACAGTTCTGAGTGGCAGTCCCAGTGCAAGGAGGATCACCAGCACACCCGAATTTATGGCTTCCATAAAGTAGGGACACTCATCACAGTTCCAGAACAAAAAACAGAGTGCTTATAGTCACTCACCAATCAAAGCACAGGTGAGGAGAATAGCAAGCATACCACACCTTAGATCATCTTACCATGGAAAAAAAACTGAAAACTTACAGGTCCCTAGAAGTATCTCTGAAAACAGTTGCACAAAACCCCTGAAGCCTGGGACAGTGTGCCCTCTACTCTAGAAGCAGAACCCCACTTTTGCAAAGAAATAAAAGTCAAGAAATAGACTAGAAAAATGAGCAAACAGCAGAAAAAAAATCTGACCTTAAAAAGTTACTGTGGTAACAAAGAAGATCCAAACACTCAGAAGAAGACAATAAAAGCTCCTGCATCCAAAACCTCCCAGAAAAACATGAATTGGTATCAGGCCATGGAAGAGCTCAGAAAGGATCTTGAAAATCAAATGAGAGAAGTAGAGGAAAAATTGGGAAGAGAAACGAGAGTGATGCAATAAATTCAAGAGAAAAGAGTCAACAGTTTGGTAAAGGAGATACAAAAATACTGAAGAAAATAATACATTAAAAAACAGACTAGGCCAAATGGTAAAAGAGGCACAAAAATCTAATAAGGAGAAGAATGCCTTGAAAAGAAGAATTGACCAAGCAGAAGAAAGATCTATAAAAGTTCACTGAAGAGAAGAACTCCTAAAAAAATAGAATTAACTAAATGAAAAAGGAGGTCCAAAAGCTCACTGAAGAAAATAAGACCTTAAAAATTAGTATTGAACAAGTGGAAGCTAATGATTTTATGAGAGCTCAAGAAACAATAAAACAAAATCAAAAGAATTTTAAAGTAGTAGACAATGTGAAATATCTCATTTTAAAACAACATACCTGAAAAATAGATCACGGAGAGATAATTTAATAATCACTAGACTACCTGAAAGCCATAATCAAAAAAGAGCCTAGACATCATCTTTCAAGAAATTATCAAGGAAAACTTCCCAGATAGTCTGGAACCAGAAAGCAAAATAGAAATGGAAAAAATCCACCAATCACCTCCTGAAAGAGATACAAAAATAAAAACTCCCAGAAACATTATAGTGAAATTCCAGAGCTCTCAAGTCAAGGAGAAAATATTGCAAGTAACCAGAAATAAACAATTCAAGTATCATGGAGCCATGGTCAGGATAACATGAAATTTAGTACTTTCTATGTTAAAGGGCTGGAGGACTTGGAATATGATACTCCAGAGGGCAAAGGAGCTAGGATTACAACCAAGAATCACCTACTCAGATGAACTGAGCACAATTCTTCAAGGGGACAAAAGTGATATTCAATGAAATAGAGGATTTTTAAGCATTCTTGATGAAAAGACTAGAGCTGAATAGAAAATTTTACTCTCAAATAAGCATGAAAAGGTAAACAGGAATGGAAAATCATAAAAGACTGAAGAAGGTTAAACTGTTTACAATCCATGGGAAGATGGTATTTGTAACTCATAAGAACTTTCTCATTATTAGGACAGTTGGAAGGAATATAGACAGACAGACAATTAGATAGACAGACACACACACACTATATATATATATATATATATATATATATATATATATATATATATACACATATATGCACATATGTACATATATATAGACAGAGGGCACAGTTGTGAGTTGAATATGAAGTGATGATATCTAAAAAAATAAAATTAGAGGAATGCCTGGGAAAAAGGGAAATTGAGAGGTAGAAGGGGGTTAATTACCTCATATAAAAGAGGCAAGAAAAAGCTTTAATTCTGGAGGGAAAATTGGGGGAAGTGGCTGGGAATGCTTGAACCTTACTCTCATCAGAATAAGCTTAAAGAGGGAATAATATAAACACTCAAGTGGGTATAGAAATCTAGATGAAAGTAGGAAGAGAAAGGAATAAGAGAAAGGGGGTGGATATATGATGGAAAGGAAGGCAGATTAGAGGAAGTGGTAGAAGCAAAACATTTTTGAGGAGGAACAGGTGAAAGAAGAGAGAGAAAAATAGAATAAGTGGGGAGAAATAGACTGGAGAGAAATACAGTTAGCAATCACAACTGTGAAAAAATTTTGGAAGCAAGTTTCTCTGATAAAGGGCCTCATTTCTCAAATACATAAAGAACTGAGTCAAATTTGTAAAAAAAAAAAAAAAATAAGAGCTTTTCCTCAATTGATAAATGATCAAAAGATATGAACAGTAAATTTTCAGGTGAAATAATCAAAGTTAGCTATAGCCATATAAAAAATGTTCAAATTCACTATTGTTTGGAGAAATGAAAACTAAAAGAACTCTAAGGTAGTACTTCATGCCTATTAGATTGGCTAATAGGACAGAGAAGGAAAATGACAAATGTTGGCGGGGATGTGAGAAAATTAAGATGTTAATGCAGTTGGTGGAGTTCTTAGATGATCCAACCATTCTAGAGAGTAATTTGAAACTATGTCCATAGGGCTGTAAAACCTTGTATACCCTTTGAACTATAATACCACAACTAGGACCATATCCAAAAAGAGATTAAAACACACACACAGACACACACACTCAGGAAGAAAAACCTATATTACACAAATATTTATAATGGCTTTTTTCTGGTGGCAAAGAATTAGAAATTGAGAGGCTGCCCATCAATTAGGGAATGACTGCACAAGTTATGATACATGTTTGTGATGGAATACTATTGTGCTATAACAAATAATGAGCAAGATGCTCTCAGAAAAACCTGGAGAAATTTACATGAAATGATGCAAAGTGAAATGAGTAGAACCAGGAGAACACTGTACATAGTAACCACAATATTGTAAGATGTTATTATATTGTAAGATGTTACTATATATTTCACAGTGAATGACTTAGCTATTCTCAGCAATACAATGATCCAAGATAACTCTAAAGGACTTATGGCAAAAAATGTTACCCATCCCCAGAGAAAGACTTGATGGTGTTTGAATACAGATTGAGATATGCCTTGTTTTAACTTTATTTTTCTTGGGATTTTTTATCTGTTTTCTTTTACAACGTGACTAATATGGAAATATGTTTTGCATGACTACACCTGTATATCAAATTATATCAAACTGTTTGCCCTCTCAGTGAGGAAGGTGGGAGAGGAGGGAGAGAATTTGTAACTCAGAATTTTAAAAGCAATGTCAAAAGTTGTCTTTACATGTAATTGAGGGAAAATAAAATATTAAACATAAAAAAATTTAATTATAAGTTGCAGAGAAGATACAGATCTTCATAGGTCTGTTCAAAATAATAATAAATGATAATAATAAGCTCACATTATGTAGGAACTTGGGCTTTGCCAAGTGCTTTATATGTATTGTCTTATTTGTTCATGAAAATAGCCCTGTGAGGTAGGTGTTATAGGCATTATACCCATTTTATAGGTGAGAAAATCATGGTTTGGAGAGGTCAAATAAATTTCCCATGAACTCACAACTACTAAGAATTATGGACAGGATTCAAACCCAAGTTTCCAACTCCATTTCCAGCATTTTTGGGGGGATTAGTGAAGTAAATGGTCAGGCTAGGTGGCCTCTGAGGCTCCTCTTCAGTGTCTCCAGCTCTAAATCCATTATCATTTACCTAAACTGCATGCATTGCAGTGAAGGGCCAATGGGACCATTGGCAATATTATAGGCCAGAGACATTGGGCCTTCACTGCAATGCATGCAGTTTAGGTAAATGATAATGGATTTAGAGCTGGAGACACTGAAGAGGAGCCTCAGAGGCCACCTAGCCTGACCATTTACTTCACTAATCCCCCAAAAAATGCTGAACCCAGCTCCAATCAGCTCAGAGTACCAAATGTTTAATTTCCAATATGAGCTTTTGCATCTCGGAATGGCAAATGCTGCTATAAATCAAAGTTTGATTTATTATTTTGTTGATTTTCAAGACGTAAGGAAGTGATAGAGAAAATGTTAATAACGCAAATAAAACTTTAAAATGTGCCATCGTTACATTTTTTCCTCCAAGAATCAGTTGTTAATTATTCACTAGCACATCATTGTCTATAAGCCACGGATATTAAAATTGGCACATGAGGATCCACTGAAAAAAACAGAATATTTAGTTTAGAGAAAGGGAGATTTGGGTAGGAGTTGACTGATATTTGCCTTGAGTTATTTGAAAAGTTGTCATGCAGAAGAGAGAACCGAGGGGTTCTGTTGTTCTTACAGGGCAAAATTTGGAAAAGTGCTTCAAGATTGCAGAAAGGTAGACTATCTCAATGTAAAGAAAACTCTCCTAAGCATTCAAGTTGTCCATACCTGAAATTGGCTACCTCACAACAGAGCAACTTTCTTCTCGTTGTATATGGGGTCTCTTTTTCAGTTTATATTGAACCAGATGTCCTCTAAAAATTTCCTCTAATTCTAAAATTCTATGATTATGTAACCTTTCCTGGAACTTAAGCCTTCTGCGCTGATAAAAAAAAAATCACATTGAAAACTGTTTCCCTGAGTGACTTGCTCTAGATAGGTGATTGCCTTGCTTATCTGGGGCCCAATTAATAATGATAACAGCAAGAGTAGCACTGCTTTAAGTTTTGCAAATAATTTTCTCACTTTATCTTTAAAATATCCCTGGAATTTAGTTATGATTAGTCCCATTTTATTGTAGAGGAAACTGAAACAAACAGAGGTTAGGTAATTTTCCCTGAAGTCACACAACTAATAAAGGGTCTGAGGCTGTATTTGAACTTGTCTTTTTCACTCTATTTTGCCATCTTGCTGCCGTGGATGCAAGAAATTGAGTCCTAAATGATAGTAAATAACTTTCTCAGGACAAACCATAATACATGCATAGTGCTTACTAGAAAATCCAGCATATTTTGCCCATTGGAGTTAGCATTTCTAATAAAATTGACCCTCCCCCAATGGTTTTGGGATGTCTCTACTATTGAATTAGATTTTCCCACGATTTTTCTTCTGAGTAACTAAGAAATAGAAGTAAGTGTCCAAATAGAAGAAATGTCCATCTGAAAATTATTCCTGGAAAGCATCAGCAACAACTCCATAGTAGAAGTTTATGCAGCTGAAGGGAAGCAATATTTAGTTGCCAGAGAAAAAGAAAAAGGAGGCACCAAATGAACTGTGGTGTGAGGCAAGAAATGTCATTCCTGAAAAGTACATGTGATATTATTGGAAGAGGGAATGGAAAAAACAGCAGTGGCCAGGTCTTGACCCAGGGGAGAGAAAGGAGTCCTTAAATCAAAAAGACATCCTGATGAGACAGTGTAAGCAAAGCACCATGGACAACAGCATCGGGCTGAGACACCTGGTTGGGAAAGAAACAGAAGCAGTTTGTCCAACATAATGGCAGGGGAATACTCAAACTGAGAACAAGAGAAGTCATCGACAACAGCTTTTCTGTTCAATCAAGAAAGACTCTAAGCTCATGTCCAAGAAGCATCGCCATCAAGAGAACAATACTGAGGGAAACCAAAGGAAATTCACTGGGGAATACAATTTCATGACTCTCCAATTTCAGAAAAATCTATTCTTTTAACATCAAAGACTATGCTAGAGATAGAAAAATGTACAACAACTTTCATGAAATCTATACATTGAGTAAAACACAAGCAACTAATCATAAAACACTTCTTGCTATGCCAGCATTAAAAAGATAAATTCAAAATAAATATTCAACTAAATTTAATAAGAACATGAAGTTGCATTTATCCTTATGTCCAAGAGACATTAGAAGAGAATTAGAAGCAGATAAAATGGGGAGAGTTAAAAAAGGAAAGATGCCAATGAATGAATCCACATCAAGTCAAGGAAAGGAGAAAGAAGTCAGTGAGTTAGCAACATAACTTCAGAATGATAATGCTAACATAGTCACACTGGAATAGTTTTATTTTTCTGAATGTTTAAGTACTAGGTTCACTGGAACAGTCATTTTCAAAAGAACCCTGTTGGCATCTTTTCCTGGCCCTGAAGATCAGTACAGTACCCATTTTCATCAATCCTGGAGCTCCCTGGGACTAATGCTTTAAAGATTCCAAAGAACCTTTAAAATCCTGAGGATTTTTTGCATTCGTGTCTTTTGTTAATTTGTTTCCCTTCTGGGGATCTTTTTATGGTGGAGGTATCACCTGATACTCTGAGGAGATTGTGAATATTGAAAGACTTGACATGAGGGGTAGTTACTAGGAATCTGGAAGGACATCACTTTTAAGAGTCAATACTCTTCCCTATGAGTCCTAGTGAATTAAAGTATGGGGCTTGGGAAACACACACTATGCTTTTTTTCCTTTCTATTCAAACGTTCTCTCTCCTCCTTTCAGTTGGGATGCAAACCCAAGGTCCTGAACCCTGATGGTCATTAACAATTCCTCAGCACTTTTTACAAAAGCAGAGAGTTTCACCCCAATGTCTTGGCTATATTTCAATGCAGGTAATTGTACTCTACCTACCTAGATCATTTCTCGAAAATACAGTCATTATAGAGTTGAAGACACTTTTCAGGAAAAAAAAGAGTAGATGTGTTAAGTTAACCTGGGTGGTTTGGCTAAATGCCCATTCAGGTCACTTTCTTCTACCTAGCTGGGACAAAAGCTTGCGGAAAGGATTGGGCAGTGGACTGGCTTCATATTTCAGAGGTCACAGGTTCAAATCCTATTGGAGTTCGACTTTCAATAAACCTTCTATTAACTTTCAGGGAGATGAGTAATGGAAGCTAAGAGCACTTCTTTCTCCCTTTTGTGTGATCCAACAACAATTTCCCCTAGAAACATTAGCTGGTAAGATTACCCTTCATTTCCCTTTCTAACATGTGCCTGTTGGGTGGTGCCAAGTTTGCATTCCCTACCCCCTCCCCTCACTCCTAACCAGATGGTGATTCCATTTCAGGGTCAAAGGGGTTCAAAGAAATCATTATGTAGGCTTCATTGGAAAGAAAAAGAAAGGAGACTATCAACCTTAGGGTAGACTGGTGTAAAACACCTAATTGAATTTATTTTCTCTCACTGCCTTGCAAAAATAGACTGTTATATTGTGCTGGACTTGGAAGCAAAATGGTCTGAATTCGAACCTTGTCTCAGATATTTCCTAGTTTTGCAAAATCAGGAAAGTCATTTAACTCTCTCTCAGCCTCAGTTTCCTCTGTAAACTAGAGAGAGGGGGCATGCATACCTACCAAATGTCACATAGCTATCATTTATGTAGTGTTTTGAGATTTTCAAAGCACCTCACATGTGTTATCTCATTCAATCGTCACAACAACTCTGGGAAGTAGATGCTATCATTATCCCCATTTCACAGATGAAAAAACTGAAGCTGAGACATTAAGTGACTTGCTCAGGGTCATATGGCTAAGTGTCTTTGAATCTGAACTCATCTTTCTAACTCTTGTTCCAGCACCGTATTCACTGCACCACCTAGTGACTTGTAAAATATAGAGAAGGCAGACTGCATCAGGAAGCTGTGGTTTAGATCCCACCTCTCATACATGTTTGCTGCAGACCATGAAAAAATCACTTAAACTCACAGTAACCCCTAACAACTCTATCAGATAATAAATTACAGAGGAGTTCACTATATATATATATGTATGTATATATACATACATATATACACTCACATATATGCATATATACACATATATACATATATGTATGTATATGTCAATGGTGGACATCAATCAAATGAAAGATGTCAGGATCAAAAAAATAGCATGGGAATAACATCTATAGCATTTGTTTCATGAGGACTCAGTGAGATCATATATATAAAGCACTGCATAAATGTCAGCGTTTAAGAAGGGTGATAAGTGTTGCCAAATCAGGCTAGAACATTTGGCCAAATTACTACTGTTCAAAAATAAACAGGAATTTGTAAATTAAATTCACTCTCAAGTACGAAATCCTCAAATGTGAAATCCTGGTTGGTGTGGCCATTTCTCAATCTTGATTTTTCTTCAGGCTTAATCTTCTCCTGGATGCTCTTGCTCTTCTCTAGGTTTTTGTAACACTAGTATCGCTATCTGTCCAATCACTTCATTTTGGTCACCTTTGCTGATTTTTCATGTGTCACTTCTATAATCATGGATGTCTCCCTGAGAAGATCATGGAGCTACCCCCTTTTTTTCCTCTATATTATCTCACTTGGTGATCTCACTGGCTCTCATATCTCCAGCTGCCTCTTGGACATCTCCATCTGGATGTCCTGCAGGCATCTCAAATTCGACATATCCCAAAAAAGTTCATTTTTTTTTCTCCTAAACCCTCCCTGCTTCTAAATTCCCCTATTTTTGTCAAACACACTATCCTCCCAAACACCCAAGTTCACAACCTTAGTGTCACCCTTGACTATTACTGACCTCACATATCTAATCCATTGCAAAATCTTATTTCTACCTCACAGTCTCAATCATTTTTCTCAATTATTTCTCCATATTAAATCATTTACCATTTTAATGGTGCCAATGTTAATAGGCATCCTCCAGAGATATGCCATGTTGACTTTTCTATAGCATAAGTAAGACAATGTGATGTCCCATTGAATGAGCCTCAGTGGCTCCCTCTTACCTTTAGGATCAAATATAAATTCCTTTGGTTGGCATTTAAAGCTCATTATAACCAAGCCCTTCCTACTTTGACAGTTTTCTCATACCTTGGTCCATTGAAAATCGATCATGGATCTCTACAATCCAGTAATGGCCTACTTATGGTTCACTGAGCATCATCTTCCATGTCTCATATCTGTGCATTTATAAAAGCTACATCTCATGGCTAAAATGTTCTGCTTCCATTTCCCTAGCTTCCCATAAGATAGCTCAGATTTTACCTTCTTGAGGAAAGCCTTACCCTTTACCACCATCTGCTGATGCCTTCCCCTTTCAGATGACTTTTGTCTTCCTGTTTATATCTTGTATGTTCCTAGTTATTTTCATGTTTTCTGCCTCATTCAAATATGAGCATCTTGAGGAAAAGAACAGTTTTTGCCTTTCATTGTATTGCAAGGGTTTAGCACAGTAGCTGGCACATAGTAAGTGCTTAAAATGCATATTGATTGACTGATTGAAAATTTCTCTTAAGGTGCTATATCTGTTTGACTCCAAACCCTGCCTCAGTTCTCATCCACTCAACCAACAGGGACTACACAGTAATACTGGCAACTATTTATACCTCCCCCTGCTTTTGACTCTGGCAACAACAAGCAAAGCAATATTACCATCGCTATTTGAAAAATCATGACAAATGACTTCCCTGTTGTCTCTGTCAATTACTAGCTGGGGCGTCTTAATTTTTGTGTCAAGGACCCCATTGGCAATCTGCTGAAGCCTATGCATACCTTCTCAAAATACAGTTTTAAATAATTGAATGAAAGAGAAATAAAATAAAGGCATTTTTCCCATCCAACTTCACTGACCCCTGAAATCAGTCCAAGGACCCCTTAGGTGATTCAGGAAGCCCAGGTTTAGAATACCTTGCCTTGACCAAAATTACCTTCTCTGACTACCATTCCTGTAAATAAGTTGTATCTTTCTACTGGAATTTAACTAACTCCTTGAGGGCTGAGAATGTCTCACTTTGGTCTTTGTATTTCCAATACCTAGTTTGCTGCCTGAGATGGAACAGGAGCTGAATAAATGCTAATTGACTAAATGATTGCTATGAAATAGCACAACAACCCTATGTCATCAATATTATTTATAAATATAGCAAATAGTACTCAGGGGAAAAAATATCCTTTTTCCCACAAAGTATAAAATCACCATCCAGATGTGTCATTTGGATAGGGTTCTCTTTGGAGCCTCCAGGGTTACTGCCAGCGATAAGTGTCACAATGAACAATTGTGGGGAACTCTTCCAGACTAACAAGAAGTCACTGGAATGTGATCTTTTAAAAACCTTCTTTTTCTATGCCATATAAGCTAAAAGCCACTAAACAATAGTGCCTCTTGACTCAAGAAATTAAAGGACAGAAGTTGTTTTCAACGGCTCCATTCCACCTCCCTCAGTGTGGCTTAACCTATGCCTGGGGACAATGGGATGGGATACAGAGAATGAGTCTCTGAGGCTACTCGGTGTTTCTAATAACTCAAAATAATTTTCTATCTTAGCATTAAGAAACATGGAGTACTAAAGAGAGCCTTAGGATCAATAAAGGAGTGAATTATTAGTAGTAGACAGCGATCAAGTAGGATGAAGAAAAAATTGATTCATTTCTTAGAAGGTCTAAGATCTTCAACAGTTTATTGAGAAGTGGTTGAGACTGAGAACCAGAGCTAGAAGGAATGCTTTAATTTAATCTACAAGTGGGTTTGTCATAGAAGCAAAAGCACTTGAAATCAATTGAAATTTTCTTTTTCAGCTGTTCCTACAGCCCTCAGTCTGTATAATTTCAGATATCTGTTTCTGAAATAAAAATCAGAGGCTCAGGCAGGAAATGAAATTTTGAGTTCAGAAAAGAGGACATCAATTAATCTAAGCAACACTTACTTAGAGGTAATGAAGTTGAAGACCACATCTCATGGCATCTTTTTTGGTTTGAAATGGGCTTATGATGTTATTTCTTTCTGACATTCAACTTTCTTGCCCGTACATCTCCCTTTCCACAAAGAAATTCTGTTTGTTCATCAAAGATGCAGCATCCTTTTCCTTAGGTGTTAGAGTTATAAACGAATGTGGATTGCCTTAATATGGAAAGTGACAGCCCTTGGCATCCGTCTGAATATTAATGCCGAAAAGGATGGAGAAGTCATTATAGTTCATGTATTTTTCTATTAAGTTTGAACTGGAAAAGGTTTAGATTTGAGCCTTGATGACACTGGGCAACATTTTTGTAAATAAAAATTGATTTTAAAATGGTTTTTAGCAGGTCTTGCAAATAAATTCCCCACTAAATAAGTGTTTGGGTATATGCATAGAGGAGAAAAGACAAGTTCATAATGGCAGGTTCTCTGCATTCAGTACTTACTCTTGCCATATTGTAATATCTGTAGCATAGAGACCTGGATAAGTTCTTAAGCAAGGTTTTTAGATTACAGATGCAAGAGAGAGAGAAACTGGGTCCTGGCTATGGAGGAATATGAAAGTCAATATATGCCCTCTCAGTGAACATTTTGAGATTGGTGTCTTGTAAATAAATGCCTGGAAGACTAACTACACAAATGGAAATCCGATTTATTTTGATGTAGGACACCCCAAACACTACAACTGAAAAAGCTGCACTGTAGAAGGTCAGTGGGTCACAAGAAAAGGTGGAAAGGAGAAACTTGGGGTTTGAAAGAAAATGAAAAGTGGCATCTGCATACCAGTCAGAAAAGAAAGTCACTTGCTGATGAAGGCTCCATGACTAACAGAGGGTTGGAGCCAATCAAAGAAAGAGAACATGAAAAAAAAGGATGATGAGCAGTTTCAGGGGGCACACTCAAGAAATAGCTGAGAATTTTCAAATTGCAACATGAGTTAAAATCCTTTGGCACCCAATATAGGGAAGAAATGCACAATGAAAGACACTGTCCTCATTCTGTTAGAATCTAGTTCAAAAGAATCAAAAATCATTTATCAAGGGTCAGCTATGTACAAGGTACCTAGGCTAAGCACTAGGACACAAAAAAAGGTAGAAATAATCCACTTTTGAGGAGCTTACAATCTAATGATGGAGACAACATTCAAAGAATTATGTACAAACAAGATATAGATATAGACGTCTAGATATAAATCTGTCTCTAGATAGATCTATCTCTATATCAATATACATATAATTTTTAAAGGGCAGAAGGTATTAATACTTGACATAATATTTGTCAACCAGTGACTACATATTTAGCTTTGAATAAAATACACTGGCAGTGCATTGGTTTCAGATGACCAAAGATGAAATACACTTTCTTCCTCTGAGCAGAAAAGTGGAAGATCCTGAGTACAGATCATTTCATACACTGACAAGTATGTTACTGTATCTGTTGGTTTTACTTAACTGTTTCTCTTAGTTATAAAAGGAAATATTATGGGCCAGGACTATTGGGAAGTAACTGGTCTAAAAAATGGTAAGAACAGCATTTTTAAAATAAATAAAATATTAACTGGTACTAACATTGCTTTTCTCAATTAGCTGATGCTCAGAGAATGGTATATTTCGGTTCACTGGAATTAATAGTTAACTCACAAAATCTTGTGTATGTGTGTGTGTGTGCCAAAATCCTTATTAAAAATGCGTTTGATCTTTCTTGTTTAAGCAGTAAAGAACCATGAAGATAATCAAACTATTTTGGACGATTGAGGATTTTGAAAAGCGTTATGAACGCAATTCTGGACATCAGCTGTCGTCACCAAGTACTAAGAAATGGGAGGCACATGGAAATTAGGCTGAATGTGTCCTGATTGCTGAGAAGATTTTTCTTCCTTCCCAGATCTCTTAACTGCTTTTTCCTCCTTCCATTTTTTTTTCTCATTTAATTAAAAATAAAACACTGAAGATTCTGGTTAATTGGAGATTGGTTGTTTGTAACTCTAGATAATATTTTTTTTTGGATTTAATAACATCAGTCTTCTGCTAGTCTCACCTGCTTCTAAAATTTGACAATACATTTACTTTGTAAATAATGGGGAAAGAAATCAGCTTGCATAGATTTTATTTTCAAAATACCTATAAATAATAAGTTAAGGAAAACTTGCCTTTCTTTTTTAAAGGTCTAATTCAGAGTCTATATCAAAATGATTTAAACTGCCTCTCTCACTAGGAAACCATATTTCAAAGCCTTTATTTATTAGACCTCTTGAAAGTGTGTTTTTAATGCATATCCTGACTTTTTGCCAAACCTTTCTCCCCTGAAACACTAAAACTGGAGCAGCCCCTTTTTAAAGAGTTATATTTATTAGATTTTTACATATTGATACAGAACAATTTATCAAAATAAATCTTACTGAAAATTGGCACATAAATCTTCCAATCTTCCAACATTCTTTATATCTCCAGTGTCTACTGTAATTCTCCTCCTGATAAACGTTCAGGGAAGTCACATCGTGAAAACATTCTTTTCAAGGAAATCAAAACTGCAGCCTCAAGTGGGACTTTTCTGTGGCCCACTTTTAGCTGTTTTCATTCCCAGGGCATATGTGTGTGTATTTCATCTGTCAGAGGAAATTAAACCAATTGCATTTTGAATGTAAATAACTCTGAGAAGTTTTCAAGATCGTTACACCAACAACTAAAATAAGGTTGAATCAGAGGGGAAAGGTATGAGAAAATTTGACAAATTCATCCTCTTTTGTGTTGTTAGTGTTTAAGTTGTTTGGGATGGTTGTTTCAAATTTGAATTCGTTACTTGAGACTTGAATTAGTTACCGGAAATTAGTTGCTATCTCAATTAGTTACTTGAAATTGGTGTAGTGCAGAGCCCCCGCTCTGGCACCAGAAAACTGGAGTGCAAACCTTGTCGATGTTGAATAAGTCACTTAAGAGGCACAGTGACAAAGTGTTGAACCTGGAGGCGAGAAAAACTGAATCTGAAACCTGTCTCATCCACTTAACTCGTTGTAAGACCCTGGCCAAGTCATTTAACCTCTCTAAGCCTCAGTTTCCTCATCTGTAAAATAGGAACAATAATAGTACCTACATCCCAGGATTGTTTGGAGAACAAAATGAAATAACATTAAAAGTTGTTTTTCTTTTTACCAACTTTAAAACACTGTGTAAATGTTAACTGTTATTAATCTCTCTCAACCTGTTTCCTCATCTGAAAAATGAAGGGGTTGGACTTGGTGCCCTCTGAAATTTCTTCTACTTCCAGATCTATGATCCTAAATTTCAAAAAACATGGATCTGTTCAGGGTTAGAAATCTCAGAATTTTTAAGTTCAGAAATCCAGCAAAGAACTCAGGGGAACTCAATGGCATAGGGGGGTTGAGCTTTAGGCTCTGTTTTACAAAGTAGTAGCTAAGAGCATTTCCAATGAATAATAAAGAATCTTAGAGTCATAGGAATTTTAGAGCTAGAAAGAACCTCAAAGATTAGAAGACTCAAGTCATCTTTTCATGCCCACTGATACTCCTCATCCTGCTGGGATTTTCCTTTCCTTTTTTTTTTTTTTTGCTTTAAAATGTAGATTACTGTAAATACATGTTTACATAGGTTTTACATTTTTTTAAGCAATTCAACCAGTATCTCCTATTCATTAGGCTTCTAACTGTATTTTTATAAGAGATTCACTTCAGTGGATCAGTGCTCTTACTAATGAGGGTGTTCCGTACAATGGTGCAGATTGGACAATGCACCCAGAACTTATTCAGTAAAATTCTTGAACATATCTTTCTGTAAATCCCCCATACAGGTTCTGTCCAACACAGAGAAAGGTTTCTCCAAATATTTATGGATAGATGGGTAAACTTACTGCACTAAATCTTTTGGAACACCATGTCATATAGTATATAAAGTAAGTAGATATAGTATGCAAATAAATAGTACTTAAAATATATATGGACATGTATATGTAAATATAGAAATATGAACTTGTATGTATGCATGCTTAGAGATATATGGATGTGCTTTAAATTGCATTAAGACTTTTGGGACATCCACATATACTTCACAGATACATTCCATGCATCACTTGAGCTATCTATTTGTTATCTTTCATTTTCACCACATAACCATCACACCTCCTTTCCCAGTTATACATAGATTATAGGAGCATAGATTTAAGGTTGGAAGTCATCTTAGAATTCATTTTTCGTGATTCAAAGTTTTACACGATCACACAGTCAGTAAGTGACAAAGTCAGGCTTTCCTTACTGAGGTCATATTCAGTGTTTCAACTGTTTTAAGGCAGTATTAAGCTTTTAAAACTTAAAACTATACTAAGACTTTGGGGATGATCTGTACTGCTCCTTGCATACTAGGAGGAGTAACTTGTAAATGTTTAACGGCTGGATCTCTAGGGTTAAATATATGTATGACATATTTTTTATGGTTCATCTGAATTACTAGTATTGTCTCCATCACTGTCTTAAGTCTGGATAATCAAAAAAGAATAATAAACACAGCAATGATTTGTAGTGTTTGCCTATTTCTGAGGTATAAATGCCCCCACTGAAAAGTGAACCATTGGCTCTCATGATCTAGTTTAAGCAGGTTCCCTCACACCCCGGTAGTGTCAGTAGAAAGCAACGACCTAGTTACACCCACCACGCATCTCTCCAGTGTTCTTTGGAATTCCTGAATTTCTTATTAGTTTGAGCTTATGGTGTGTCTGATTCATACGTTGCCTTACAGCAATATCAATGCTGAAAACATAGGCTTTATGGCAGCAAGCAGCTCAGGATCATTAAAGTCACTGCAAAATTTTCAAAATTTAACTCAATCTACTTTCTTTTTCCTATTCAGTTCCATACGATCTCATCATCTACCTGCAGTGCTACCCAAAATTGATGTATTGGTGGACTGACTCAGTGGTCTATCTGTCCATCTATAATGATCCGAATTAAACAATCAGTCCATTTTGTTCTTGTTCAGTCACATCTAACTCTTTGTTATCCTGTGGACCATAGCATGCCAATGTGGTCCATGGGGTTTTCTTGCTATAGATACTATAAACGACTTGCGCAGGGTTACCCAACTAGTAAGTGTATGAGGTCAGATTTGAGTTTGGGTCTTCCAGACTCCAGGCCCAGCACTGTATCCACTAGACCACCCAGCTGTTAACATTTATTAAACCCTTATGATGTATAAGGCAGGATGATAAGCATCAAGGATATAAAGGAAGGTAAAAGACAGTCTGTGGTCTTAAAAAGCCCACAGTCTAAGAAGCAAAATAATATGCAAACAATTGTGTGAGAACAAGATATACACTGTTTAAGTCGGAAATAATCACAGAGGGAAGGACTGGCAAAGATAGACCTTCAGGTGATACCTGAAAGATGCCATGGAAATTAGGAAGCAAACAAGGAAAGCATTTAAGACACAGGGAACAGCTAATGATAAGGTTAGTTGTAAAAGTTGGAGTGTCACATTTGAGGAACAACAAAGGTGGCCAGTGTCTCTAGATCACAGAGTATGTGGAGGGTGTAAGGTATAAGGAAACCAGAAAAACAGGAATGGACCAGGTCATGAAATACTTTAAAAGCCCAATAGAAAACTTTACGTTTGACCCTGGTGACAACAGGGAGCCACCAGAGTTGATTGAGTAGGTGATATAGTCCAACTTGCCCTTAAGGAAGATCAATTTGACAACTGAGTGGAGGAAGGGCTGGAATGGGGAGAGACTGTAAGGCAACCAAACAAGAATTTGTTGCATATTAATAATTCAGGAATGAGGTGATAAAAGCCCACGCTGGGGTTGTGGCAGTGTCAGAGGAAAGGAGGAGCCATTATGAAATATTTTAAAAGTGCACACAGAAGGATTTGGCAATTGATTGGATATGAAAATAAAGAGAGTAATCTTGTCAATATGTGCAACAAACTGGCATCTACAGAGTACAAAGGGAGAGGCTGACAACTCTGCTTCCAAGAAAGTCTTTATGATGTAGAATGGAATTGTCCTGGAGAGACTATAGAACATGCATAGACATTCGTAACTGGTTCTAGTCTTCTAATAATGTGGTTATGAAGACCCCTTTATGATTGGTTATGTGACCCAAGCTTAATCAGGTTGGGTATGGTGGTGCATGCCTGTAGTCTCTGCTGCTGGGGAAGCCAAAACTGATGAATTGCTTGAGTCGAGGAGCTCTGAGCTGCAGCAGGGCTGAAACTTGATAGAGTATCTAAGTCTATCACTAATCTGATCAGACCCAAAAAAAGAGGGCCACCAGGCTGCTGAAAAAGGGGTAGACTAACCAAGGTCAAAAAAAAAAAAAACAGATTCCATGCCATTCAGTATTAGGATAGGGTCAGAAGCCACTACATTTCCAGCCCTGGTGAGAAAAGAATACCTATTCTTAAAAAATTAAGTCTTAGCTTGGGTTAGGTTGCTTTATTTATCATTATAAATGTTGAATTTTGTGGATCTTAATAGCGTATATGTTTGCATGCATATATACAAACACACACACATACATGTTTATAAAGTTTAAAATTGCTTTCACATATATTATTATCTCATATGATCCATTTTAGTCCTTCACCCACAGCTGCCAGTGAGAGACACTGACTTAAGGAAGAAGGCTTGGGGTTTTTGTCCTTAGCCAGCATGTTGGGTTTTTCTGAAAATGTGTTAGAGCCTCCAATTTTTAAGTCCTGAAAGGTCAGGGGCATTCCCTGGGAACTCAGTGTTACAAAGTTCACATTTTGCAGTAAGCTCAGCATTAGTGCCCAGAGGATCAAAGGATGTCCTTTAGGAGAGTTCTTCAAGATCCAACCTGGCAGTAACTCATGCACCAGTCATGCTCCATCTGGACATGAACTTTACAGGATCAATCTTACCTAGGAATGGAGCTAAAAATGTATCTCTGAGATGTTGGGAGGAAATGCCCCTTTGTTCTTGTTATATCTTCAGAGTAAATATTCTTTGTAAACTCTCATTAATGTTAAGTAGTTTAATGCAGCTATAGCAGTATTCACTGGTGGCTAACAGTGGGGGTAGTAAGGTCAGTGGAGACTTGAGTCAATGGCAGTAGTGAACAGATATCCCCAAATTCCTCAAAGTTCCTTAGAACCTTGAAGGAGAAATGTAACCTGCCTGGTCCAGGCAGAATAAGCCTCTAGGCTGGTCTCTTTTGAGTGACCACGAATGTCACTAAGGAGGCCCTATATCTTGATAAATCTAGTACAATTTCCCAATTCCCCTTGGGAACACACTACCACAACAGCCTTCCTCATCACCAAGGGCACAGGTACAGAGGGGTTATATATGACATAGAGACACCTCCTCTGAGTTTTCCTCCACTATTTTTATTTCATACCATCACAACTCAGGTGGAGTTCTGGAAATGGGTTATAAGCCTTCCTCACTTTGGAACCTATAGTCACAAAAGGAGATATTATCTACTTTTCTGGCATCAAAAACTGTCTGAGAAACAATACCACCTCAAACATGCCACCTCTAAATCTATGTTTTCTCAAAAACCATTGAGTGCTCAGATATTAGGTCTCTTGCTAACAGGAGAAGGAACACTTGACCCAACCAACAACTGACTGCACTCTCCATTCCTTATAACTCAGGATGGGGCAATTGGGTTGGGATCATGTGCTAGTGCACTTCGACTCTTGGGGATCCATTCACTAGGAATTTGCTGGATATTAGATCTGATCACCCTACTGACTCACACCCAGATTAGGCTATCCTGACCTCCATGCTCTACTTCTCTCTTTCTTATGTTTATCTACAGGTGCTACTTCCGTATTTTCACCTACAATGAACTTCTCAGCCCCTTCCAAATTGGCTTCCAACCCAAACACTAAAGTGAAATTCCCCTCTTTAAGATTTTTAACAATCTTTTTTAATTGATAAATCTGATGCTCTTTTCTTAGTTCTTATCTTAGTTTGTAGCCTATTGCATTGTAGAGCCTTTTCTCCTAGAATACGGATGAGATTTGGAACCAGGAATTCCAGAGGTCAGATTTGGTATACTAGGTAGCTAGGTGACAGAGTGGATAGATCAGGAAGATATAATTTCAAATTCATCTTCACACAGTTACTAGCTGTGTGACTATGGGTAAGTCATCAGCTGAAAAATGGTTAATAATAACATAATAGAGATGGAGCCAAGATAGTGGAGTAGAAACAGGGACCTGCTACAGTTCTCCCCCAAATCCCTCAAAATAACTTGTAAAAAATTAATCGAAACAAATTCTAGAGCAGCAGAAGCCACAAAATGACAAGATGAAGCACATTTCTAAAATAATCTAGATTCCAAGATAATCTAGAAGGTTGACAGGTAGGGTCTATCAGACTGGGAGTGGAACACAGTTCAGCTTGGGCCACACTGGTACAGACAGAATGGGATCAGGCCTTAGGGTGATCTTAGCCACCTTAGCTGGTGACTGCTGAGGATTCCAGAATTCTCAACTCACAAATGGTAAAGGTCATTGAAAAGGGTTTCTCATTTGGCTGAGAGGGGAGAGTGGTCCGATTCCAGTCCCATCCCTAGTGTGCCCTACTCCCATTCCAGCCCCAGTCCCAACTTCAGGCCCAGGTCAGTGGCAGCCACTGCTGAAGGCAAAGGTGCTTTTGGAGACCTCCACTTTACAAAGCTCAAAAGTCATATTTTGGAGGCTGGGAAAATGAGCAAACAAGGGAAAAAGAAACAAACTACAGATTCTTACTTTCTCAGTGAAGAGATATTTTCTTACATCCCTGGTGACAAGGAAGATCAAAGCATACAGCTAAAAGACAACAAAGCCAAAGCTCCTGCATCCAAAGCCTCCAAGAAAAATATGAATTGGTCTCAGGCCATGAAAGAGCTCAAAAAGGATTTTGAAAATCAAGTAAGGAAAGTAGAGGAAAAATTAGGAAGAAGTAGAGGAAAAAATGAGAGTGAGTCAAGAAAATCATGAAAAATGAGTCGACAGCTCACTAAAGGAAAATAACATCTTTAAAATTAGACTAACTCACATGGCAAAGGAGGTCCAAAAAGCCAATAAGGAGAATGCTTTAAAAAGCAGAACCAAATGGAAAAAGAGATCCAAAAGCTGACTGAAAAAAATAATTCCTTAAAAATTAGAATGGAGCAAATGGAAACCAATGACTTCATGAGAAATCACGAAATTATAAAACAAAACTAAAAGAATGAAAAAATAGAAGACAATGTGAAATATCTCATTGGAAAACCAATTGACCTGGAAAATGAATCCAGAAAAGACAATTTAAAAATTATTGGACCACCTAAAAACCATGATGAAAAAAGAGTCTAGACATCATCTTTCAAAAAATTATCAAGGAGAACAACCCTGATATTCTAGAATCAGAGAGTAAAATAGAAATGGAAAGAATCTATCTATCAAAGAGATCCCAAGAGGAAAAGTCCTAGTAGTAGTCGAATTTCAGAGTTCTCAGGTGAAGAGAAAATATTATAAACAACCAGAAAGAAATAATTCACATATTATGGAAACACAATCAGGATAACACAGGACATTAAGGGATCGGGGGGCTTGGAATATGATATTACAGAGGTCAAAGGAATTAGGATTAAAACCAAGAATCCCCTACCCAGCAAAACTGAGTATAATCCTTCAGGGGAAAAAAATGGAATTTCAATGAAATAGAGGATTTCCAAGCATTCTTATTGAAAAGACCTGAGCTAAATAGAAAATTTGACTTTCAGATCCAAGAATCAAGAGAATCGTGAAAAGGTAAACAGGAGAGAGAAACAATAAGGGACTTATTAAAGTTGAACTGTTTACATTCCTACATGGAAAGATGATATTTGTAACTCATGAGACCTTTCTCAGCATTAGGATAGTTGAAGGGAATATAATTATGTATATGTATATTTATGTACATATAGAGAGAGGGGGGCACAGGGTGAGATGAATATGAAGGGATGATATCCAAGAAAGAAAATTAAGTGTTGAGAGGAATGTATTAGGAGAAAAAGAAAGGGAGAGGTAGAATGTAATAAATCATCTCACATAAAAGAGGCAAGAAAAACTTTTTACAATGAAGAGGAAGAAGGGGAAGGTGAGAGGGAATAAGTGAGTCTTCCTTTCACTGGATTTGGCTTTAGAAGGGAAGAACATACACCCTCAATTGGGTATAGAAGTTTATCTTGCCCTACAGGAAAGCAGAGGGGAAGGAGATAAGAGAGGCAGGACAATAGAAGGGACAGCAGATTGGAGGAAGGGCTAATTGGAAGCAAATATTTTGGTAGAGGCACAGGTCAAAGGACAGAATTGAATAAATGGAGGGCAGGTGTGAGGCCAAGCAAAGTAGGATCTTTAGCTGTTTTTGTTTTAGTGTAATCAAGAAGTATAATGACTCTATTTGAATGTGATTAAAGATCTTTCCCACCCATTGATGAGCCTGCCCTTGAGGGAGGCTTGATTAGGGGAGTTGTTTTGTAAGAAAGTCTCAAGTATCTTTTGTTTTTCCTATTGAGGCACTGGGTCAGAGTCATTACCTCTGACTCTGAAAAATGTATAAATACTATGAGGGTGAGGTTTTACTTTGTGGCTTAGTTTTTGGAAGAAGATTTGTGTGTCAGACAAGACTCTGGGAAGCCGCTAAGGAGCCCCCCAGCTTTGAAAACCCACATGTTGGTGCTTCTCTCTCTGGTAAAAATGTATGTATGTTAATGATCACACAGTTTGGAAGGGCTGTATGTTGATTTTTTATTTCTCTGAAATTTTAATTTTGATTCCCTCTGACACCTGTGGTTGATTGAAGTGATTGTTAACCCCTCAAAAGTTGCCTTTTCTTTTAGAGAAGCAGATCAAAGAACCTGTGGCAGCAGGCCCCCCTGTATGTTGGGGTGCTTACTGCTACAGCAGGACAGGATAGAGGGGAAATATAGTTAGTCTTTTACAACATCACTGTTATGGAGATGTTTTGCATGACCACACATGTACAACCTTTATCAAATTGCTTGCTTTCTCAATGAAGGTGGGTGAAGAGGGGGGAAGGGAGAGAATGTGGAACTCAAAGCTTTAAAAATGAATATTATGGGTTGTTTTTACATGCAAAGATATATAAGCAATGGGCTATAGAAATCTATCTTACCCTACAGGAAAATAGAAAGGAAATGGATCAGGGAGGGGGCAAGGTTTGATAGAAAGGAGATCAGATTGGAGGAAAGGGCAATCAGAATATATGCTGTCCTGGGAGAGGGGTAGGGAGGGATATGGGGAGAAAATTGAAATTCAAAATTTTGTGGAAGTGAATGTTGAAAACTGAAAATAAGTTTAAATGGAAAAAAAATTAAAAGAAAAATAATAATAGCATCTGCCTCCCATAGTTGTTTTGAGGATAAAAATGGGATAACATTTTAAAGTACTTAGCACACTGCCTCACAATAGTAGGCACTTAATGAAAGCTTGTTGCCTTCCTTCCAAAACCTTCTCCCATTCTCCCTGTTCCCAAATCATTAGCATTTTCTCTCTCCTCAAAGCACTTTTTTTATCCACATACTTGATATGCCCCTCATTAAAACTGAAAGTTCATTGAAGGCAACAAATATATTGTTTTTGTCTTTGTTGTCATAAGACCTTACACTGTGTCTTTATTCACTAAATAAGTTTTGTTTTTGTTATGGAATTGAATTAAATATGATCCACAAATGGAAACATTTGGAGAGTACTATCTGAACTTAGTACATGATATCTTCTACAACGCTGGCAAGAATCATTGGTGAGATATGTCTTACCAAAGTGAGCTAGATTTATCATTATTGATGTTGAATTTTGCATTTAATTATGTATATATATATATATATATATACACACATGTATATATGCATGTGTGTGCATGCCATGTAAAATTGTCTTTATGTACATTATCTCATCTGATCTATTTTACAAATGAGTAAACTGAGACTCAGATAAGTTAAATGACTTGTACGTTGAAGATAGCACATCTTGTACTCAAACTCAATTCTTCAAATATCATTCAATCTGATTCTCTTTTTGTATATTAGCATAGGTCTCTTCTAAATATTCTTGAAAAATATAGTCAGTTCTATATATGCTTTTTGGGGGGCATACTTTTTAAAAAGAACATTAAAGTTAGAATTCATAGAGATGGATTTTAATCCCAACTCTTCTACTTACTAGACAAATGACCTTGAATAAATCAGTTTATCTTTAAGGTCTTAGCTCTCTCAGCCATAAAATTATGGAATTACTTCTGAAATTAGGGTAACATCTAAGATCACTCCTTTTCAACTCTAAATCCTATGGTCCTACAGTTCTGACAGACTAGAAATATTGAACATGACATTATCCTCTGAAATCTCCTCCATTAGAATCACTCCCTATGAGTCAGAAAACATAAAACAAGATGTTTCCAGAAGGCCACTGTTTTGTTTTAACAGATAACACAAAGTTTTTACTTGTTTTGTTTTGCTTTTTAACAAAATAACACAAATAATCTGAGTGATTCCCAGGCATAGGAGGTTAGATATTATGATAGTGCCTCCCTGGGTAGGAAGAACAAGCTACAGAAAATAGCCTGAGAGAGATTTTTATATATTTATCTAAGTATTTGTTGCTTTTTTCCATTGAGTGTCATCTCATTGAGGACAAAGGTTATTTCTTTTTTTTTCTTTATATCTCTAGTGCTTAGTATAGTACCTTGCACATAGTAGGTGCTTAGTGTTTATTGTATTGAATTAATTTGGAAAAAGCGACTCATAACAGTATATTCATTGTAGCTTCTGTCCTTTGATATAGTCCTGATCTTCCATTATACGCCAACCCTATCCTCACAATAGGGTAAATAAAAAACCGAAAAGAAAAACAAGAAAAAGTCAGGGAGATGAGGGGTAGGGAATGGGATAAAATGTGGTAAAGGAAAAAGGGAGAAACCTAAATCAGTGGTCTGGAGAGGAGAATATAGCATAAAAAAGAATAAAAATTTTTATTGATCCCAGGTCCTTTTGAGTTTTAATACTTCAGCATAACCAAGTGTTCTTCCTGTTTCCCGTTATCATCCTCTCATCATCCTTACTATCCCCAGCATCACTCTAAGTCCTTTGATAGACCCTTAATTTGGATTTAATTAACACATAGAATTACAGGATCACAGATTTAGGCCTTGAAGAGACCTTGCAGATTATCTGGTCTAATCCTCACATTTTATAGAGGAGGTCCAAGGTCCAGAGAGGTTCAGTCACTTACCTACGGTCACAAAGGTAGTGAGAAACAGATTGGATTCAAACCCAGGTGCTCTTATATCATATCTAAAATGTTCGGTTCTTTGAACTTAAAATGATAAGTGAAATCATCTATCCAGTTTAGTTTTCTTATTTTAAAAGTAAGGAAAATGAAAAGTTACATGATACACCCAAAATTAGGGTACTCAAGTGGTCATGATTCAAACCAAATCTGCAGAATCCAAACCCATTGTTCTTTCTACTTCCTTGTGTTCCAAAGGTATCTTTTGTGTAACTTTTTTTGGCTATAGAAATCACTATATCCATGGTTATACTCAGGATTTCTGCTTTGTTTTTTTATTGGGTTTAGTGATAGATTGCTCAGGTAGAAACAGGAAAAAAAATATCTATCTGGTATTTTTTTAACTAAAGAAAAATTCCATCCTTCTCATTTAAAATAAAATTGTGGAAAGCAGGCCAACTCAGTAACAGGATAGACCACCATTTTGTTTAGATTGGCTGATTTGCCCAAGTATGCATAAAATGGCTTTTGTTCCCCTTTGTACATCACATTCCAGTAGTAGTAGTAGTAGTAGTAGTAGTAGTAGTAGTAGTAGTAGTGATAGAGTAGTGGTAGTAGTTGTAGTAGTAGTAGTGATAAAGTAGTGGTAGTAGTTGTAGTAGTAGTAGTGGTACTAGTAGTAGTACTAGTAGCAGTGGTAATGCTGGTGGTGGTGGTGGTAGTAGTAGTGGTAGTAGTAGATCCTGTCTGGTTCCTGTCTCCATATAGATTTGCTAGGTCATTGTTAGACTTCTAAAGTTACTCTGTGATTACCAGATCTACTTGTAAGCCAATGTGGCCTTTGAAAAACTTAAGTTAACTGGATGTCAGGATAACTGATTGACATCATCAATTTCTAGTTCCTTTGACTTCTGGAATATCCTATTCTACTCCCTTCAATCCCTTAATGTAGAAGCTGCTAGATCTTGTGTTATCCTGATTGAATTTCCGCAATACTGGAATTGTTTCTTTCTAGCTGCTTGCAATATTTTCTCCTTGACCTGGGAATTCTGGAATTTGGCCACAATGTTCCTAGGAGCCTCTCTTTTTGGATCTCTTTCAGGCAGTGATCGATGGATTCCTTCAATACTTATTTTGCCCTCTGGTTCTAGAATATCAGGGCAGTTTTCCTTGATAATTTCATGAAAGATGATGTCTAGGCTCTTTTTTTGATCATGGCTTTCAGGTAGTCCCATAATTTTTAAATTTTAAATGCGCTCCTCCTCCGACATCATCAATTTCTAAAGGAACCTTAGAGATCAAATCCAAACTCTCTTTCTGTATAGATGAGCAAATTGAGAGGAAGAAAGAGGTGAAGACTTCTCCATGATCACACAAATGTTAAGTTGGTTTCAAACCCAGCAACTCTGACTCCAAATCCACAGTTCTTCCTGTCTCTCAAATTATCAAGATGGATCAATCAACAAACATTTATTAAGCACTTACTGTATTCTAGGAAATGAGATTAAAAAGAGGAGAATATTCCCAACCCTCAGAAAGGTTCCAAACAAGGAATACAGCATGTCCATATATAGGTATAACATGTACCTATACACGATATATATCTATATCCAATAGATACAAGGAGATTTGGGGGAGGGATGACATTAGAAGGAGAATAGTCATGAAAGACCTCATATAGAAAGCCCTCATGTGGTCCTCTTGATCCAAGCCCTGAAGAACTAGTTTAACAATATACAATTGTTTCCCACCTGAAGTTTCCTTTATATACATAGTCACTAGACCCTGAGAACCCTGAAGAATTTTAGTAAGACAGGCATCTCCAATCTCTTTTCCATATTCTTTAGCACAATTCTAATTAGGACAATGTGTGTGTTTGTCCTTCATTACTATAGAAGACCATGCCATCAGAGAAATGATGACATGACTTGTACTTGACTTTGCTTCGAGTGAGGGAAGGCTGTGCAGGTCCTCAGCCTTACTTCTCCTCCAGAGCCATCTGAATCCAGTGACCAGATAGTCATCAGAATGACTGGAGATGCCCCAGGACGAGGCAATTGGGGTTAAGTGACTTGCCCAAGGTCACAAAACTAGTGAGTGTCAAGTGTCTGAGGTGAGATTTGAATTCAGGTCCTCCTGACTCCTGCACTGGTGCTCTATCCACTGCAACTCCAACCTGCCCCAATTAGGACAATAAAGGAAAGAAGGAGGACAAAAATAGATAACTACTCTCTGTTTTTTTGTTGTTGCTGTTATTGAGTTCTTTCAGTTGTGTACAACTCTTCCTGATCCCATTTGGAATTTTCTTGGCTAAGATAGTAGAGTGGTTTGCCATTTTCTTCTTCAGATCATTTTACAGATAAGGAAAGTGAGGGAAACAAAGTTAAGTGACTTGCCCAAGGTCACACAGTTAGTAATTATCTGAAATCTGACTTGAATTCAGATCATCATGACTCCAGGCCTGTCATTGTATCAACCATGTCACCTAGCTGCTCCTTAATTACTCTCTATTTATTTTTCATCACTTTTTATTCCTTTCCATTTACTTAACCTGTGTACCTATAACATACATATGTGTGCCAATATGCATGTGTACATATTATACCCACCAATAAAATAGCTAGGTAGTGCAATGGATAGAGTGTTTCATCTAAAGTCAGGAAGACCTGAATTCAAGTATTCCTTTAGATACTTATGAGCTATGTGACCCAATGCACATCACTTAATCTCTCTTTGCCTTAATTTCTCCATCTGTAAAATAGGAATAACAATACCACTGACCTCCCAGGCCAGGGATATTGGAAGGCTCAAATGAGATAATTGTGAAGTGCTAAACACAGCGCCTATCACATAGGAGGTACTGAGGAAATGTTAACTATTATGATAGTCAGGGTGATGGTGATGATGATGATGATATAAACTCTAAGCTAGGGAATGAATCTGTCATTGTACATATGGTTTCTGGCACATGACAGATGCTTAATAAATGTTTGCTACACTGAATTAAAATATGGCTGAAATTATATATGTGTGTGTATATGTATGTGTGTATGTACACACACACACAGACATATATATATATATATATATATATGTATATATGATCCTACATGAGTTGGAGAATAGAAGCCTCTGAAAAGATAGAGTTTGAAAAGAAGGAGTCATTTAAAAGTGGTAGAATAATATCCAGCAAGGGTTCAATCACTCAGCAAGGAGCCAGAGAGTGCCAGAAGCCCTTGAATGCAAATGATGAGACCTCTCCAGAAGAACCTCAGCCCCCAGCTCCAGTATCATCTATTATTTAACAGCATTCATCTTTTGCTTTTTCTGAAAACTGGTTGGTTACTACCTAGTCCCAGTTGGATCTTTTAAATGGTATTCAGGAGAGTGGATATTATACTGAAAGGTTATAATTAACTCAGTAACAGACTGGACCCAACATGTTAATATTCTATTCTATCTTTCTCTTCCTTTCCTGTATTCTTCTCCCACTCCCAGTAATTGTACTGGATATCAAAAATACCGTAAATACAGGATTATCATTTTAAGGCTCAAAAGAAGCTATAAAAATATCCATTTCCCTAAATAAATTATTAGGATCCTAACTCCTAACAGTCTACAGCTTTTGAGATGCTTGAAAACAATCCTATCACCATAAGAAGTGTGTCTCGCTCTCAGAACCAAATACAGATTTTTGATATAAAACAGTTTATTATTAGACTCTTTCAATGCTAATATTCTATGATTCCATGTTTATTTATTAAGTCTAGTTTGGTTGGTGAGGAGAAAGAGAAGACTGGGATATAACAAGAGTCCTCTGGAAATTCAGTGGTAGACAAATTTTATGCTTTGAAATGGGGAAGAAGAACTTCCCATTAGGATCAGGTCTATTAAAAATACTGTAAAACATTACATCAGGGTATTAACTGCATGAAAGCATTAACTGCACTTGCAAAACGGGTCACTGAAAGAAAATGTGTTCTTGCCATGAAAATGAAGTTCCATTCCTAGTTTGGGCCTTCTCTTAGCAATGTGAATATGGCTAAGTTCTTTCCTGTATTAGCCCAGTCATTAGCATCTCAATTTCTCCACTGGCGAAATTCAGTGGTAGAGTGCTGTGAGATCTCTGAACAAATAAAAATTTAATTTGGACTACCATTTTTTGTGTTTCTTCTACTTTTAAATTTAATTTATTTTTTCAGTTAACAAGCATTTTCCTTCCCTTTCACCCACTCCAATTTTAATCTTTCTATATGGATCTTGAGGTCACATTAAATATCCATTCCCTCAGTGTGGTTGCTTTTTCTACCTGCTATACTATATAGTATAGCTACTACATTTTATATCGTAGTCTTAGAATTATTATTGGGCTGTGGATACAACAGCTCTTCTCATAGGTCACATTTCAAGCAGTTTTCCTTTGTTTTTTTATTACCTTGTAATTCATTCTTGCATCACTTAATGCCCTGACATGTGAACAATATTCTCTCATCTCTAGCAGCTACTGCAATAGAGTAACTGAATCAAAGATTCTACTTCAGACAGAACCTTGTAATAGTAAAGTGTTATGTGTATATACGCATAGATCTCTACATCTATATGTACATAAATATACACACATGTGTATACATGCATATACACATACACAAATGTATTATAAGTGAATGTATATGTACAGAGAGAGTTTTTATAGATTATATTTTATATAATATATGTATATATGCATTATATATACACATATACAAGTATATATGTTTGTACAGTACATCAGAAGTTCTCAGACTGTCATGGTCAGATATCACTTTCCATTTCTTCTCATCTATTAAGTCTATGAACATACTTTAATATATCCCAAGCTCATGCTTCAGAACTCCTACCTTCAAAGGACCTATTGTCTAAAGATGCTTTTAGAAAACTATTTCCATAACTCATTAGTTTTGGGGACCCATATTACTCTCTAGATCAGTGTTCTCTGAACAAAAACAGTAATATTGAAATTGTTTATCCTTAATTTTCAATACCTAATTACTCCTCAGAAAAAGTAAAGTGTGTATATTTCAAATTTTTAACAGTTAGAGTATATGTTTTAAAAAGAAAAAAAACTTTGAAATGTAGCATTTGCTTAATTTTGCAGTCTCTTACATATAAGACTTTATGGTATTTCCTTAGAGAAAGGTAAAAATGAATGGGGTTGCCACCTTTTATTTATTGATTGATAGTAAGAAAATGTAAACAGTCAATGTTACAGGAGTTGAGGGATGAAAGGCATATTAAATACACAATTGATAGAGATATGAACTTGTCAGACTCTTCTGGAAAACATTTGTAATTATGCTAGAAAAGTTACTAAACTATCTGTCTACCTTTTAACCCAGTAATTTCACTACTAAGACCATGTACTCAAAGGGTTGAAAAATAAGTTCCAACATATACCAAAATATTCATAGTAGTACCTTTTATTTGGTGGGGTGAGAGACAAAATAGTTACTCAACAATTGGGAAATGGTGGAACAAATTGTGTTATATGGATGTTATAGTATATTCCTCTGTTATAAAAAAAAATGGTGACTATGAAGAAATTAGAGATATGAGCATACTGAGTTGATACAGAGCAAAGAAAGCAAAGCCAAGATTAAATGCACAAATGGCTGCAATAATGTAAATTAAGGCAGCACTAAAATATAACAGAATTCAAATCAAATGCAAAGACCAAAGCTGCTTATAAAGGAATGATCTTGGAACACCCATTCTCTCAGAAGACAAGTAGTACATTGTGGATGTATAATGTTATAGTCTGTCAATTGATGTTGCTGTATCCTATGGGTTTATGTAACTCAAGGTTTCTTAATTTTTTTGTACATCATGATAACTCTTGGCAGTCTGGTAAAGCCTTCCTAGAATGAGGTTTTTAAATTCATAAAGTATATAAGATGACAAAGAAAACCAATCACAATAAAATACTTAACAAAATATTTTTCCCATTCAAGGTCATGGGAGCTCCCTGAAATCTATCCATAAATGCCTTGATGGTTCATGGACCCCTAATTAAGAACCTTTGGTGAAACTGGTTACTATGGTTATCATTATAATTATAAGATGGGAAATATTAGGATGCTATTAAAGCATAACAATGAAATTTTATTAATAAAGTTTAGAAAAGAATAAATGAGGGCAATTTCTTCTTTAAAATGTATATAGCTTTTTTAAAAAAATAAAAATTTGAGTTTCAATGAAGTTGTCCTGTCCTGTATAAGTTCAATAAAATTATAAAGTTGAATTGAAAGATTAGCATTGCTTGGATGACTAGGGCTGGCCATACTCATTAAAAGAGAATAAAACATAAACTTCCATTTCAAATTTCTGAAGTTTATTATGATATAGCAAATTAAAATTTTTTCTAATTCTCACTTCACCATCCAAGAAGCTTATGCAGAAACACAGTATTCAGGAAAGTTTAGGGACTTGATTTGTTTCTGTTTATTGCATATATGTTATGTATCAGTACCATAATACATACATATATGTATGTGTGTGTATATATATGTATACACACACACGTATGAGTTCTGGCAGTAGAATCAAATGACCTTGGCTAGAATCTCAGCTTTAATATTTACCACCTGGGTGAACCTGGTTTTTTTAACCTCTCCAGAACTCAGTTTCTTCATTTGTAAGATAATATGATACATGACCTCTGAAGTGCCTTCAGGTAAAAATCTATGATTCCTATACACTACTGACCTTAGTATAATATGGGATTACCTATTATAAAACAGTCAATTTTAATTTCAATAATATAAAAATTCATATTTTAAGATAACACAGTGTTGACAAATGAGTGAATTGCTAGGTAGTGAAAGGCACCGTTACATAATTAGACTGGGCAATGGAGTTGGAGTCAGAAAGGCCCAGGTTCAAATCCTGCCTCAGACACTTAACAGTTGTGTGACTTTATGTGAGACATATCCTCCCCATGCCTTAATTTCCTCATTCATAAAATGAGGGCTAAGTGCCCTCTAACGTCCTTTCAGATTTGAAATCTATACTCCAATGAAAATGTGCATAAATTAATCTTTATTTTTAATATACTTTATTCTCAATTCAATAAAGCATATGAGAGAGAGAGAGAGACAGAATGAGACAAAGTGCAGCAAGCAGCAACAAAAAAAAGAATGTTTTGGATACTTTAAGTGTATGTGAGTGATGCATTGCTAGGTACTTTAAAGAATAATTGAGGCATATGTAACAGAAATGTACTTACTACTTTTTCATAATGTGGTAGTCTGAATTATCCATTATATGAGGATAACACATAAAAGCCCTTCTCCACATCAAGTGATAGTTCAAAGGAAGAGAAGCTGAGTTGTCCCCATGCGCAAACCACACCTCCCAAATTCTGAGAACAAGACTGTGAGGTCTGCATTTTAACTACTTCTCCTTGACATGAAACACTATTTCTGCATCTCCTACTGAGGGAAAGTCAGGTAGTTTCAGCTACAAAGATTTCCTTTAGGTTTCCACCCTCTACTCCCCTCCCCCTCTTTTCCATTCCCTCTCAAGAATGACATGTCACTGACTAGTCTCAGGTCAGTCTAATTTAAAAACTAAATTCAGCTGAGTTCTTTCCACTGCATCGGGGTAATATGGAACTCTGTTACTCCCTCCCTATTGCCCCCCCCCAAAAAAACCCAAAGCATATATATTTCCCAGTAGATTTCTAAGCATATTTCCAATTTCAAAAGCAGTAGGTTTGGGTACAGTTTGCTCATTCCTGTAGCTTCTGCAGCTGCCCTCAACATTTGTATTGGCACCATTGAAAATAATCACGTTGAAAAATCAATTGTATTTGAAGCTAATTTCTCACTCCCTGGATGACTCCCCCTCATTTTTAAGATTTGTTTGCTGTTATTAACACATCATTTGGACTATCTCCCTGCAACCATGTTATCTATAAGTTCACTCGGAAATTCAAATGAATGTATGCTTCATCTCCAAAGAACAGGTAGCACTTGATAAGTATTATGGGTAAGACACTGCCATAATGCAGAAGCCACTGAATTCACCCGAGTTCCAGTCCCCATTCCTTCTGCTTACTACTTGGGACCTTGGACAAGTTACCTGCCTTCTGGACCTCAATTTTCCCATATGTTAAATAAAAGAGGTAGATTCAGTGACTATTCCTAGATCTAGGATCCTGTGATCATTGTGCTAGGCATTTGGGATATAAAGAAACAGAATGTAGCTCTTGTCCTCAAGGAGTTTATATTCTACTGGGATGAGGAAAATACATTTACATAAATAGATGTATTCAAGATAATATAAGGAAAGAGAGACCACTAACAATCCGATAAATGAGGATGGGGAAGAATCAGGAAAAATCACTATAGCAGGTGGCACCTGAAAAAAAGCAAACTTGAAAGAAACTAAAAAAAAATCTAAAATGCCAAAGTGAGGAGGAGAGAAGCAAGCAGTTCTGATTTACCATATGTCATATTTCTTTCCTGAAAACTGATACGATAAATGGTGGCCCAGTACATGCTGATTTAAACCTGGATATCTCCCTCATGGACATATTGCACACTGGAAGGTAACGTCCTGTGGGCTCTCATCAGTTGGGCCAAGAGAAAAGGTTCAGTTTCAGCCCATCGGTCTTCAGCTCTCAGCACAGCATTTTTTCCACATCAAAGAGATCATTAAAACACCCAAGAAGTATTGTTTCTCAAAGACATTTGCACTGTTTAAGTGAGAGAACTCTACTCTAGCCAATGATCTACTACCAAGTTTATCGAACTAATCACATGAATTCCTTTTTCCAAATATCTTCTACCATCATCCACCTCTTCCCACACAATTCTGTCTAGAGCAGAGGTGGGGAACCTGTGGTCTTGAGGCCACATGTAGCCCTCTAGGTCCTCAAGGCTAGCCCTTTGACTGAATTCAAACTTCACAGAACAAATCTCCTTTTAAAAGGATTTGTTCTGTAAAAGTTGGACTCAGTCAAAAAGCTGCCTCCAAGTCTGGAGTATAGTTTAAAAAAAAAGACAGAAAAAGAAAAACATATAAAATACATGTCCATCAATTCTGACAGATATTATGAAATACTTTTTTGGCAGAAGGAATGATAAATAAGAATTCAGAGAGAAATGTAAGAAATAATTCACTTTGGTATCATAAAATAATATCAGCCTGATATATTCTTTCAACTTGAATCATATTTACATAACAGTTTGAAATACCTAGAAATGACTGAATTCAAAAGTAACTGACTTGTGATGAGCATGCATTCTTGGTCTGATCAGTGCCTCCAAAGTTTTCTGCTTTTGTTTCATTTTCATGCTAATTCTGTACTGCCTTAGAGATGCTGAGGTTCCTAGACATTGTTACGTATCACTAATTTCCTCTCTTCTTTTCTCCCTCCCTTTCCAAATATTTGTTGTTGAACATCTGCCGTGTAGTCTTGTGTAAACTGATGCAGAGAGAAGAAATCAGAATTGGGAGACAAATGCTCAAATGAGTATAACATAAATCAAGATAGCACTAAAATACAAGAGAATTCAGATCCAATGCAATGACCAAGGTTGGTTCTCAAGAACTGATATTGGAACAAATTTCTTTGCAGTAGAGAGGTGATGGGCTACACGTCAATAATTCCATACTGTCCATTGAGGTTGCTAAATCAGATGATTTTATTTGATTAGCTGTTTGTTATTGTGGGAATAGTTATATGGGATGACACTATAAAAGTTAGAAGGCATGGGAGGAATCTTCTCTTGTACATCTCTTCAAAATCTTCCCATTTACTTATTCTCTGAGATTTATCTTCTTGACATATGTGTGTGTATCAGTTCCAACCCACAGAGATCCCTTTTCCTTCTGAATTCAGGTTACTTACTGATTATATTACTCATCTGACACAATCGTGAAGTGTCTTCTGGAATTTTATGCTGTTTTATAATAAACATATTTAATTTGTTTTGTACTCATGCCTTGGTTCGTTAGTTGGTTGCTCTCCTTCATTCTTAGAGGACCAAAATGACATCACTAGGCTAGAGTCAAGCTACAGCATGTCCATCTCTGGCTGATCAGACCACTACAAACTCAGGATGTTCAACCACAGGCCAGGAATAAATAGTTCACGTGAACATTTGGGGTGGATTCTCTAAAGATGAGCATCTTGTGTTTCTTTTGAGTTGCTTCAAACTCTCCTTTGCTCATAGAGTATGGCACCTTCTCTGATGTGGGCACATGATGCTGAGAGGTCCTATGTCAGAGTCTCCATGTCACACAGTCAATTCCAAAATTCTTTTTGGCAAGCGTGTTTTGTAGTGGAACACTGAAGGTAAGCCCATCAGAGTTGTATACTCTGAAGTAGAGTTTGAATGCTTGGTAATTTATTTTGAAAATATATCTGTGGTATCTTATTCTCTCTGGTGATCTTCAGCATCTTCCTAAGACAACTCAAATGGAAGCAATTTAGTTTCTTGACATAGCACTGGTATGCTGTCCAAGTTTCACAGGCATACAACAATGAGGTCAGCACAGCAGCTCTATAGACCTTCAATTTGGTAGTCAGTCTAATACCTCTTCTCTCCCATGCTTTCCCTCAGAGTCTCTCAAGCACTAACCTAGCTCTGGCAATGCATATATCAACATCATTATCAATGTGTTCATCCCTAGAAAATAGACTACCAAGGGAAGTGAACTTATCCACAGCATTCAAAACTTCTCTATTTGCTGTAATTGATGGTTCCATGTACGGATGGTGTCTTATATTCCAGTTGAACTTCAAACTCCCTATTTGTCCTAAAGTCTGGCACCAAGTTCTGTAAAAATACAGGTAAGAGACAACAGAGAGGAGGAAAAAAAGAGAGGAAATTAGCAATATGCAATAATGGCTACAAACCTTCATTTCACCAAGACAGAACAGAGTTAGAAACAAAATGAAACAAAGGCAGAAAACTTTGGAAGGACTGATCAAATTGATCAGTTATTTTCTCATTCAAAGTCATTTCTAGATAATTCAGACTCTGTAAAATATATGCAAGTCAGGTTGAAAGAACATGCCAGACTGGTGTTAGTTTATGATGCCAAAGTAATCCTTTGTTAACAGTTTATAAGAAATGCCCCAAAATAAACCAAATTGGGTGTTTAGATAAACATAAACTCACTTCTAATTACTCACATCCACATATGACCATCACAACGTTGAAAATTCTGTGAAAATATTCATGTACCTACAGTGGAAAAGGCAGATAAAAAAGATAAGAACCATCTGAATCTAACTACCTGGAGTGTTTTCCTTATGACAAAGAAGACTTCTTAATTCATTCCCAAATAATCACTACTAAGTCCACTCCATTTTTAATCCTAAACACACTCAAAAAAGTTATTTGTCAATGACATTTCTAATTAACTCACCACTAGGTGCTGATTCCTAATTACCTGACCCTCTTCAAGAATGATGACTAGGAGTAGGTAATCCTCATTTGCCCAAGCAGTTGGGTACTCTACCGAAAATCAGAAGACAGTTGGAGGAAATGTCAGACTCTGCATGGTTCCCAGAAAACTGGAAAATTCTATCCCTATCTTGCAATCATCAGTCTTTGTTATTCCAAAGGTATGGCTTATATGGATTTTCATAATTAGTCTTCATTCAGCCCTTGTACATAGGAAGATTCCATTTTCTTTCCTTCATGCTCTGTTTTGATCCTGGGTTCCATGAACTAATCCTCTCTCTCCTCTCTTTCTCTCTCTCTCTCTATCTCTCTCTCCATACATACAATATATGTGTGTATATGCATATATGCATGTATATGTATGTTTTTTATATGTGTATATATGTGTATATACTGCTATATGCATATGTGTGTATATACATATATGCATGCATAATGATAACTACTGCAATTTAATTGGTTTCTTTTGAAATAATATGTATTTTATTTGAAATATTTTAAAATTTTATTCTGAGAAGGGGTCCATAGGCTTCATCGCACTTCTGTGCATGTCTGTGACATGCAAAAAAGTTAAGAAACTCTGGTTTAAGTTCTTGGAGACAAATGTTCCTGCTAAGATCTGAAAAGTATTCCCCAGATGCTTTTTCATTAAAGGCCTCCCAAAGGATGGATGTGCATTCAGAATGGGGAACTCAAGACATACACACCAATTCCTTCTCTGGCTAATTTTCCTTGCTTCCCATTTTGCTGCAGGCGAGGACCTACATTCTTGACCTTTTGTTTACTAGATGCCTTTGTATCCATTGTACTTATTATAAAAGGTTCCAGTTCCATATGACCTGTTCATCACAAACATTTGAGTGGAGTCAAAGGAGTTGTCGTCATAGAGACTAACTCCTCCAGCTGCTGTTCCTCCTTCTCCTCCAACCACCAATTCCCCAGTTTTCACCAGCTATATCTAATTTTATTTCTGCCCTATTTGATAGACTTACTCTTCAACTTTTTCTGTAGTATTTTAACTTTATGGGTGAAACAAACCCAAGAGGTAGGGCCAACAGCTAGTTGGTTGAGAAATAGATATAACTCTGATTACATATATGTCAACAATTTTGCAAATGTAATTTTTAAAATATTAAATTAATTTTAAAAATCTATTGTCTTCCATAAGGGTGGCATTAGATTCCACATGGTAGGTGGTCACAAAGTTGTACATTTTTGATTACCTCATATTCGGTGATAGCTCAACTACATAAAAAACCTTAATTTAATCCATTCAAAAACATTTGGAAAGTACATTGTAATGTAACCATCACTCTGGTGAGTAAGCAATACATTAGATACAAAAGAAGTATAAAACAGCTCCTGCCCTCTGGGAGTTTATACTCTAACAAAATGAGATTGATATATACATGAAACATGACAAATAGATAATGCATGATTATATGTCAAAAATGAATTATATGCATAATAGGTATTCCAAGAGTTGGAGAGAATAATCAATGTGAACTAGTATGGATGATACAGGTTTCATAAGGGAATTTGTACCTGAATTTGGATCCTTGCAGAATGATCAGGGATAAGAGAACATGCTAATGTGTAATAGAAATGAATATAGTGTGTTCTAGCTTGGCTAGAGCTATGTGTTTACAAGAGGAAATAAAATTTTGCACCATGTTACTGTGCTAACTTTGCTGGAACTTGTTGTTTGTGTGTAAGTGAATGTGTTTGTATGTGCGTGTGTGTGTGTGACTTTTTGGTGGCTGTACCCAGAGTGTTGGCAAAGGGGAGGGTGCTGGAGGAAAGTGATTGTCAAACAAAGCTACTGAAACATGTAAAGGGACACCTCAAAAAGTGGTGGAATCCGCCTCCATTAAGGGGAGGCAGCTGATGGTACACTAGATAAAGTACTATGCTTAGAGTCTGGAAGTCCTGAGGTCAAATCTAGCCTTAGATATTTACTAGTATGACCCTGGTCAAGTCACTTAACCTTGGTTTCCTCACATGTACAATGTGGATAATAACAGCACCTCCCTCCCAGGATTATTGCAGGAATTAAATGAAATAACTGTAAAGCCCTTAGTGTGGTGCCTGGTACATAGGAAAATGATCTATAAATGTTAGCTATTATTTAGGGCGACTAGGCGGTGCAATGGATAGAGCGCCAGGTCTGGAGTCAGGAAGACCCGAGTTCAAATATAACCCAGACACTTACTAGTTGTGTGACCCTGGACAAGTTACTTAATCCTATTTGCATCAGTTTTCATCTATAAAAGGAACTGGAGAAGGAAATGGCAAACTACTCCAGTATCTTTGCCAAGAAAATTCTAAATGAAGTCACACAGAGTCAGACATGATGAAATGACAGCAACATTATTTACAGATTACTTTTACTTTGTGAGAGGTCTCTTCAATAATATATGTATTTAAAATTCTCTGATTTTATGTTTGTAGAGAATCTGGATCACTGAGTCCCAATGCATGATGCTTTAAATTTTAACCTTTTATTTTCTGAGATCAAAGGGCTGAAACTTGAATAACATCCTGGAACAACACCGATATCATAGGTAACTTTCATCACAACTGAAAATAATTTTGTAAACTTTGGAACATTAGTACATAGCAATCAACTCCTCTTAGTGCCTTTAAATATATTTGACAATCCCTTCCTTTATTCTTTCAAATTAAAGATTCCATAATATTAAGTTTATTTAAAGTGTCACAACTCTATGGACTAAAGGATTTTTATCTTTAGCACTAAGAAATTATGAGAAGCTTAAAATGAGAAGGAAAAAAAGAGATACAACTGAAAATGGTAAAGCACCTACTACATCTTTAAATTAAAATGATGGCCCAAGGCTGAGCAGAAAAGGTTGGGGGGAGTGGAAGAGGGAGAGAATAGCTGAAGAGGGAAACAACGCACCAAACAAATGTGATCTTTGAGTTTTAAAACAACTGAGTACTAAACTGATTTGGGAGCAGGCACAGAGGCCGCAAAATGGAACTTTGAGGTCAATATAGGAAATGTCAGCACTGCGTTAAGTTATTAAGTTCAGCTAGAAAATATAGCTTGAAAGTTTAACTTAGAATGAATTAAGGAAATGCCAAGGAATGAGAACACAAAGCAAAATATTTTCTCCTTAGGTCATAGGGTTAACAGGTTAGTATCCAACATCTGGGGATGATTAAGTATACTTTAGGTGGCAGGTGGCTTTAGGAAATGGAACCCTTGTAGAGAGTTTAAAATATTTCCCTCAGCAAAGTATGTGTATTTGATTCTGTGTTGATTGTCCTTTTGTGGGATGTTTAAAACATGTAAACTTATCTTCAGGCGCATCAAAGTTATTTCATATGTAGCAATGGCAAAAATTCTCAACTCAGATACATAGCCAATTCTTTGTTCACAAAAGTTTCATTTCCAATATTTTGGAAGCTGGAATGTGAACAACTTAAAAATCTGTTGCCCAACTATTGTTATATTTATTTTTTAAAAAACCAAACTAATGTTTTTGGTTTTCTTTCTAAAGTTTGGTTTGATGGACCTCCATACTTTTACAACCCAATTACTTCCTTAGAGGAGCCACAGATGTTAAGCCAGAGAAAATGATCTCAGTTTGGACATTGAAAACAGCATGTTGAGAACCAAGAATTTTTTAAAAGTAAAATGCAATGGTGTCTCCAAATTTTGCCAAGTCAAGACATTTCCTCTAGAAACTAGTTACCTAGCTCTTCTTGACTGTATTTTTTGATGGTTTTAATGCTGTATTCAGGCTTTCTTTAGTCTAATTTTATGTATCTCAAGGGGCAAGAATGATTTTCACCAGTTCCTTCACAGGGACTAGTCTACCTTTGAATAGAAATATGGATTAGGAAGCTTTTACAGTTAACTGGTTCACATTTGCTTTTTCCTTGTTTTGTCTCAATTCATCTGATTATTCAGTAATTCTCCTTTATTTTTGAGTCTATGTTTTCCATATATCTCTTTAATAATGAACTCAAGTCTTTAACTCATAGGGCAAGTCACTTCACCACTCCAGGCATCATTTTTCCATCTGTTAAATGAAGGGGTTGGACAAGATGGCCTCTATGGTCCCTTTCAGATTTAAATATGATCCTAGGCTATAAAGCCCCTCACTGGCTTATGAGAGGTAAGTAGAAAGCCTCCTTCATCCATCTGTTCCCATGTCCAGAGTCCACTTTGGAGGCAATAGCAAGGGTGGAACAATCGCTATACACAGATGAGGATAATTCAAGTTATACCTCCTTGAGAGGTCTGCTATTTCCCATCTACACCCATTTTAGCTTAAAGATCCCTATTTGCTCCTTCCCCCTCCGCCCTTTCTGCACAGAAAAGCTCCAAATAAATGACTTTCCACCTGAGCCAGTTTATGGGGGGAAATAAAGGAAAGATCACCTCTTTCTAAAGTTTTAGAAGGTATACTTTTGCATGCTTTAGAACTGCAAAAGGAAAATCACTGAAACACAATGTCTAGATATTTTACTCTGCAAAGGTTTTCCTAAAGAGTTCTAAACTCATGGTTAGAACTTGATGAAAATGAGTCAATTTTCATTTCTCCCCCCTCTAAAAATCAGTTTAATTAATCCCTTTTAAAACTGGTTATCTCCTAAAGATTGTGATTACGCTGGCAGAAGAATAATACGCATTGATAAAATCAAAGATACACGAAGTATTGAAGAAAATTATCATTCTTACTCAGAGGACTATGTAAAATAGTCAAACACCCAGTTAGAGTTTTAATCAATAATTGTTTATTTAATTTTATTTTTTACAGTTAAGCATCTTCAAAATTAATTGAGATAAGTTTCCCATTGCCTGGCCAATATATCTTTCTTCCTTCAGAAAATTCTTCTATGAAATCTAGTCTTGAATATCTTAAAAATTGCTAGAATGAAAAGACTCCTATACCAGGCCAACTTTATATCAGTCTTTCTTTTGTCTAGTTCCTTTCCACTTTCTGCTTGTTACTTCCTAGTTTTCAACTGAGTCCGCTGAGGCTATTTTTGCACTAACGACAGCTTAACTCGTTATTGAAACTTTGTAAAGATTAAATTAGAACTTAAAATCAAAAATTAAAAATTGCTCTTTAGTTTAATATTTATTTTCTGCCTTTTCCACCTTTTTTGTTCTCTATCTTTTGTTCCGGTTTTTAGTAGTATTCATCAAGCAACCCATTTTCCCACTGAGGTTAATTTGTGTGTTGCCATTTTTCCTAAAAGTAGATTACATTGCTTCTCATAGTGATGTAGGAGAGAAAGGTCTTTATAGTTAACAAGATTTTTTTTAGAAGGAAAAGAAAGGCCGTAGTGTTGAAGTGTTAAAGCTTTCTTTATGTTTCCTAACAAGCCAAAAACAATCTAGACCTGCGGAATCAGAGTGCCATGTGCTGGGACCATTCACCCAGGGTGATTGTTTTTGCCAGTTAACACCAATATTTTCCAGTGAATATTCTATGGCTATAAATCATGGAAACCCAAAAATCTCTGAAGATTCAAAGTTTCAGTTGACTCAAAAATCAACAAAAAATATTTGATGTGAAAAGTAAGTTGCAACATATTACCAACAATGAAATGCATCAAAGAAATGGCATAAAAGATATGATTCATGGTAGGACAAAGAGATAAGCTGTTCACATTGCAAGAGTAAGGAAAAATTGATAGTGCTGGTACCCAGATCATGGCCAAAGATGTAGAGTGGGACTTCTAGCATGTTTAACCAGATCCTCTTTGGAGTGTTCATAGAGTCACACAGCATCAGAATGCATAGATGGGTGTGCTATTTATTACTGCTTAAGAAAACAGACATACTGATAAGAAAATAAATCCACTGAAATTTTGAATTGTGGAATGTTTGGGGATTTTGTATGTTATCAAGAATTCTTCTACATTTGTCTGCATAATGCTAATTATAGAAATTATCATTAAACTCAGAAGACCTGGATCTGAAGTATAATTATATCATTTGGTACACAATGCTTACTATAGAATAAGATTATGTTCACTTTAAAAAAATATTGCTCTGGTTTATTGTATATACTGGAATAATATATAAAATCTTATGTAGACTCTGAAATCTTTGGCAAACAAGTAAACTTTTTGGGGGCTAGCTACCTTGTCTTGGATTTTCTATACACCATGTCAAATACAAACATATGTTTGCCTAGTAGACTATTTTACAGGGAACTCATGCAAAGCTAGCACTCAAATGGAGATCAGAAGAAGCCATATAAGGACACTCTGAAGGTCTCTTTGAAAAATTTCCAAATTGGTTAAGTCCCATGGGAGACAATGGCACAGGATGACCCAGTATGGAATGCCAGCATCAAACAAGGTGCATGTTCTCTATAAGTGAAACAGAACTGTAGTAGTTCAAAAGAAATGTGAGATGTATACATTTAGAGACATCTCCACTCCAAATGTTCATGTGGACAATTTGTGCCCAACCTGCAGGAGAGTCCTCCAAGCTCATATTGGTCTGATGAGCCACATTTGGATGCACTGTACCTTGACTCTAACAGAGTGATGTTATTTTGGTCTTCAAGCACAAAGGGCAACAACCAGAAGTAGTGGAAAGATAGTTGGACTAGGAGTCAAGAGATTCCACCACTGACATTGAATATTTGTATAATCATGGTTAAGTACTATAACCTTAATAAGACTCATCTCCAAAACAGAAAAATTGTACTCTCAATCCCAATCTTGGGTGCTAGGAAGTACAGGGGATAAAGTGTCAGGCCTGGAGTCAGGAAGATTCACTCATCTTCCATGAGTCAAGTCTAGCCTTAGACACTTACTAGCTGTGTGACCCTGGGCAAGTCACTTCACCCAGGTAGCTTCAGTTTCCTCATTTGTAAAGTGAACTGGAGAAGAAAATAGCAAACTGTTCCAGGACCTTTGCCAACAGACCCCCAAAAGGGGTCAAAAGAGTCAGAGTCAATTGAAACAACTGAACAATATCTACCTCACAGAGCTGTCATTAGCACCAAATGAGGGGACTTATGGAAAACAGTCTTCAAAATTTGAAGTCCTACAAAAATGCACATTATCATTCTTATTATTAATGGAGACCAAGGTAACAATGGAAATGCATCTAAAATTAGAATGATGATGCAAGCATATACAAAGCTAGAAAATCTGGAAGTGAAGACTATCCCCCCCCATACCTGTAGATCTGCACAGGAACAGATATATATCCTGGGTCAAGGTCATGACTAACGCCAAATAAACTTGGGCTTTCTGGGATACCCATATAGTCTAGGAATGTGTATATATAGAATAGTAGATTTAGAACTGGAATAGAAAATGGTCATGATTCCAAACCATTCATTTTCCAGATACAGAAGCTATAAACTATAATAAGGAACAGAAAAGTTAGGTAACTTGCTTAGGGTCACAAAAACAATAAGTCTCTAAAGACAGGGTGGGCTCCCATATATTTCTGACTCCAGATTCATCATTCTATCCACTATACCATGATTCTTTTTGCTCGTCTTTCAAACCCAGTTTCCAACCTTGGTCATAACACGGACATTTACACTGAAAGAGAAAATGCAAATGGGTACTAATTCCTTTCCACAACTCGTGTTCTTCCTGGTCTGTCTGCTACACTTTGTACTATTGATGACAGGCTCCTTCTCCAAGTTTTTTCCTCCCTTCCTTTCTACAAGATCGCCCCTCTTAGCTTCTTTCCATGACTTCTCTTCTTCGTTCTCCTCCCTCCCCAGGGTTGTTTTGGGGTCTTAATCTTTCCTCCTCTTCTATTCATGATCTCATTCCCTTTAAGAGCTCCCTAAAGCCGAGCACAATGTTTCACGATTAGCTGTCATTTAGAAAATTGCTACCGAATGAACAAATGATTTCATCCACTACAGTGAATTTGACTTGACAGCTTATTGTCCCAAATATTCATATCAACACTTAACTTCTTTTGAGCTCTAGACATATATTTCTATCTGCCATATATTTCCACTTAGATGTGATCAGGCACCTCAAATTCAATATGCCTAAAACCAAGCTCCTACCACTCCTCATCTCCAAATTTAACTCCTCCTTTTGACTTCCCTATATTTGCTAATCATACTGTATATATCCCCTTGCCTAATTGAAGAACCTGAAATTAACTTGATGGGCCAGCTAAGTGATTCAGTGGGTAAAGTACTAGCCCTGGAGTCAGGACCTAAGTTCATTTCTGCCTCAAACACTTGACACTTACTAGTTGTGTGATCCCGGGGAAGTTACTTAACCCTCATTGCTTCACCCCCAAAAAATTAATTTGGACTCCACATTCTTACCTTGTCCTTATCAACCATCAGCCCCTAAGTCCCAATGATTCTATAGATCTACAATGATTTATATTTCTCACATCTTCTCCATTCTTCTTGTCATTAACTTAATTGAAGTCTTCAATAACTCTTCCATGAATTATTGAAGAGGATTCCTGCTTCCAGTCCCTACCCCTCCTTATGTTCTCTACCTTCCAATTATATTCCTAATGAACAGTTCAGATTACTTCTCTCTTGAGGTTACATGCTTCATTGGTTCCCCTCACATGCAGAATAAAGTCCTTAAAGTCCAATAATTTTACTTATATCACCTTTTATGTCTAAATCACTTACCATTTTGAACTTATCTTGATATACAGTGTGAGATGTTGGTCTGTGTCTAGTTTCTTCCAAATTTCTTTCAAGTTTTCCCAGCAATTTTTGTCAAATGGTGAGTTCTTATCCAAAAGTTTGGATCTTTGGGTATGTCAAACACTAGATTATTATGGGCACTCACTACTATGTATGGTGTACCTAATCTATTCCTCTGATACACTATCTTTTTTTAGCCAATACCAGATGGGGTTTTGTTTATTTGTTTATATTTATTTACAATAATATATTTATAAATATTGATATATTTATACAGAGTTTTAATCAATTCTTTTTCAGCTCTATAGAGTATAGAAAACATGTCAACAGCAAGAGAGATTTACCAAATCATAAAATCTTATAATTAGTCATTTAATCCAACCTGTACCTAAACAAGCATCCCATATAAGTAGTTACCCCATCTCCACTTGAAAACCTCTAGTGGGAGGAATCCACTCTTCCTGAAGCAACTCATTCCATTTCTAGACAGCCTGGAAAGTACTAAGTTTATGTACTTGCCATGTCTTATTCTGGTTCTGTCCTCTGGTAGCCAAGTGAAACAAATATAATCAAGCAAAACAAGCCTAATTTCCTTTCCACATGACAAAACTTCAAATACTCAGTCTTCTCAACAATTTCCCCTAAGTCTTCTCTTCTCCAAACTAAGCATCCTACATTTCTTCAAATGATCATCATATCACTTGTTTTGAAAGGCCCTCACCAACCTGGTCATCTTCCTTTCAAAAAGTTGAAGGTTGTCCAAGTCCTTCCTAAAATGACTATATCACTTCCTTCATTCTAAACACTATACTTGCCCTAATGTAGCTCAAGTTCAGCATTCACTTTCCTATCAATCATTCTATTCTTTGGAATTACATTAAGTTTTACAGTTCATGATCTCCTTCACATAAATTGTTTTCTGGGCATTTATATTTATACCAATTAAGTTTTATGCTATTAAATTTTGTCCATGATTTTTTTTGTTTGAGAAACTTTTGTATTCTGATGCTGTTGCTAGTTATTGTCACTCAGTTTTGCATCATCTAAAGATCTCAAAAGAATATCTTTTATTATTTATCCAAGCTATAAAGATCAAAACCATTTTTGTAATTTTGTCAAGATATTTTTGTTTCTAATATGGTAAATATTTATATGTGTGTATGTATGTATATATACATATATAAACCTATATATATGTATATATATATATATATATATATATACATATATAAAACCTACTCAAACCAAAGCTCCTTTTGGAATAATTTTGAGAGGGTAAAAGGGATCCTGAGGCTAAAATGTTTGAGAACCATTGATCTACTCATTGATAAAAATTTGAAAAGTATACGACCAAGGACAACCTCTCTGGGACACTCTAATAAGTAACATTCTTTCAAATTGACACTGACCAATTAAGGATTATTCTTTGGGTTCAGTCCCTCAAATATTTTTATATATAGATATATATATTTTTATATATATTTATATATATATATATTTTTATATATTTTATATATTTATTATATATATATTTATATATATTTATATATATATATATTTTTATATATAGATATATACTGTTATATATATAGATATATACTGTTATATATATAGATATATACTGTTATATATATAGATATATACTGTTATATATAAATAACAGTACTTATATAAGAGTATTATTATGGATGATAATCTATAGTCCACCTTTTTCCATCTTGTCCTCAAGGATAGCATCAGACATGTTGCCAAATTCTTTTCTGCAGTAGGTTTTAGCATTTTCCTGATTTACTGGTCTAGTAACCCAATCAAACAAGCCAATGAGATTAATCTGACAGAGCCTGATCTTGAGGGTAGGCTAGCTTCTCCCCTTCTTAGCTAAACTTCTTGAGAAAATGGTATACCTTCTACTTCCTCTCCACTCATTTTCTTCTAAGTCCTCCAAAATCTTACTTCTGACCTCATCAGCTTCTTTGGGCCAGGAATTTCTTTTTTTATTAATTAATTTGTTTATTTTTCATTTTCAACACTCATTTCTATAAGATTTTGAGTTCCAAATTTTCTCCCCATCTCTCCCCTCCCCCCATCCCAAGACAGCATGTATTCTCATTACCCCTTCCCACAGTTAGTCCTCCCTTCTTTCACACTCCTCCCTTCTCTTATCCTCTTCCCCTCTATTTTCTTGTAGGGCAAAATAGATTTCTATACTCCATTGCCTGCATGTCTTATTTCCCAGTTGCAAATTTTCTATTCAGTTCTGGTCTTTTCATCAAGAATGCTTGCAAGTCCTCTATTTAATTGAATGAGCATTCCCCCCCCCTCAAAGTATTATACTCAGTTTTGCTGGGCAGGTGATTCTTGGTTTTAATCCTAGTTCCTTTGGCCTACCAATCCCTCACTGTAGAAGCTGCTAATTCTTGTGTTATCCTGATTGTGTTTCCACAATATTTGAATTGTTTCTTTCTGACTGCTTAAAATATTTTCTCCTTGATCTAGGAGCTCTGAAATTTTGCTACAATATTACTAGGAGTTTTCCTCCTGGGATCTCTTTCAGGAAACACTGGGTAGATTCTTTCAATATCTATTTTACTCTCAGGTTCTAGAATATCAGGGCAGTCTTCCTTGATAATTTCTTGAAAGGTGATGTCTAGGCTCTGTTTTTCATCATGGCTTTCAAGTAATCCAATAATTTTTAAATTGTCTCTTCTGGATCTATTTTCTAGGTCAGTTGTTTTTCCAATGAGATGTTTCACATTGTCTTCTCGTTTTTCATTCTTTTGGTTTTGTTTTTGTTTTATAATTCCTTGATTCTTCATAAAGTCATTAGCTTCCCTCTTCTCCATTCTAATTTTTAAGGAATTATTTTCCTTAGTGAGCTTTTAGACCTTTTTTTCTCCAATGGGCCAATTCTGCTTTTTGATGCATTCTTCTCATTGGATTTTTGTGTCTCTTTTGCCATTTGAGTTAGTTTATTTTTAAGGGGTTGTTTCTTCAAAATTATTTGGGTCCCCTTTAGCAAGCAGTTCACTCATTTTTTCATGACTTTCTTGCATTGCTCTCATTTCTCTCCCCAATTTTTCCACTACTTCTCTTGCTTGATTTTCAAAATCCTTTTTAAGCTCTTTGTGGCCTGAAACCAATTCATATTTTCTTGGAGGCTTTGCTTATAGAAGCTTTGACTTTTTTATCTCCTTCTGGTTGTATGATTTGATCTTCCTTGTCACCAAAATAAGATTCTATATACTGATTTTTTTTTCCTGTTTTTGCTCATTTCCCCAGCCAATTACTTGACTTTCTAACTCTTTGTCAAGGTAGTTCTTTGCTTTAAGTGGTGGGTGGAGGAGTATACTGTCAGCTCTTTGATTCCCCCCACAATATGTGGGCCTATAGCTCCATAAACAGCCTCTACCACAGCCCCTACTACAGCTGCAGCTGCCATGGGCTCTTCCACCCCCTCTACAGTCTTGGGACTGGGGTCAAACCACTCTACTTTTTCACACAGATCCAATCAGTTTTTTTCCACTGAACTTCCAATTTGTCCCTGGCATTTTGGGGTTGAAAAGTCTGGAAACCACCACAGGTGCCAGTGATTCATTCCCCCAAGGCCTGCTCAGGTCCTGTCTGTGCCTGTGCAGCCCACACTGGACTGCTCTCTGCTCCCAGCCCAGAACAATAGATGCTTCCTGTCACCCTTCCAGGCTTTTTTGAGCTGAAAATTTGCTTCACTCCATCATTCTGTGGGTTCTGCAGCTCCAAAATTAGTTTAGAGTCAGTTTTTACAGGTGTTTGATTGGGTTGAGGGGAGAGCTCTATCAAGTCCCTGCTTTTACTCTGCCATCTTGGCTCTACCTCCTAGATTGTTTAGGATGATTGCCTTTTTTGCAATATAGTTTGAAATCTGGTGCTGCTACGCCACTTCCCTTCACACATTTTTCACTGATTCCCTTGATATTCTTGACCTTTTGTTCTTCACTGCACAAATAAATTAATTTAGGTAAATTTTTTTTATTATGTTGACTCAACCTACACATGAGCAATTAGTATTTCTCTAATTGTTTAGATCTCTATTGTATAAAGTGTTTTGTAATTGTCGTCATTTAATTCCTGGGTTTGTCTTGGGAGGTAGATTCCAAAATATTTTATATTATCTGCAGTTATTTTACATGGGATTTGTCTATATCTTGCTGCTGGATTGCCACTTTTTTTTGTAAAATATATAGAAATGCTGATAATTTATATGGGTTTATTTTGTATTCTGAAATTTTGTTAAAGTTTTTAATTGTTTCAACTAGTTCTTTAGTTGATTCTCTAGGGTTCTCTATACCATCATAGCATTTGCAGAGAGTGATAATTTAGTTTCCTTATAATCAATTTTGATTTTTTTCCATTTTTTCTTGTTTTCTTCCTATAGCATGTCTAATATATTATTGAATAGTTAGTGGTGGTAGTAATGGATATCCTTACTTCACTCCTGATATTACTGGGAAGGCTTCAGGTTTATCCATGTTACAAATAATGCTTGTTCTTGGTTTTAGGTAAATATCTACTTATCATTTTAAGAATGGCAACATTTTTCCTAAGCTTTCTAGTGTTTTTAAGGAAAATGGGTGTTTTATTTTGTCAAATGAATTTTCTGCATCTATTGATATAACCAAATTATTTTGATTGCTTTTGTTATTGATGTGGTCAATTATATTAATAGCTTCCTACTACTGAACCAGTTTTGAATTCCTGGTATAAATCCCCCCTGATCCAAGAGCATGATCTTTGTGATATATTATTGAAAACTTGTTAGAATTTTATTTAAATTTTTGCATCAATATTCATTAAGGAAATTGATCTGTAATTTGTTTTCCTTGTATTTTCCCTGCTTTTGCTCTCAAAACCTTATTTGTGTCATAAAAGGAATTTGGTAGGACTTCTTCTTTACCTATTTTTTCAAATAATTTATATACTATTGGGATTCATCGCTCCTTAAAGGTTTGGTAGAATTCACTTGTAAATCCATCTGGTCCTTGGGATTTTTTCTTAAGGAGCTCATTGATGGCTTGTTCAATTTATTTCTCTAAGATAGGGTTATTTAAGTATTGTATTTCCTCTTCTGTTCATCTGAGCAGTTTATATTTACGTAAATATTCGTCCATTTTACTTTCATTGTTAGTTTTACTGAAATATAGTTAGGGAAAATAATTCCTAATAATTGCTTTAATTTCATCTTCATTGGTGGTACATTCATCCTTTTCATTTTTAATATTGGTATTTTTTTCTCTGTAATCAAATTAATTTGTTGGATTGGATTTTTTCATAAAACTAACTCCTAGTTTTACCTGTTAGTTCAATGGTCTTTTTATTCTCCTTTGATATTCAGGAATTTTATTCTGGTGTTTAATGGGGGGGGGGCAGTTTAGTTGCATGACCTGTTTTTATCTCTTTTATTGATACATGCATTTAGCGATATAAAATTTATTTTCTTTTTAAAAAAATTATTGACTATTTCCATGGTTTGTTCTTTGACCTACTCATTCTTTGGGACTTTTTAGTTTCCAATTAATTTTAATCTCTGTTTCCATGCCCTCCTTTTTAATATAATCTTACTGCATTATGATTTTTAAAGGGTGCATTTAATATTTCTGCTTTTCTGCATTTGATCATGAGGTTTTTATGCCCTAACACATGGTCAATTTTTGTGAAGGTACAATGTATATCTATTCCCAATTATTTTCTCCAGAGGTCTACCATAACTAACTTTTCTTAGATTATATTCATCTCCTTAAGATCTTTCTTATTTATTTTATGGCTAGATTTTCTGGCTCTGAGAGGGAGAAGTAGAGGTCCCATACTAGTATAGTTTTACTGTTTCCTGTTGTAATTCATTTCAATTTTCCTTTTAGAATTTGGATATTATGCAATTTCTGCATATATGTTTAGTACATTTATTTCTTCATTGTCTATGGTACCATATTAGCAAAAATACAGTTTCATTCTTACATCTTATAATTAGGTCTATTTTTGCTTTTGCTTTTTCTGAGATCATGTTTGTTACACTTTTTTACTTCAGCTGAAGCATAATAGATTCTACTCCAGTCCCTTATTTTAACTCTATTGGTCTGTTTCAAGTGTTTCTTATAATTAGTGTATTGTTGGATTTTTATTTCAAATCCATTCAGAATCTGCTTCTGATTTATGAGTGAATTCATCCCATTCACATTCACAGTCATGATCACTCACTGTGCATTTCCCTCTATCCTATTTTAATCTGTTTATTCTTTTCTTTCTTTTCTTATCCTTTCTCTCCTCTAAGGTTCATTTTGCTTCTGACTACTGCTTTCTTTTATCTGCCCTCCCTTTTATTATCCTCACTTTCTCTTAAACCATTCCCCTCCTACTTCATTGTTGGTTAAGATATGCTTCTATTACCGTTTGTGTGTATGAATAATTTTTTCTCTCTTTGAACCAATTGAAGTATGAGTGAGTTTCAAGCATTTCCCATCACCTCCATCATTTTTCCCTCTACTGTAAAAGCTCTTCCTTCATCCCTCTTTTGTGTAAGATAATTGTTTCCATTCTTCTTTTCCCCATTTTTCACAGGTCATCACTTGTTCTTGCTATCCATTTTTTTTACTTCATACCAACATAATAGAGGTTATATGTATCTTCTCCCCATACAGAAATATAATCAGTTTAACCTTGAGTCCCTGATGGTTTCTCTTTCACATTTACCTTTTTATGCTTCTCATGAATCTTTTCTCTCAAAGTCAGATTTTCTATTCAGCTCTCATCTTTTCATCAAGAATATTTGAAAGTTGTTTGTCACTAAATGTCCATTATTTTCACTGAAGGATTATACTCAGTTTGGATGGTTAGAACATTTTTTGTTGTAATTCCAGTTCTTTTGCCTTCTGTAATATCATATCCCAAGCCCTTTACTCCTTTAATATGGTAGCTGTTGAATCTTGTGTGATCCTGGCTGTGGCTCCATGGTATTTGAATGGTTTCTTTCTGTCTGCTTAAAGTATTTTTTCTAACTTGTGGGATCTAAATTTTAATTATATTATCCTTATGAGTTTTCATTTTAGGATCTCTTTCAGGTCATGATCAGTGGATTCTTTCCATTTTTATTTACCCTCCGGTTCTAGTATATTAAGGCAGTTTTCCTTGTGAATTTCTTAAAATACGATGCCTAGGCTCTTTCTTTGGTCATCACTTTCAGATAGTCCAATAAATCTTAAATTATCTCTCCTCAACCTATTTTCCAGGTCAGTTGTTTTTCCAATGAGATAGTTCACATATTTTTCTGTAATTGGAGTTTTATTCTTTCTTGATATCTTGTTGAGTCATTAGTTTCCACTTGTCCAATTCTCATTTTCTTCAGTGAGCTTCTGTACCTCTTTTTCCATTTGTCTAATTATACTTTTTGTAGAGTTATTTTCATCAGTAAATTTTTGTACCTTTTTTAAGGTGTTATTTTCTTCAGTATTTTTCTGCCTCTTTTGTCAAGCTGTTAATTGTCATTTTATAACTTTCTTCACTCATTTCTTTACCTAATTTTTTTCTACAATTCTTATTTGATTTGGAATTTTTTTTCCTTTCTCCCAGAATTCTTCTTGGGTTTGTGTTCAATTCATATTTTCTTTAAGGCTTTGCTTGTAACTATTTTGACTTAGTGTTCTGAGTTTTTGTCTTGATGTTCCTTGTCATCTTATTAACTTTCTAGGGTCAGCTTCTTTTGTTCCCATTTGCTCATTTTTCCACCCTATTTTCTTATTATGAGCTTTGTGTTAAAGTTGGGCTCTGTTGCCAGCATGGGAGAGAAGGCACTGTCCCATGCTTCAGCATTTTCCTCACTACTGTTTTCAGAGTAAGTTCTAGGGATTTGGACTTTGGTTTTTGATGCTTCCAAGGTGGTATGATATGGGAAAAGATGTGGTCACAGTTCTCCTGATCTGCACTCTGATCCTTAACCTGGAAGGGCCTCTGGTCCCTTGGGTTTGTCATCAATGTTGTCTCAGTTCCCCTGCTCCAGAAGTGATACTATTCCTCCAAGTCCATAATCCCTTAAGACTGCTCCTCCAAGCAATAGTGCTCTTGAGGGCTTCTACTTCCTCTTAGCCATAAGTGGTACTCTCTGCCTTTGAGCTATAATCCAGAAGTGGGCATAGGCAGTGGAGTTCCCACTGTATCAAAGGATAGCTTCACTTGATTTAAAGGATCTTCTCAGAATTTTCCTGCCTTTTCCTTCTCTACAACAGATGTTGGTATAAAAGACATAGCTGTATTCCTGGTGGTCTTTTTGTTTTCTTATGCTCTTCATGAATATGGCAGGATGACATAACCAAGTATTTTATGAAATGATGTTTCTTGTTGCTTTTGGGAACAGGAGGAAACCACCTTTGCCAAGTTTTTTATTTGCCTCTCTGAGGAGAACCTGTAAGTCATTCTTTCTATTTAGGGGAACTTTTCTTGTCTCTTTTGTTGTTTTTTTTTTTTTAATGGAGAGATTTTTCCATGTTATGTTAATGTCAGCTCAGTTCTTCAAATAGAAAGTTAACTGGTTGGCCATTGAGCAAGATGTCACACTTCTGGCACAGAGCATAGTGACTTACATAAGAAGGTGCTAAGTATATTTTAACAATGTAGATTACCTAAAATTAGTATTTATAAATTATCAGGACCCTTGCCCCCACTCTTAGTTACTCCATTACCATCATGGCAATCATCATAGTCTCTGAATCTATAGCCCAAGAACAAATGTAGTAGAGACACGCATGCCCAAGAGAGACTGGACCTAAAATGATGAATTCTTTGGCCAAGGCAACCCAAGAAACAAAACAAACAAAACTACAAACTTTTTAAGGATACTTATGAAAAATTCGTGCTTTTCTCTTAAAACTGTATGCATTATTGTCATTTCCATTATATTGGTAGCTATGTCTCTTCTAGATAGTATTCTTTTATTACTAAAGCAGCATATGGAGACCATGTTGCTGGAGGTTGCTATGAAAAATATGTTGTTTGTGTTTAATAGCCAATTAAATAGTCATGTAAAATCTACATGCATGTTTATAGCATAGATTTGAGTTAGATCTCCTTTGGTACCTAAATACAATGTTTATAGAAAGGATTCTAATTATTTCTTTAACTTTTTCATCTATATACTTCCATTTATGAAACTACTATTCCCCATTCTTGTTCCTTTTGTTGTGATTGAGGAGGGATAGGGGAACAAGGCAAAAGAAAAGGAAGAAAATAAATTTGGCTCCTGTAGTGACAAGTCTTTATGGATTAAAAACATTGTTAAGCAGCCCTGAGTTGCCTGCTTCTGATCAAGAAAAATTTCATTCTACCCATGCTCACCAAAGAAAGAGGAGCCTCTGAATTTCTAGCTGAGAAGAGATCCATAGCAATGTATCCTCAGAATGCACCAGAAATACAACCAAAAAATGCTCCCCATTGTCCAAGTAAATCAGAAGACTGGAAGCAACTATCCAGATAAAATAATTTGGTAGGCAGAGAAAGGAGAGTAATGTTTACTCAAGTTAGCTGAAAAATGTCAATGATTTCTCTGTTGCTTCTCTTTGTCTAAGGATTAGAGATTGCCAGGTATGTAAATCACAGAAGCAATGAGATTTAGGGGCAAGAGGGTTAGCTTTGGAGTTATGAAGTCCTAGATTCAAGTTTTGCCTATGGTATACATTGGTTGTTTGATCATGGGTAAGTGACTTAGCCTCTTAGTAGTCAAAATTAACCATCTGAGACAACTTTAGAAAGGAGTTGCCCACCAGTATTAATGAGGTTCCTCATAACAATGAAATTACCAACCTGAACCCCATTCCAATAACCATCCAACATTTTTTTAAATAATTGTAATCATTCTATTTTTAGTTAGTTTTATAGAATCAATGGGCTAAAAGGAACCCTAGAGGTCATCTAATCTAATTTTTTGCCACTAGATTAATGTCCTGTGTATATTTACTAGCCAATGGTAATCTAACTTTTATTTGAACACCACTGACAGGGAATTTACCAATCCACAAGGGAGCAAGGTGGTACTGTCAATAGGATACTAAACCTGGAGTCAGGAAGATATGAGTTCAAATCTACCCTTATTATATATAATATATATATTTATGATTATGTATTACTATCCATATAATTACTAGCTTCTGATCTTAGATTAGCCAATACAATGTTGTCTGTCTCAGTTTCTTCATCTTTAAAGAGGGGACAATAGCACCTGCCTTCCCAGATTGTTGTAAGGACCAGATGAGATAATATTTGTAAAGTCCTATATAAATGCTAACTATTTTTACTTATTTTCAAACAGTTCTAATTGTTAGAAAGCTTACCTATATTGAGCCAGCTTAGGACCATATTAAAAATGCTCCATGTTAACCAGATGGTCAGAGTGAGTCAGTCAGTGAAACATTTATTAACTATTTATGTTCAAGGCACAGTGCTAAGTGTTGAAGATACAAAGAAAATCAAAAGTCTGCCTTCAAGGAACTCACAATCTAATGGCAGAGACAACAAGCAAACAAATATATACAAAGAAGCTAAAACTGGGTAAACAGGAGATAATAAACAGAAGGACATCGAATCAAGAGGGATTGGGAAAGATTTCCTACAATTTTAGTTTGGATTTGAAGGAAGCCAGGAGGTACTGATGAGGAGGGAGGGCATTCCAGGCATGGGGGAAAGTGAGAGAAGATGCCTAGAGCCAAGAGAGGAAGTGTCTTGTTACTGGAACATCCAAGGAGGCCAGTGTCACTAAGAGACATGGGAAGGGGGAGGTATAAGGTACAAGAAGACTGGCAATATCAAGGAGGGCATAAGGTATGAAGTGTTTTGAACTGCAAACAGAAGATTTGGTATTCGATCCTGGAAGTAAGAGAGAACCTTTGGAGTTGATTGAGTATAAGGGTGACTTAGTCAGCCCTGTGCTCAGAAAATCACTTTGGTGACTGAAGCGTGGTAGGGAGAGATTAATGGCAGGCAGCCCAAACAGCTGGGTTTTGCCATAGTCCTGGCATGAGATAATGAGGGCCTGTACTAAGCTGGAGACAATGTCAGAGAAGAGAAGGGAATGTATTTGAAAGATGTTGCAAAGATGAGATTGACAGGTCTTGGCAATAGATACGAGCCAGGGGGAGAGGGGGGGAAACATCAGAAGTTGAGGATGACATCTAGATTGTGGACCTAGTGGAGTGGGGTAATGATGACACTCTGAAAAGTAATAATTAAGTGGGGAGGGTTTAGGGGGAAGGATAATGAGTTAAAGTTTTGGACATGGTGAGCTTAAGATGTCTACTGGACATCCAGTTTGACTTGTCTCCAACACTTAGCTGAAAATTTGAGACTGGCCTATACCAGAAGGTATAGGAATGTTCTTAAACATAACATATTTTGGTTAATAAAGAGTTACCAGTTTTCCTGCTGATTTCTTCCTTCTGTTGATGGCACCATGATTTACTTAGTCACCTAGTTAAGAAATCTGGGAGTCATTCCTTTCTTAACCTCTTCTTTGTCCCCAATACCTGGTCAGTCACTAAGCCCTATTGCTTCTTCTTTTAAAATTCCTCTCAGGTCTTATCATTTTCTTTCCATTCCCACCGTCTTCATCAAGGTTGTCCTTACTACTCACTTGGACTGTTGAAACAGCCTTCTAATTGGCATTCCTGCTTTGGGGCTCTCTGTAGTCTAAGGTATCCCTGTACAATGCTGCCAGATTAATCTTTTATTACGCTCACTGCATCATTGCCAAGTTCAAAAAATTTCAGGGGTCTTTAATGCCAAAAAAGATAACTTAAAATCAGTGACAGTGACTTCTGTTTGTATTATTTTATTATGAATAGGTGAAGCCCTGGAGGAAATAGAAGGAAAATTTTTATATTGCCTTCTATTAATTACAGAATCATTTTTGTAGATTTTTCCCTTGGAAAAAACCAAACAGAAATAGTCACTTTCCTTGATTTTTTTCCATTTTGTTTCCATTTTTCTAGACATCATTTCTAGCTAGTTAATAAAGAAGAACAACAATCCACTTTACATATATTATCTCAAAATAACCCTCTCAGGTGGGTCCTATTATTATCTCCAGTTTACAGATGGGAAAACTGAGGCTGTTAGATGACTTCGCCAGTCAGATTGCTATCAAGTGTCTGAGGCAGAATTCAAATTCAGGTCTGGACTCTAGGTTACCACCAGTAATTCAGGAAACATTTATAAAGCATCTATTATATGAAAGACATTTAAATACCACAAAATACTCTAGTTATTGATACCAAAGTATAGGGCAAATCTTCAGTTTCAAGAGTTCCCAGTCTTTGGGGGGATACGTACACATGAGTATGATCTCTTCTTCAGGCCCTCTATAATCTTATCTCTCTAACTTTACCTCTCATTGCTTCACAATATGAATCTGGGGTTCCGGTCAGCCCAGGCTCTTCACTATCCTTCCAACATAATATATTCATCTTTATCTCCATGATTTCGCCCACATACTTATCACATTAAACAATGCTCTCCCATCTCCTCTCTTCATATCCAAACCTTACACATTAGTCAAGGTTCCTCTCAGATTTGTCTCCCTTCACCGATACTTCCCTGACCATTCCAGCATATACTGGTCACAGTTTCCTTTCAGAACTTCTGGAACTCTTACCATTGGTAATGCTCATCTTCAACATCTCTTCCTTTGTACAATGAGCTTATTTTATTGTATTCTATGGTGTTTTTTTTTTCTCCCCCTAACAAGAGTATAGGTCTTTTTGAAAATAGCAACCTGGTGTCAGGCTTCTTTTCCTGTAGTGCTTACCACAGAGGCACTCAATAAGTATTTGGTGAATAGAGATTAATTGGATACATCCTTCAGTAATTTTTAAAAATTAGTATATGTGGGAAGAATTATTCTGAACATAACTAACTATTCCTCAATCCATAAAACAGTTCAAGATATTGCATTGTCTCAAGGTCTTTACACTTCCAGACTCAAGCGTCTTTAATCCAATCTATGCATAGCTGCCAGACTGTGGAAGATAGCACAGTGTAATAGAAAGAGCTATGGCTTTGGAATCAGAGGACCTGGGTGAAAATTATGGCTCTACTAACAACTACCTGAGTGACTTTGGGCAAATCACAACTTCTCTGGGACTGTAAGAGGAAGAAATGGGACAAGATCGGTGTCAAACATTCAATTGGCAACACTCAGATATTTAGCCCAAACCAGATAAAAATGTAATGAGGAAAAACAATGAGATAAACAGAAATACAATAGAACACAGATAATGTGTGGTTTTCTAAGTGATTATGCAATATCATAACAGGGACTTAGCTTCCCATTTCTGAATTTGACATCACTGTATAGATGACTTCTAAGGTCCCTTCTAACGAGTCAAAATCTGTGTTCTATGTTAGCTCATAGACATGATGAGCAACTTTCCTGCTCTCAAACTTTCATTAATATTCTTCATTCCCATTGCCTATCAAATTAAAACCAACTTCATGAACCTTGCATCTAAGATAGTGATGACAATCTAAATCCAGCTCTCTTTGCCTTCGTTTGTGTTGTACTTTATGATTAGAATTCCTCCTCCTTATCCTTGCCATTCAAGACCCACCACAAATTCTCTTCCATAAAGCCCTCCTTAATCCCCCACTAGAAGTAACTTCTCATTTATTATACTATTTTATTCTCTTTTATGTACATAACATTCGAATGTAATGCATATATATATATATAATATAGCTTTATCAGCTAGTCAATAAACATATCTTAAGTATCTCCTAAATAACTGTCTCATTTTTCCTGGTAGACTGCAATTTTCTTAAGAATAAAAATTATGTTTTATTAATCTTTTCTATGTTCCCCAGCACTTTATCACAATGCAACTGCATACAGTAGACACTTTATAAATATCCGTTGAATGAACAATCAGTTTCATCAGTTTTCAGTCCATCAGAAAATGTAGATGTACCAGTTAGCAGATTTCAGGTAGAAACAATTCTGGATAAAATAAGTTTTGTTCTACCTCAAGAGAAAGAGAAGCCGAGTAAACAGAGAATAGCCTTCCCAGTCAGAATTACCTAGGATCAAGTCCTGTCTGACACATAATGCATGTTTGACTCTGGGCCAATAACTTATCTCTTCATGGCCTAAACAGATGACTAGAATGCTAAATTTTCAAACAGTCACCGATCTGCATGAGGAAGGGAGTTTACTCACCCGGGAGTCACTATGATCCATAGTCTAGACCAAAATAAATTAATTAATTAAAACAGAATGGGACAGAACAGAAACCTATCATAAATAACAGACAAGAAGTAAACAGTGGAAGATTTCAAATGTGACATTCTATATGACCGCAAATCAACACAATCCCACTTCTCCTACATCAACGACAACAGAAATTTGCAGTTGAGCCATTTTCAGCAAATCCATACAATGATTCTGCTAGCCAGGCATTCAACTGTTCAATTAACATTTCTAGACATATCCTAGAGAGTTTCAAAGAGTCTGATATTGTCATGTCATTACTAGAATAAAAATCTTAACCTCCTCCAGCCTTTCTATTATCTATTACTATAAAAACAATCCTCAGTAGCTTCTCTGAAATACTCTACCTTCCACATTTGTCCAGGTCTATTTCTAACTAAAGTCACTTTTATGCTTCCCTGAGTTTCTTTTAAAATCACTTTTCCCAGCACTGTTCCTCATTCTGATTTATGTGCTTTGGTTGAGCCCCAGGTATTCTTTTTTGTCACTAAGTGTATTACACTACTTTATATTTTTATTAAAGAAATAGATTGTATTGGGCAAGTCCACACATAAGTGCATAATGTTTGTCTTGTGGGTTTCATATTAATCTATTTTGACACGTTTGTTTTCTTCAGAAACTATACAGATACTTGGAGTGAAATGTGGAACCTTGTGATGCATTTTTATAATAAGCACTGCTAAGTCTTTCCCCAACCTCTGTTCTGGAAGACAAAAACAATCAATTACGAAGCACAGGGAAATAATGGATATTTGGATATGGATAATGGATATTTAGGCTGGAGATTTGCAAGGGCAGTAATATGACAATAATAGTAAAACAGTGAATTTATCTATTACAATAAATGAAATGATCCTTTGAGGAGTTTTGAAATGAAGTTAAAAAGAAAGGAAAAGAGTTCTGTATACTGTGTGAGTGCATGCATCTATTCGTGACCTTACATATTCGTATAAGAATCTCCATACACATAGACAGCCCTATCTAGATAGTTTGATTATTTTCCTTCTTCAGGATTACATTTGCTTTGTAAATACCAATGTAATAGGCATTTAAGGGGATATTTTTAAATTACCATCTCCTCCTGCCCCTTTCTCTTAGCATGAGTAATCTAATTTTTCTGCATAGCATGTTGCAGTTTGATAGACAGGTCTCTGAGGGCTGTCTTGTGTGTCAGCATCAGTGAAAATGAGTTCTGAAGCAAACTCACACCCCCAAGCGCGTGTGGAATCCCAATCACCCCCGAGTTATAGATCCGCTTGCCCCATGCTTCACGGATGGATAATGTATTCATTTGCCTCTGGCTAAAAAAAAAAATGAGAAACCACTATCGCATATTGATGTCATCCCCAAGAAGCTGTCATTGGAAATAGTGAAACATTGGCATGGCATGGGCCAGGGAGCTACAAGCTGCTGCCTACTTCTCTCACTCAACACTCAACTGAAGGAGAAGAAGGGGAAAAAAGGCAATCCAAAATGTCAGCTGAGCTTGAAGCTATCTCTTGCTCTAAGGAGAAAATTAAAACCTATTTCCTCCACAAAAGATGAATGCAGTTCCAAACACTACTAAATATTATAGCTGAGCCTAAGTACCATCCTATTAAGATAACACCCTGAGGGGGAAATTCTTAGATTCAGTGTCTACTTATGTTATGTTTATGTAATATGCAATATGTGTATACTCTTCTATATTTGAATACTGCATATAGACTCATAAAGAATACAATCACACAGTGACTGGAATGTTTAAAGCATGGGATTAAATCCATTGAAAGAAAATTTAGCAATAAGCAATCTTTGAATTTCAGTTTATGGAACTGAATGGAGTTCTATGCAGAATTTTGTACTAATGGTATCACAGAAATAGTTGCAGGAGACATAAAAATGTGAGTGACTTGAGGAAGAGTGGAGAGACTTCCAATGAGGATCCAGATGTGCCCAATTGGAACACTGCTTCACCATTCTCCAGTGTGCCCTAGAAGAGATTTAGAAAAGCATCACTAGGGTCACTAATCACTAATTACTAGGTTTCATCTTCCATTATATAGTTTGGTCAAGGCTATCTAATGTTCCAAGCGCCCTAGAAGTTATACGCCCTGATTAATGATTATCCATTTTCTATTATGTGTACCCAGGGCTGAAAATTAAATATAGCCTGTTTGTTTAAAAATTTCCAGCATGTCTATAGAGCAACATTACATTAACACACATTAAATATTTTCACTTAGCTTCAAAGATTTTGTTTTCTACTAGTAAATAGAGTTGCTCCCTATTTTAAGAATTCTCTATTTCATACATTCCCTGTTATTTCTGTTGAATAATTCCAGATTATTTGGAATTGACATTAATTATCAGGATTCAGTTTCATTTTGCTTTGTTTTAATGGTAAAGAAAGCAAACCTATGTTAGTATTGACTGACATGCTTCTGAATGGGGGACTGAGGTGGGGAGAGGTGTCTTGGAAATTAGTCTATCTTGAATCAAATATGAATGACACGCAATTATGTTATGAGCTCACTTGGCATGGTCACTAAAAACTACTTGAGAAACTAAACTCACAATCTAACTTCTTAATTCAAAATACAGAGAAAGTACTTGATGAGAGCCAAGTGCTACTAAAGTAGAAATATTCAAGGAAGACTTTAATTGGTTTTCTTGAGAATCATGTTTCATTTCCCCTTCCTAAAACCTGTGGCCACCATCACTAACCGCCATGCAATCTCTCAGATATATTGTCCTTCATTGGACCTTTATTCAAAGTCTTTTCAAAATGGAAAGACTTGGTATAGCTCATATTCTGCTGGTATAACCTTCAAGAATCCAACATCATCTTGACATATTAGAAAGGGATATTAATGGATATTATCATTGGACAGCACCATATAAATATAAGTTACTAATGGTGGTGCTAAATAATCAATAAAAGTAAATCAGTAATATTGACAGATCAAACAAAAAAAATGCTAAATTTAGCCAAAGGAGGGGGCAGCAAGGTAATACAGTGGTAGAGAGTTAGGTCTGGAGTCAGGAAGACCTGAGTTCAAATCTGGCCTCAAGCACTTAAGAGCTATGTAACCCTGGGCAAGTCACTTATATTTTCCTCTGTTTCCTTATCTACAAAAATGAGATATTAATAGTATCTACCTCCCAGCATTGTTGAAAGGATCAAATGAGATAATAATTTTAAAGCCTTTAGTACAGTGTCTGGCACATAGTAAGCACTAATAAGTATCAGCTATTATTGTTATCACTATTAGTACTACAATTAACCCAAAACTTGGTGCTTTATTGTATTGAAAATGAATTGACAAAACTGTCCTAAAATCCAATCAATATTTATTAAACTCTCATGGTGGGTGAGGTTCAATGCTAGGCATTGTGAATATAGAGAGATGAAATCACACTGAATCTTAGCCCTCAAGATGTTCTCAGTAGGCATGAGACATGTTCAATTCAATAAACATTTATTAAGCACCTACTTTGTGCCAGACACTCTGTTAGTGTAAAGAAATAACTAGAACATTATATATTTGGGGATTTCAAAATACTTTGTAAAACTTAAAATTTAAATTATTCTTATTAACAAATCATGACATGACAGTACCTTCTTGTAAGAAGAAAATGTGAGTGTGAGAGGGTCAGCATTCTAGATATGGTAAGATGACATTCAAAAGAAAGAGCCAGACTAAGTGCTATGTGAAATTCCAGGAGGGGCTTTATCTATAAGACTGAATTATACTGATTGATAAGTAACAAGTTCTATTGCTGTTATGATATTAAAACAATTTCTGACAAATAAGACCATCCATATATCTTGGTCATTACAAAATTTCCCATTGTAGACTCCTTGGGTAACGCAACTCACATGCTTATTCCAATCCAGAGATTCTTCATAATCCAAGGATGCCCTTATATTGCTTTCTCTCAATTGCTTTAGAAAGAAAACACTGAGCAAAGAATTAATAAGAATAATTACTGCTAGGTTTTCCACAGTGATTTTATCTTTTCACCTCATCTATTGTTTAACTATATCCAAGTGAAGGCATGAAGCATGGGGGTGTATTTTCTGGTTGAGAAAAAAAAAACTTTGTTTCATGAAAAAATCTTTTCTTTAAGGAAAACAGGAATTTTTGCCTTACATTTTTCCATTTCTTCTGGATCTTCCCTTTTTTCAGACTTTCACATTTTTAGGTAGAGGATACTAAAAAGACAGACTCTAATCTCTTGAGAAGTTGACAATTTCTTCAGGGAGACAAGACATACACACATACAAAATAGCTAACAGTGGGAGGCCCTAACAATTTAAGATAGGATTTATCCTCCTTGCGGGCAAAGACTGACTTAATTTTTCCCCTGATAGAGATGCAAAAGGCGCAAAAGGGAACAAAGACAATTTAGAGTTATGTATATATACATATACATACATATATATACACATATACACACACACATATATATATTCAGTCATAAAAATACTATTTTCTTTCCAATGAGAAAAGGAAAGTAAGGAGAAGAAAAAAAAGCAAATACTAAAAACAAAGGCAGAATAAAATATCTTGTGATTGCTTTTGAATCTCACTCTAAACCTCTCTTTTAAAAAAACTAATGTGCTCAATTCTAACTTATAAAATAGATAGATCAGGGGATAATTACTCACTTTACAGAAGAATCTGAAGTTGGCACCATTGAAATGGATAGCTCTTCTATGACCTAGTCCATCCAACCTTTTCTAAAACAATTTGGAATTTTGCAAGAAAAATCATTAATTTACTCATACCTATGGATCTCCCTGCTGGGCATATAGTCCTTTGAAGTCCAAAGACATAAAGGTTGCCTACATATCAAAATATTCATAGTAGCATTTTTTGTGATAGAAAAACATGAGAGAAGGTGCTTATCATTTGGAAAATATCTGAATTGTTGCATATAGATGCAATGGAATATTATTGTTGTATAAGACTTCAAATAAGAGAAATTCAAGGAAGTATGGAAAAGTTGTTTTTTTTTTATAAAAGAATACAAAGAAATGTAAGCAACACTAGAAAATAAGCAAACCCATGACAATTATATTACTTAAAAAAAAAAAACTCACAAAAAGTCAACCAAAGTCAGATTATTTACAGTGATCAATCCTGATCCCGGGAAGTAGATGTTGAAACATCTTTAATTCCTTTTGGTGGGGAGGTGAGAAAATAAGGAGGCAGGATACTATATACACTGTCAGACAAGGTTTCTTTTTTCAGTTGATTTATTTTGCCTGTATTTTTTTTTTTTTGTTACAAGGGATGGTACAATGGAAAGATTATACAGGATATTTATTGTGATGTGAAAAACAAAAGTCATCAACACAATTTCTTAAATAGTTTCTTTTAAGAAAGGAAAGGAATGGGGGAAGAAATAGCTCCCTTTCCCATTTAAATAACTCAGTAGACAAAATTGCTTTTATGCAATTTTCAGAAATCCAATTACTGAATAAAGCAAATTTCAAATTGTCTGTTATTTCTTCACACACACATACACACACAAAACACACACACACGTACCCCAACCCACACATATACATGTACAAACACAACTGTGACTCACCCTTCCTAAGGTTAAAACTGGAATAATAACATTATTATATGATACAAATGGCAACTATTATAATGAATTGATGTCTAGATTCAATCAAATAGAACTAAGCAACAATTGTCCCAGGCATTGTGTCAAATATAAATGCAAAAAATGAGCAATCCCTACTCTCAGTGACATTTCATTCTAAAAGGGAATACGACATAATGTATAGGTATATGCAGAATAAATTCAAAGTGATTAAACATGAGGTAGATGCTATTATAATCCTATCTTACAGGTGAAGAAACGGGCTGAGAGGTTAAGTCAAAGTCACACAGCTAATACGCATCTCAGGAAGGATTTGAATTCAGGGCTTCCTGACCCTAGACCCCAGGTCTGACCCACTGTGCTGGAGAGGATTTGTTTTATTTTGCTTTGTTTTTCTGTGATGGGGAGGATCTTCATTACGAAGATGACGAGAAAACACACAGCAAAAATGGGAGACAAAAAGTACAAGAAGGGAAATGGAGTTCATTTTAGGGAGATTGCAAAGTGAGGGAGAGACTGCCAAATATAACAAGGCTGAAAGATATATTTAGCCTGGTTGTGAAGGGTTTTAATGCTGAAAAAGAAAGAAGTGCTTCAAACTTTCTTAACTAAAGTGGTTGAACAGCTATCAACAGTCATGGGTTTAAAAGAAATCACTTCAGATCTACAAATCATAGAAGTTTAGATTAGAAAGAGATCCCAGTCTTCCATGGATTGGTTTCCATGGGAATCTGTGATTCAGTCATCACTCTCACTCTCACCATGAGCTAGAGGCAGATCCTTGTTATCTTTGCTCACCACTATGAGAAATAGTAGGAGAAGGCTGAAGAGACAGATGACAGTAGGAAAAAAGAGTGCAAAACTGTGGACAGAGAAATTTCATTGGCTGATTCCAGATCTTACAGAGCTAATAATGTAGTGCCCTAGATGTCTCCTTTTAAGATCTAAAGGTATTTTTAGGTCTAATTTCTTTACCAATAAACATATAAATGAAGGCAATGGGCTGACATAAGACAATGAGGGACTGTCAGGAATTATGACTACTTGATCCCAAATCCTGCCTTAGTACATACTAGATATGTGACCCGGGGCATTCGATTTAAGTTCTGTTTGCTTCAGTTTCTTCATCTGTAAAATAATAATAATAATAGTATCTATCTCCTAAGGTTTTTATGAGGATAAAATGGAACAGTAGTTATAAAGTGCTTTGTAAGATATAAAACGCTATATGAATGCAATTTCATTCATTATAATCAATCATTATCATTGCTGCCACCATAACATCTTTGTAAGACAGACAGGCACAAAGATTATTATTGCTATGTAATAAATTCTTATTTTTTGTTTCCATAATTACTAGAGATAGTCAATTGCAACACTAAGCTTGTGGCTTTGGAGGAAGAGATATTTCTCCTACTACCCATAGTGGTAAGCAAAGAAGTAAGTACCTGCCTATAGTCTATATACTCAGAGTGAGCAATTTTTAGTTGTTTTTATATCTTCAGTGTCTGTCTTAGGTTGAACTTGGTGTATTTGTCCTTTACCTTGAAAGGGCTGAAACCACCTTGCCAGGAAATATCTAGTGCTTCGCATCTCTGCTATCTCAATGAAATGAGAATGCCACTCTTACAAGGAAAGTTCCAAGTTGTGTGTCAACATTGATATTTGCTCACATGCCAAAAGGCAGCAAAGATTGTTTTGCTTTCACATAGTTCACTCCATTCTCATTTTTCACACATTGGGAAATATTGTTTTCACAAAAGAACAAGTGTTTTTGAATCAGGTCAGAATCAATGAAGAAAGTTGTGACTTTGAAAGAGATTGTCTATAATCTTTCGAAAGCCTGTCCTGTAGATGGCATTATGGTCCACCGGGTGAGCATGGGCACTTGTGAACTATATGCATATGGCCTGTAGAAGTCAAAGGAATGGAAATAGACTGTATTTTATGTAGCAAACATATCACATCCACTCAAAACTTGTTTCTCTCCCCTTCCCCCCCCCCCGTATTATCAGAATCCTTTGTAACCAGCTGGAAATTTTCTTTGAGGGGTTGTTTTCCTGCCAGTTGACAAAATGAGCCGTTTTCTCCCCACCCCCTGAGCCTGCCAGTGAACAATGTCAGCATGGTTTCCTGGCATCCAAGAGATATGTGTTGGAGCAATCTGACAATTTAAACAGCTTGATTTGTCACGTAAAAGTAGAAGTTATTAGCAGAAATGTTGTTTTGTTAGGAAAAGGCAGGAGGATGTTGCCTCAGATTGCAAAAGGATGTGCTGAGTGCCTTCAGAGCTGTTTCTTTAGCACTCCCTCCCTACCCACCTCTGAAAGTCTGTAGTCTCCTAATTTGGGATAGTTTGTTTTTCCCTTTTCCCTTCAAAGTAATTGTTAATAGTCTGGGATAAAGTCAAACAGATATTACAGTAACACTAAACAAGTGATCTCTGTTTGTCTCATCCAAAACTCGGAGTTCTTCCTATTCAGTGGTTTCATTATGTAATTCAGCATTTCTCAAACTTTTTGCTCTCAAGACTCTTTTACACTCCTAAAATCACTGAAGACTCCAAAGAGGTATTGTTGATGTATATTAAATCTATCAACATTTACTGTATCAGATATTAAGATTAATGCATTTTAAAATATTCATTAATTCATTTTTTTAAATCATATCAAATTACATGTTAAAATACCATATATTTATGAAAAAATACTAAATTCTCCCAAGCAAAATACAGTGAGAAGTGGTGGCATTGTTTTACATCTCTTTAATATCTAACTTCATGGAAAACAGCTGGCTTCTTATATCTGTTTCTTCATTCAGTCTGTAGTGATCTGTTGTTTTGGTTGAAGTATATAAAGAAAATACAACCTTAAGCAGACAAGTAATTGGAAAAAAGAAGAGAGGGACTCTGGGACTTCCGAGTATCTGTAGATCCCACTTTGAAGATCTCTAGTCTAATTTATCATAAGCTCTGGGTTAAAATTCTAGTTCTGTCAGTCACTATATGATCCAGGCTGTGCCTCAGTTCCTCAATCTATAAAATGAGAGGGTCAGAGGAGATATCCTTCCCAGCTCTAAACTCCCTGATCCTATGAACAGTGATCTGTTTTACAAAGCTTTTCCTTTATATTCTTGTCCTTAATAAACTGAGAAGTGAATATTTCTTTCAGTATTCTATCAGAATTTTTAAAACTTTAAAATCTTCTTAGGAAACTACACAACTAATTCCAAATGGAATTCTACAAGATTTCATAGATGCCAGCACATACATACATATATGCACATATGCAAAATACGCAAGTAAAAGGAAGATGTCAAGTTGAACACAAGTCAAAATATATATTATAATATCATAATAACATAATATCAAAGGTACTTCCATTATCCAAACAATGTATTCACCTGTGGTTTATTTTCACTACAGCCTGCAGAATAATAACGGAAATATTAAGTCCCATTTCTGTATTTTAAGGTTTTCCAATCACTTTTCTCACAACAACAACATGAGGAAGAAATACTAGTATTAATATCTCCATTTCACAGATGAAGGAATTGAGGACCAGAAAATTAAAGTGATTTGCCTAGTCTCATCGGTAATTAAATATCAAAACCAAAATTCAAACCCTGGTCACCTGATCCTAAATTCAACATAATTTCTACTATGTCATACTGCTCTAAATAAATAAAAATGATGACAAATTAAATGACACCATAGTTTTGTTCATTTATAAATCTATAAGCAATGCTTCTTGGAGAAACACTATAGCTAAAATATTTCCCATTTTTTATAGTCCTTGTAAACCTCTATTATCGTTTTTCATCCAATTTTACTCATACTCAAGACCTGGTCTCAGCATCACTTGATGTCACTTCAATTTTCTGCCTTCCCTAACAGCGTAGGATCTTCCTTTGACATATTCAAATACGTGATCATGAAATGTATAAAAAATGTCCATAATTAGTCGAAAGTTTAGAAATAGTGGTGCACACAAAAAAATTTTTAAAAGGAGGGGAGGAGGGCTAACTGCTACAACTTATAATTTAATCAAATTTAAATAATTTCACAAAACTTAATAGAAAAACTCACACTTATAAAAAGTTGCCTGTTAAGATGTTGCCCAAAGACTCATAGAAAGAAATCTATATCTTCTAGAATGACCGCAATCTCTGACTACTTTTTGCCTGTTAGAATGAATCAAACTTAGGAAAACCAGACCTGATCCTGATTTGCTTTCATAGAGCCATAAAGGACTCAATTCTCAGTAATCATGTGTATAACAATATATATTATGTACATTTCATATATGTATTATATATGATATAAATATTGTAATATAATAATATTATATTTAATATTATTGCATTGTGTATATGTGCATATATTATTGGTGAGAGATTGAGTCTTTTTTGGGTCAATGAAATATATATGTATGTATATATTGTTATATTTCTGTACATATGCGTGTGTGTATGCATATATACATTTATATTGCTGTGTCAAGTTTGAAATGCTTGGGAATGAAATCAAAATGTGTGTTAACACCTAGGCATGAAATTGAACCCCTGGAAAAGGATGGGAGGTTGTCTTAACATGTATCCAATTATTGTTACCATTGCCTGTCTACCACAAGTGGGGTCCACGCTGCTCTCTCTTCTGTCCGGAGTTTTGAAAGTATTTGTCTGTTTCCTTTGAATAACACAGTCTCTCTTTTGGCTACTTCATCTGAGAAAAACATTCCAAAACCCTTTTATGGGGTTACCGGAACAATGAAAGCTCCCATATTAGACACGTTCAATGAAGTCTGAGTATTACCATCCCACTAGCTTAAGCACCACTTAAACATGTGAATGTTTGATGAAGCAAAAGGCAAAGGAAGGTTTCCCTGTGAGGATATTAAAAATGAAATGGAGATTCCCTTGATTATAAATGAGCACATCTTCCCTTTTACCATGCTACTAAGGAGTTATTTTGCTTCAATCCATTACTGTAATGCAGCCACCTCTAAAACAAAGTAATTTTGATCGAGTTAGAACAAAAGAGCAGCTAGGTGGTACAGTGGATGGAGAGCACTGGGTTAGGAATCAGAAAGACTCATCTTTCTGAGTTCCAATCTAACCTCACACACTTACTAGCTATGTGACCTTGGACAAGTCACTTAACCGTGTTTGCCTCAGTCTTCATCCACAAAATGATCTGGAGAAGGAAATGGCAAACTATTCCAGTATCTTTGCCAAGAAAACCCCAAATGGAATAATGAAGAGTCTGATACAAGTAAAAATGACTGAGCAACAAACCTAGAAACTGCATGCTATACTAGAGTAAGTACAGTACCTGGAAATTTGAAGAGCTCAGTTTGAGTCCTGTGTCTCCTGTAATATAGCTAATATAATATATAGTTAATACAACCCTATGAGGGTAAAAAAGTCATAACTTTCTGGGCCTTAGTTTCTTCATCTTTAACATGGAGATAATATTATTTGCATTACCCTATGTGAGAGGTTTATGAGAAATTTGTCCTTGTAAACCTCAAACTGGAACAAAAATATGAACTACTTATATGACCAGAAAGAATATTTCAAGCAAAAATCTTATTTCAGATTACATTATTTAATAATAACTCATATTTGTATAGTATTTTAAGACTTATTAAATATTTTTCTCTCAACAATCTTGATATATTAGTAATGCAAAAATAATAGTTTTATCCATAGTCAGGCAGCCAGGTCCTAAGCCCAAGACTGACTCAGAACTTACAGTCCAAGGAATCTGTCTCCCAGTCTGGCTTTATCCCTTTCTGCCAGCCTCCCCCACCATTTATTACTTAGGCAACTCATTTCTCAATGACATGAAAATGGTAACACTTGGACTGATCATTTTCTGCTGGGTCCAGTAGGAGAAGAGTAATGAACACACACACACACACACACACACACACACACACACCACGAAAACAACAACAAAGCACAGAACTGAAATTTCAGCAAAGCCAGTGAGGCTCAGATGTGAGAAAGGACACAAATGAAATGCCACGTGGGTAGCCAGTCATATGAAAACGGTTTAAATGCCAGTCAATATATCCTGCTCTTGTTCAGATGCCTTGGAATAACCTCACAGGTCATTTCACCCATCATTACAGAAATATCAGAGTTAGAATTTTAACCTAGACCTTTCCCAACACCAAGCCCACAATTCTATCTATGAAATGTTTTTTGTTTTCTCCAATTCTTGCATATATTTGTTGTAATTTAGTCATGTCCAATTCTTCATGACCTCGTGGGACATAGTAACATAAGACTTTCTTGGCAAAGATATTGGCATGGTTTGCCACTTCCTTCTCCAGTGGATTAAGGCAAACGGAGCCTAAGTGACTTGTCCAGGACCACATAGCTAGTAAGTGTCTGAGGTCAGATTTTAATTCAGGTCTTCCTAACTCCAGGCAGGCCAAGAACTCCATCCACTGAGCCACCTAGCTGCCTCTTGCACATACTGGATCTATCAAATCAGGCTCTAAGTTTCTAGAGGACAGGAGACATAATCTTACTTTCTCAGATGTCCCTTGGTACCTAACTTAGGGTGAATTACACAGAAAGCACTCAAATACTTGCTGATATTTTTGTCCTATGTAAATTAAATTTCCTTTAAGTTGTGATTTTGTACATAAGTTACTTGATTATACCCTCTTTCTTGTTTATAAGCAACTAGCTCATCCATGAAAACTACTTTGGGACCATAATCCTAGAGCACAACAAAAACTACCTGGAAATCTTGTATGTTTATATCATAAATTAGTAGAATTTCAGACCTAAAAGGGACCTAAGAGATCATCTTGTCCAACACCCTCATATCAAATCCACACATATAAACTCATGTTCATGGTCTTGAGCCCATCGATACTATAATATAGGAACAAGAATTCAAAAGAACTAGTTGTTGAACAACTAGTGTCTTCCTTCCAAAATCAACTGAAACTAGTCATGAACCAGATATACGAAAATCTAAGTTGTCTTTAGGGTCTTTCCTGGAGAAAAGAACTGGAGATGTCAAAACTGAATGACCTGGAAAAAGAAGACATTTGGATAATTAGGGAACAGGGGGAAAAAAACCAAGTTTGTACTATACTTTAGAATATGACCAGGATGTACTGATTTTTAAAGGCCACTTATTGGTGTTTTCTATTATAAAAGATACATTATTTCTCTACCCCTGTCTAGAAAACTACAACTGGTAAGAACTCAAAGTACATTTTGGTCAGTCTGACTTGATAGAGCCATGTCCCACGAAGGAACGTAGAACTACTGGTCACATCACATAGGTGTCATTAAGATAGTCCTTAAGAAGTCAAAACACCCTAAGTGCATGGACTTGACCTCTGACATAGTTACTGTATGAAAGAATTCATTAACATAAGAAGTGAGAGAGGCAAAAGAAGACTGATATGATGTAGCCTCAATTCCATGGTTTCTTTCTACTCTCCTCACAGACTCTAAAAATAACTATAACCTCCTTTCCTTGGATTTTTTCCTATTAGTGGCATTTTCTCTCTCACTGAGAACTTATTAGACTTACTTAATCTTTGGGGACTACTTTCCACAAAGTTCATAATATGGAAGAAAGTTTTGTTTGCAATTTATCTCTGAAAATTCGTTATGCTCCATAATCTTATTTAGTTTTATTTGACACCATGAACTCCCTTCCTGGACGTAACCACTCTTAAATGTATCATTGTGTACTCAGATGTTTGTATCTTACTTTCTGGTTTAAGATCTGCTGAGGAAGACTTTATCTTATACAAAATATTATAGAAAAACCTTCCCTTTTCCATCTATACTCATTGCCTTTCCTTCTCCATGTTTCCCCAAGATCTTTCAAATTAGCCCTTGTTTACTTAGAGAGAACAAAGTTCTCCATCTCCTGCTCCTACCTTCCTCTACATCCGTACCCTCCACCCACAACTTCCATTCCACTACTCAATGGCTCTGGGCTATCTATTACTGGAGACAGACAGCTGTTTTTCTTCTGTTTTCCCATCGTCAGTGTTTACTTTTCATATGAACTCTGATCCATTTAATTCAAAAAAGAATTGAACATTAATAAAAATAAAGCTACATTTAAAAGCTTTAAAAATCACTTTTTTCTTTACAAAGCAAAGTTAAAGATAGCACTTAAAAAAACATAAACCTTACTTGTAAAGAATTCACTTTTCTCATGGATGAACAAAGCTCTTCTGACATGTTTTTAATATTTGGTATACTGTGTTTCACTGTTTTTTTAAGTGACAAACTATTTTCTCTGCTCTATGTAGAGAATATAAGTGTTTGTTCTGTAAAGATATATAAAGACTAGTTTGGAGATTATCTCTATAATCTTGCAATCCCTCTTTGAGCAGGGGAAAATAGCTATAATTCCCATTTTACAGATGTAGAAACAGATGACTGCATCATCTCAATCAGCTGCCAAATTCCACTACAGGAAACCAAGCGGAGAGTGTTTTGGCCATACTCTTTATGTTGAGTGTCAGTACTATCGTTCAACACTGATTGAGGCAAAAAAATATATTAGACATTGTATAAAAAAAGAGATATAGATGGTTGGGGTTAACAAATCCAGCTCATTTGCTAGCTTAACAATAGGTTTATAATATTGTAACAGATTTACTATAGCCCTCACCATGTGAAAGGCCAAGAAAAGTTAGATTTCACTCTCAGCTCAGGGCTCTCCAGGACCCTTAAATATATGGGGTCATCTAGGCTCTCTGCTAATAGCTCCTGCCCCTATTCTTGGTGTCTCCCCAAGGGTAAAAAGTTTCATCTCAGTACCATTTAACCATTAACAATCAGACTCATTTTTACAAAGAAATTTTATCTTCAAAAGGTAAAACCACAAATATACAAATTTACTCTCCAAATACATAGGCGGCATAATCCTCTTCCCTCCTACAGCATCTCAATCTCTGGGGCGGGGAATGGGATTAGGTTCATGGTTTAGCTTGGTTCCTACAGAGCACAGTGCAAGCTCCAAGTCCAAAACCCTCAACAGGGCTCAAGAACCAGGATCTCTGGCTTCCCAGGGCTTCTGTGCCAGGCTGGCTGGCTGCACCATTCTGCCTGCTTTCCTGGCTTCAGTTGCCAGCACCTGAAACTAAGGAAATCAAACAACACAGAACAGAAATAAACATTCAGACCCCTTTCTTGGAGGCAAAGTAAAAGAGAGGGAGCAGGAGAAGGATAATCCTGCCTTTTTCATCAGTTCTAATCATGGTCTCCTTACTGTGAGTGAAATGGGATCTTCTCCCTCTGCATGCAGCTTATAGTAGAAAAGAGAACAGCAGAGAAAGACAGAAAACAGGAATCTGCTTGGTCCTACAAGTTTTAAAGACTCAGGTAGCCAGTTAAGGGAGGTTATCCCACACTGACATGGAAGAAGATGCAAAGGACTCTATACTAGGGAAACTGGGCATGCTTAAAAGTCCCTCTGAGAGTGTCCCTATGATGGAAGAATCAGGCATGCCCAAAGAAGCCCAAGTTACACTGTATTTATCACTTTGCCTGCCATGCTTAATTAAAATGCTCAAGATGGTCACAATGAGAAGATGAGTTGTGCCATTGGTCAATTTGCTTACATGTGGACACAGGCTACATTAAAACTACAGATGTAAATCAGAATATTAAGATTTTTTAAAAAATCTTTAAAAAAAAAGATTTTAAAACAAGCATAGGCCTTAGGAATATCGGTCCAGAATCCAGTTTCTGCTCTATCCCTTTCTATCCAGTTGTCCTTGAGTAAGTCATTTGATTTCAGTGGGCATCACTTCTTTTATGTGTAATTCAAAGGGGATGGACTCTGTTCTTTCAGTTCCAAATCCTTAACGCTCCATTAAATATTCTGAAAGCATTACCTTTAATTCCAATGATAGACCTAAAATATTCAATGGGGTTGAATTTAGAGAGTGATGCAATAAGGGGCTTGATGGAGATGACTAATGGCATAATTAGAAAGAAAAACTTCCAACACCCTGGCCTCCTCAGTAAAACAGATTTATCGACCAACATCCCTCAACCACAAGTATTTAGGGATATTAGACCTAGGGTTTCTTTTTCCAACAATATCTCTATTACCCTAGGCCAGGGGTGGGAAACCTACAGACTGGGTCCAAGTTTTACAGAACAAATCCTTTGATTAAGGGAATTTGTGCTGTGAAGTTTGGATTCAGTCAAAGGGCCACATCTGAGGATGTAGAGGGCTAAATGTGACCTTGAGGCCTCAGGGTCTTCACCCCTACCCAAGGCCCCTCCAAGTGGAGGCCAGTAGAAAGACTTGTGGATAAGGATGATAGGTGACCCAAAATTTTCCACTGAAGGAAAATCTGGGTCCTTGGGCACAAATGGGAAGCACTGGAAGACCCCAGTATGGGAATTAAGCATCTACCCAGAAGCATCTAGCAAGAAGATGGTATGTATGCCACCACCCCTCCAGGCTCCCAAGAGTCTAGGCTTCTTAACCTTCTGACTGAATCTTACCTGCCAATCTGACCATATTCCATGGCCTACTACCACATAGCTAGCAACAATAAATAGCATAAATAAGAAGCTATAGGTATCCATGTATCTATGCATACATACACCCTACCTATAGTTTCTAATAGTTAAGAAGCTATAGGTGTGTGTATGTATATATGTGTGTATTTTCATAAACATATATACACCTATAGTATATTTATACTATTTATTGCTGCTAACTATACACGTACACATTTAGCTTATTTATACTACCATATATATACATATATATATCAAAGATATATGCATATACATGTTTTTATATGTGTGTGTTCTACATATGTATATGTTGTATATATAGGGAAGCATACTGTAACTCTCCTCCCTTTTATAGCCAAAATTCTAGAAAAAGTCATCTACATTTTTGACCTATCCCTTTTTTCCCCACTTAGTTCTGGGTCCCTTATATATGACTCCCAATTCCCAAAACACTCCTCTAAAGTTGTCTTTGCAGACATTGTCATAACCTCTTAATTACTAAATTTAGATCTGGAAGGAACCATAGAGGTCATGTGGTGCAGAAAATTAAGGTCAAAAGATTTAAGGTGACCTCCATGTATCACTACTTAATGATACCGTTAGAAATAAAATCCTGACCTCCTAGTTCTCATCTCAGTGCTTACTCCATGCAGATTGCTGAATACAGTGTACTGAATTTCAAATAATGAAGGTCCCAATACATAATATCACAATGCTTTAGACATCACTGCCATCATTGACTAAATGATTCTGTAAGCATCAGTAACATAAGATCAATAAAAAATACTTTGTTTTAAAGGTCAAATTATACAACAAAAACTTTCCATTATTTTCTGATGTCTGTAAAAATTTTAATGGTGGAAGAAGAAAGAAAGAAAGAAAGAAAGAAAGAAAGAAAGAAAGAAAGAAAGAAAGAAAGAAAGAAAGGAAGGAAGGAAGGAAGGAAGGAAGGAAGGAAGGAAGGAAGGAAGGAAGGAAGGAAGGAAGGAAGGAAGGAAGGAAGAGAAAGAAAGAAAGAAAGAAAGAAAGAAAGAAAGAAAGAAAGGAAGGAAGGAAGGAAGGAAGGAAGGAAGGAAGGAAGGAAGGAAGGAAGGAAGGAAGGAAGGAAGGAAGGAAGGAAGGAAGGAAGGAAGGAAGGAAGGAAGGAAGGAAGGAAGGAAGGAAGGAAGGAAGGAAATTTTGTCCATGCATCAACTTCTTTAATGGATGTCCCTGGATTTGGAGTAAGATGACCTGAGCTCAAATCCAAGCTCTGCCCCTTACTACTTCTGTGACCCTGGACAAATCACTCAGCCTTAGAAGCCATCTGTTCAACCTCCTCATTTTACTGATAGGAAAACTGAGGACCATCCAGATTCTGACTTCTACATCACCATTTAACATAGTTCTTTCCAAGGTTACAAATTATCTAGGAAGTGTTAAACTCAATATTATTTCCTCTGATCTCATACAGTTTTTACTATAGTTGAGAAGTCTCTCTTCTGGTTCTCTTTCCTCCTTTCAGGGTTCCCTCCTACCTATGTGACCACACCTACTCAGTCTCCTTTGCTAGATCATATTTGTGTGTATGTTTGTGCATACAGACATGCATATATACTTTATATATGGTATAGATTTACATATATGCCTTTAAGCATATACATGCATGTTCATATCCATGTATATACACACATATATTTGGACAGCCATGTGATGCAACGGATAGAGTGCCAGACCTGGAGTCAGGATAACCTAAGCTCAAATCTGGCCCCAGACAATAACTAGTTATGTGACTCTGGGCAAGTCATTAAACCTCTGTTTGCCTCAGTTTCCTTATTTGTTGTATTTCCTTATATGTTGTAAATATCAAATGAGATAATAATTGTAAATTACTTTGCATAATGTCTGACACATTGTAAGTACTATCATAACTAACATCCAGGCACATGTGTACATACTTTTAATTCCATAATCAGAGCTAACCCCCAAATTCTGTTGTCGTGGGTTTTCTTATTGTAATCTGTTTACAGATTTGCAGATAACTCCCAGATCTGTATGTCTTTTGATCTAAATACCTAGTCCTACTCTCCCTCAAGAGTTTTTTCTCCTCCTCTCACCAGCTACCAGTTAGACGTCCCCAAACCTCTTAGCATCTCAACACCAACATATCTAAAACAGAACTCATTCCCTCCCCCTTAAACTTAGCCCTTGTACACCAGTTCTTTATTCCTAATAAGGCTTCACTAATCGCCCAACCACTCTGCTTCATGACTTAGTTCTGGTCCTTAATTAAGTCTTCCCTCTCCCTTACCTATGACAACCAATGAGTTACTACCTCCTGTCAATTTTACCTCTACATCATCTCATGAAGCTATCTTTTTCTCTTGACCTGCATGATCATCACCCACTTCAGGCTTCTATTACCTTTCCCCCTTTGTGGTTGTTCAATAATTTCCAACTCTTGTGTCCAATTCTTCGTAATTCCATTTAGGATCTTCTCAGCAGAGGTACTAGAGTAGTTTGCCATTTTTTTCTCCAGATCATTTTACAGATGGGGAAACTGAGGCAAACAAGGTTAAGTGACTTGCCCAAGGTCACCCAGCTGGCAAGTATCTGGGCCTAGATTTGAACCCAGGTCTTCCTGACTCCAGGTCTTGCACTCTACTGCATCACATAGCTGTACCTAGAGACTATCAAAAAAACTTCTTCCTTGAAATTCAGTTTCTACTCTGCTCTCTCTCCAATCCATCTTTTATATGACTGTCAAAATAAACTTTTCCAAATACCTTCCTCTCCCTGTCCTCCAAATTACAGTGCCTTCCCTGTCACTTTGGTCAGGTTCATTAATTATTGGTCACAGCTCTTGGCATAGAGGACAATTAAGAGATGGGATCAAGCCCTGCCTCTGACAGATACTAACTCTGTGACCTTGGCTGACACACTAAACCTCTCCATGCATCCAGGCAACTCTCTGAGACTATAATTTATAGGCATTCCGCAAGAGTGAAGAGAAGCATAAATTCTTCTACACGTATGAAGTAATAAATCTGTTACAAACACATGCATACAAGTATTAGATATGCATATATGTAGGTATGTAAACATATTTATATATACATACACATATATTGTCATAATTTCCCTGACTTCTTTTAAGGCTCATCCAAAATCTCATCTGTTACAAGAAGCCTTTTCCATCCTTTCTTATTTCTAGTGCCTTCCCTTTGCTAATTATTTCCTATGTATCCTGTATGTAGTGGGTTTGTATGCATTTGTTTGCATACTGGAGCTCTTGAGGGCAGGGACTGTCTTTTGCCTCTTCTTGTATCCCCAGCATTTAGCACAATGCCTGACACATGGAAGGTGATAAATAAATGTTGATCGATTGATTGATTGACATGCTTGAAGTGATCATTCTAGGTTAAAAACTCTTAAATGCCTTCTCTTTTTCTCCAAGTTAAATTTGTTTCCAAACTAATTGTCTGGCCCCTAGGTAGAGACTAAGGGTGCTGTTAACTGGTAGAGGGAAGCCATTATGGGTTCATATAAATTGAGAACATTTTCTTTCCACAAAATTAACAGAAGTGGAATTTTTCAAGTCTCTAAAGTTATGTCTTGAAAAAAAATCATATGAGGATTATCAATATACTTTACCTACTTATTTCTTTGATTTAAAAAAATAGATCTTTCTTCAACTAAACAATAAACATTTATATAGATCTTCAAGGTTTTCAAAGTATTTAATAGAACCTTAGTGCACATAAATAACATTATGATAAATGATTACCTTTGGGGTAGGCGGAAGTGGGAAACCTGCAGCCTCAAGACTACATATGGCCCTCTAGGGCTTCAAGTGCAGCCTTTTAACTGAATCCAAACTTCACAGTGGTCCTCTAGGGCCTCAAGTTTGACCCTTTGACTGAATCCAAACTTCACAGAACAAAATGGATTCATTCAAAGGGTAACACTTAAGGACCTAGGGGGTCACATGTGACCTCGAGGCAGCAGTTGCCCTGACCTGGTAGTAGACTATTTTTTGGGAAGAGAAAAGAGAAAAATTTGGAGGCAAGTATGCATAGAGATTAATACAAAAGGCTGAATATGAGCTCATAGTCTAGAGAGGGCTCTTGGAAGGACAATACGCCCCAAGTCTGAACAATGTGAATAAAATACCATAAAGAAGAAAACGACCCTGAGCTGTGATAATGCAGTCAAATAGAACTGGACTGATGTCTGCTGTCAATACAAATGGAGCATACCTTGTGGGAGAAGTTGCATCATGATCAATTTCCACAAGGTTAGTTGCTTGGCACCTAGAATTTTTTGAATAAATAATATGAATCAGTCAATCAATCAGTATTTATTAAGCTCCTACTTCATGCTGGTCATAAGATACAAAGATGAAGAATGGAAATATCTCTCCCTTTGTGGAGCTTACATTTTTCCACTCTGAAGGTGCCTTCTTATGACCATTCTACCCTCTACTACATCAATATGTAAACATACAGGCATATTTACTTCCTCCTAACCAGCACCATTGAATTCCAGAACATAAATAAATAAATGCATGAGTTCCATGCACAGGACTTCTTGTCATTCAATCAAGCCTTTAACTATAAATGTTTTAGCAAGAAATTGGCCTATTTTATGAAAGTATGCACAGCACTACTCCACCGAGGACATCTGTCATTCAGCAGGCATCACCCAATAAAAGTGCTTAACATGTTCTGTTTTTCAATTAAAATAAAAAACAGAGTTGTTTAGGGGTTTTATGAGGTGATTTCTGTTTACCTGACAGCCTTGTGTGTTGGAATTATACTACACAAAATTCTCATATTCAAAAGAGGAGTGATTGCTCTACCAACCAGTAAAGTTGGTTAATAAAAATTTACAAAGCAAATTCAGCTTTTTAGAGGAAACAAACTGCTTTCCCCTTAGTTTCCCCAGTTCATTCACCTCACTCTTAGCAGCACTACTTTCCCTGATTTCCACTCAAGTTTATGTGTATTTGCATTTGTTTTTAACAAACTTGATATAGGAAAATCCAGATGTCCAAAGTTGAAAAATTAGAGAATGAGCTGTCATTAAAAAAAAAAAATCTTTAAGTTGTTTTGAAGGTCTCCCATAATGCTTTTAAAACACAATTCTCTTTACCAAAAAAAGGAATACATTTATTGTGTCTCAAGCATGTACCTTTTCCCCTGTTTTCTACCCCTAAAATGTACTTACTCTGAATATCATATAGCTAGTGTATTTCTGTATGTACTACTGCCTACATGTCAAGAGTTTTTTAATGAAGTTGAAGCCTTAAAGCAATCACGAAAAAATTCTGTATGCTTACTTTATATGATACTATATACAAAATTGAATTTAGTATAATATTTTTAAAGGAAAAATTATTTCCACTATGAAAGTATACTTGGAAATATGGCATTTATAATAATAATAAAAGCATTGTTATTAGAATTGGTCTGAAAGTTTAAATTTGAACTCATGGGTTCTTGACTACAATTTCTTAGGTTTCATCTTAAGTCAAATATATAGGAAAACAAAAGCTATGGTTTGCCAAACAGCTGTCCTCCCCCATAGCTTTCCATTGAATTTTACATACAGGAAGGCCACTGAGTTCTTTTTGTTCTCATTGGGTGAATTTTGGTATGGTGTACATCGAGAACAAAATAGTCTTGAAGAGCATGGAAACCAGTGACAACTTAGAGGAATAATATGAAAAGACTCATGTAGGAGTAGTGCCTTAAAATTCTTTAATTTTAGCAGGTAGGTGGTATGGTGTATAGAGCTCTGGATTTTGAATGAGGAAGTTCTAAGTTTACATTCAGCCTTAGATAATTACTTGATATGGGCCAATCACTTAATCTCTGCCTGCCTCAGTTTGCTCATCCATAAAATGAAGATAATAATAGCATCTACCTCCTTGGACTTTTGTGAAGGAAAAAAGAAAATTTGTAGGCATATTTCAAACTTTAAAGAACTGTGGAAATTCTAGTCGCTGATATATAACTATTATACTAAATTGACAGCTAAAGGGAGAAAAATTTTACTCTAATTGATGCCCAGGAAGCTACTCTTAGGAAAACATTAAAAGTACCTCCTTTTATCCCAGAAGTAAAACATATTATGTTCTAATTTGACTTGTTCTTAAATACTTCAAAGGAAGCAAACCGTCACAGAAAAATCAAGGGACAGAAAAAGGTAAGAAACAATTCTGTTTATATCCTTTGCTTGCTTTTTGCATATTTGCCCAATGTAGACATTTTTATTTATGTTCATGGGAGGCTGTAATACATAATAAGGGCTTAGTAATCCTTAATTTAAAATACTCTCCATGTAAGTTAATGTATTGATGTTAATTTCAAATTTATATCAAGTTCATAAATGCATTGAACTAGAATAGAAAACAAATTGATTTTGTGCTTATCCTAGAGCATACTGTTCTACCACTCTTCCTAGCACTTTAGGGTTGGCAAAGTGTTTTACAAATTTCTTAAATTTATCCTCAGAACTTGAGAGGCAAATGCTATCATTATTCCCATTTTACAGAGGAGGAAACTGAGACTGAGAGTTGTTCAGGGTCACACAACTATGAAAGATCTGAGACTAGATTTGAACTCAGGTTCTCCCAACTCTGAGTACAATACTCTATATACCATTCCACTGAGTTGCCTAGAACCCAGCTACTGTCAATAATAAGAGTTTCTATAGTTGAGAGAGAAAAATGATGGCGTGGTATTGCCTTGTCTCTGAACTATCATGAAAAGACTGATTTCACCTTGCCTCCTATGCCATGATGGCTCTATTCAGATGATTACCTTGGCCTCCACCAGCAAAAATCCTGGGCTCAGCCTCTAGATGCCAAACCACCAAAAGATCTCATTTCAGCTATGCAATTCTTTTATCAGAGTAGAAATCAAATCCAGTTACTGACATCAAGATTAAAAGTAAAAAAACTAAAAAAGATCAGATTTCAAGATATAATTAACCAGAGTGATTATATAATACACACACACACACACACACACATATATATATATATATATATATATATATATATATTATATATATATATATGAACTACATTGATCTCTAAGGAAGATAATTTTTTTCTTTAAAAAAAGTCATTAACCTCATTTCTCAAATGTATAGGAAACTGAGCCAAATTTAGAAAAATGCAAACCATGATTAGAAAAATGAAAAGTAAAATAACTCTGAGATACCAGCTCACACCTATCAGATTGGCTAACATGACATAAAAGGAAAATGCTGGATGGGATGTGGAAAAATTGAAATACTAGGAATCATTGGTGGAGTTGTAAACTGGTCCAACAATTCTGGAGAATAATTTGAAACTATGCCCAAGGGGCCATAAAACTGCATACCCTTTGACTCAGAAATACTACTACTAGGTCTATATTCTAAAGAGATCAAAGAAAAAATCAAAATGGTATGCTTGTACAAAAATATTTAGAGCACCTCTTTTTCTGTTGGCAAAAAATTGGAAATTGAGGGAATGTCCACCAGTTGGGGAATGGTTGAATAATCTGTGAAATATGATTCTAATGGAATACTATTGTGCTATAAGAAATAATAAGCAGAGTACTTTCAAAAAAATCTGGGAAGACCATATAAACTGATGCAAATTAAAGTAAGAAAAACCAGAACATTGCACACAGTAACAGCACTATTGTAAGGATGATCAGTTGTGAAACATTTAGCTATTCTAATCAAGACAAGGATCCAAGATAATTCAAAAGGAACTATGATGAAAAAATGCTATCCATGTCTAGAGAGAGAACCGATGATCTGAGTACAGATTGAAGCATGCTTTTCTTACTTTATTTTCCTTGTCTTATTCCGTATGGATCTTCTTTTGCAACATGTCTAATAGGAAAATATGTTTTGCATGACTTCACGTGTATAATCAATATACTGATTGCTTTCTCAAGGTGGGAGAGGGAGAGAATTTGGAATTCAAAATCATTTTTAAAAATGAATGTTAAAAATTTTACATGTAATTGGGAAATTGTTAATGACTTTTTAAAAATATATACAATAAAATAAGGCCTTAAAATCTTCCCTAGATTAAGTACCAAGATTTGAGCTGATAAGAAACTTTTAGATAGTTGAGCTTATATATACATAGGTCAATTTGATGAGTTGGTTTTTTTTTTTTAAAGAAGGAAGGCTAAATTTTATTAATAGACTATAGGTGTACACTTTAATAATATTTTAGCAATACAATTTTCAGAATACGTTCCTAATTCCCAATATTTTTATTGTTTAATTTCATATGAAGTCTGAGACAAAATGTCAGCATGGAAAAATCTCCACTTTATTGTTCTAACAAGTATTTGTCTAAATGTAATTCTCTCCATTAATGTGATTCATAAGTTACTGCTTCCATTCCCATTGACCCCAGGCTACCCACGAGGCCCTATATTTAACAGAAATCTTTCTAGAAGGAGTCAATAAAATAGTCGGGAATTGGGTTGATGGACAACATTTCCATTTTATACTTTGAGTCCTTCTCAAAAGCAACCTCTAGGAGAGATAAAAAGGAAATGCCTTCTAATGGAAAGTGCATGGCCAAAGAGCAAGCAACAAGGTTGCTCTCATCCAAGGAAGAATTTCTCCCTTCAGGGCATTTTTATAAAAGTATACAACCATTCCCAAACCCGGTTAGGCCACCTATCTGACTCGCCCTATGCATTATGAATTCTGCAAATAATGCTAGATGTTTCACAGGGGGTTGATATCACAGAAAACGAGTTGTTGATCTCTGGATGCCTGCAGGCCAGCAATCTGTGCTACAGAAGTTTACCCCTCCTTGGAAAAAAAACAAAAAGGAAAGAGGATAAGAATGATACAAGCATCTGTAACAAGCTAATTGGACCCTTGTGGGCAACACAGCAGATACAAAATTAAAACAAACACAACATCTCACTGTACATTCATACTTTTAGAACCCATAACCACAAAGACATTCTAATTTTTTCCTATTCACCCTCTCCTCTTTTTAAAGGACCTCATTATGACCAGCTCTAGAGTATCACAAGTTAATTTTCATCTAAGAAGAGAGGGAAAAGGTATTTTGCTTCCAAATCTGAGAAATTGTTAGAAGTTAGTAATTAGTATGACTTGTTAATAGAGTTTGGCTGTGATTAAGCGGGTGATTGAGTGTGAGTTTGCTTCTTGTCAATGTGCATGCCTGAGAGGTTGAGAGATGTTTAATGAGACACCTGTTGTGGTCTGTGCCCACTGGGCTTTGTTGCAGCTGATTGGCATTTGTAATACAGGATGGGAATCATATATATGACTAAAAGATCCAGCAGAGGAGATGGTACTGGGCTAAGCACTGCAGGTGATTGGCGGCTTTGTGAAACTCTAGCTGTCCTCCAGGGAAGGTGAAGCAGTGAATGGGTTTACTGGGCTGTCTTTCCAGTTATGGAGACAAAAATTCTGGTATGATCTGATGGGCACGTACAGTGACTAAATAGAAACTGCAGTGTATCTCAGTCATTTGACCTTTTCTCTTTAGAAAATACCCATAGTTAAAAAACAAGCTGTACTTGGCTACGATAAAGCTCAAACTTTGTTCCCAAATGTCAAGGGAGACATGGGTTCAAACGTCAACTCTGGCATTGTGTCATGGGTCTATCGCTTAAGCCCTCTGCACCTCAGTTTCTCCATCTGTGAAATGTAGATAATGTCTATGTGACAGGATTTTTATGAGGAACAAATGAGATCATTTATGTAAAGTACTTTATAAATATTTTATAAATACCAGCTAGAAAAATGGAATTGACTACTGGGAAGAGTAATCAGTATGGAATTCCCTGTTCACTAGAAGTTTTTGAGTGATGGCTAAATGACCACTTGTCAGGGATATAATACTGGAGAGGAGATTCTTGCCTATTTGTTGCTTTTAGAGCAACGTTGTCCTCTAAGAGCATTTCCAAATCAGGAGCTTGCAATACTCCATGATCCCCAGAGTTTCTAGCCTTCTCTCATGAATTATTATGGTCTTCTCTCTCATATTATTCCAGATTTCACATAAACCATCTCCCTCCACCACCAGCCTTTGCCCTGTAAAGAAAACATCTTAAGACAATAGAACATATCATCACAAGAAAGAGTCACTAGAGACTGAACCTTGTCTTTATTTGGGATTTTGCCCATCATTCCTAGGACCTTGGTAAAATAGGTGGGCATTTTAAGGGCAGAAGGGTACAAAAATAATAGGATTTCTACATGAAATTATGAGAGTGGGTGCTTAAGGGATTAGTTCTATTTTAAGGAAATCTGTAAGCTTTCAAGAGTCTTGCCCTTCTTCCAAACATTGTAGCTGGAGAGAGAAAACAAGCATTTATTAAGTACCTACTATGTGCCAGACATTGTGATAAGAATTTTACAATTTTAGCTCACTTGATCCTTACAACAACCCTAGGAATTAGTTGAAGAAATAACAGCAATTATCACTATGCTAATAATTATGACTGCTAGCATTTATGTAGTATCTTGGCTTCTATGTTCTATGAATATTCTTATATAGTCTTTAATACTACCCGATACTGCATTTGGGTAATCTACATTACTTTTTCTGTCTTAGAACATATAGCACATTTCTACAGGGTAGAATATGCCTGTCTAATTTCCCAAATGCATAGGGGAAAAGCATCATTTTTATAGGAAACCCCCTACTGTTTTGTGGCAAATTATGTTCTGCAAATTCACAGTTTTTTCCTAGAGGCAGATCCATTTACCCTAATTTTTTGACTCCTAAATGGTATTTCCCATAAAAAGGGATCTGCTTAATGTATATTTATGTCTTGTGCTTAAGATACACATTCTGACTTAACAATAATTTTAAGAGTTAAATGAAAGAAGCAGTACAACATTGTTCCCATCCCTCTAGATTAAAGATGTAGTCTGCTGGGGGTGGGGGAAACCATTTCGGAATTATTTCACTTTGTGAAGTCCCCAAGGGAAAACCATAGTCCTTCCATATACCTGAGCAACCACTGGATGGCAATGCTTCACAAAAATGTACCTGAGAGAATACTGTGAGAGCGGAAGGGGATTTTCAAGTCCATTCAGTTTCAAAAGGCTTAGGCTATGTTTTTATTCCATTAGATATAAGATGCACAGACATACACACACACACACACACACACACACACACACACACACACACGCACGCACACACACACACCCTGACCCTGTACTTACCCAGCTGTAACCTTTCCATACACACCACTTACTGAATCAGTTGACTAGAGTCCCAAGAGAAATAATGCTTTTGTTGCTTCTACTTATTTCTTTCATGTTGAGCCTAAACACATGCAAAGATCCAAAGTCAAGCAAAGTCTTTGGGCCAGATTAGGAAGAAATTCAGGTTGAACTCGGACTTCTACTCCCGTCTACCAAGGGATCTTGGTTTGCCATTTCTCCCTTCACCAGCTACTCAGATGGAACTTGGTTCATATTTGGTAAGAGACTCATAGAATCTGTCCCAGCTTTCAACCAAATTAGAGAAAGTATGGAATGTGTTTAGAAACACTTTCATACAAAACTGATTTTATCTAATTTCAGATTCTAGCACAAATGTTATGCACAGAAATAATTAATTGGATTGGGCAAGTAAAGGGAAGGAAGAAAGGAAGGAAGGAAGGAAGGAAGGAAGGAAGGAAGGAAGGAAGGAAGGAAGGAAGGAAGGAAGGAAGGAAGGAAGGAAGGAAGGAAGGAAGGAAGGAAGGAAGAAAATGGTTTTGTCCTAAATTTCTCCAGATAATTCAGAATAAGAAGCATTTTTTAAACTCAGTGCTAAGATTATCATCTCACTCTTTAACTTTACAAGAGATAGCTGTTCTGGGAGGAGAAAAATCAGATTTCCTAACCAGATACCATCTCACACTACTTTTTCTTTGCATTGAAATGTCCAAAGTGTTTTTTTTTTAATAGATAGAGAAAATAACTCTCCAATTGTGTGGTCTCCATTACTTTTTGGGGAGTGAAGAATCAACTAATAACTCATTCACTATTTAATATATCAGAAGGAGAAGCTTCGAACAAGTGTCTGTTGAAAATAGAAACACCTAAAAAAAGTTCCTTACACTTGCTAGTTTTCAGTATTTGCATATATAATTGTATTCCATACTCAGCAGACTCAATTCAGCATTCAACATTTCCATAGTGAAGTAGGCTATAGATTAGGATGATATTTAGGATTTAGATCAAGCAGACTCTCAACTGTGATTCAGTACCTTTTTTTGGTGAACACAGGCATAAGGAGCTGAGACTATGCCAGCAGCAGCCACGGAAGGCAGATGTAGCTAGTGATTTTTTTAAAAGCCACTAACTTTCTCAAGTTTTTAAAACAGGGTGCTACCCTTGAAGAATTCTTTTACAAAGGGAATTTTATATATATGTATATATGTATATTTGCTTACATCTGATTTAAAATAAGTATAAGGTTTAAACATGTTGCATTTAAAGTGTCCTGGTTACTCTCCCCATACTTATTTATCCATGGCACAATTTAGCAGTTGATTATATAATCTGTTATAATCTACATAATCTCTTCACATCTTGTCCATAACTTTTATTGTCCCTAACATGATCTTAATATCCTTGAGAACATTCTTTTTCTGTGCAAAATGCAAAGTGCGGGGCATTCTTTGGGTGCTCAGCATATAATTTTTCATAGTTCCTCTGTGTCTATCAAATTCCCTGCCCCATCTTATTTTGTAGAGTAAGTAGCCTTCTGTGCCTTTCCAAAAAAAAAAACAAAATCTGAATGTTCACTTCCCTGGGAAGTCATTCCCACTTAAGCTATAATAAAACAATTATCAGTTTTCTTTTTCAAGACCCTACCCTCACCGTTACTATCTTTCTTAAACTAACATAAAGCCTTTAGTCAGTGAGTATTTAAAACAACACAGCATACAAAACACATCAGTAATCAGGCTGATTCACATAATAACACAATCCAGAAATACCACACTAATATTACATCAAGAAATATGGGATATATGCAAAGTTTTAGGGAAGTTTCAAACTATTAAAGTTTAAAGGATTAAAGATATGAAATAAAATTATATAATAATATCTCAATAAAGCGCTTTCTACTATATGTAAAGTTATGGTTTAAGCTTAAACTTGCACTAAGACTTTTGGGACACCCTGTCTATGTTGCTTCTGGGCTCAAAAACCCACTTCAGGAGCAAGTGCTAACATCTTTTCTTCTCCCAATTTATTATCTGAATTCTTTGAACCTCTTCCTCCCTTCCTGCTTCTTTTGATTCTTTCTATGTATAAACACATACTCCTATCTAGAGAAATGGTCATCTATTTGCCTAGCACCTTATGTCTTGTTAGCACAGTTATTCATTAAATTGATTCTAGAAAAGTACGCTACTTGAAAAGTAGCTACTTGAAAAGAAAAGGTTTTCATTTCTTTTCATCTATATTCTCTTCTTGTCATGGTGCTACTTCTGATACACTTTTCTTCTTCACTGGGCAGATTTTACAAGAGGTAATGTACACACACCTATGTAACTCTCCAAAGCTCTAAAGACTGCCCCATACAACTTAGGAGACATTGTATTCTCTCTGTCTTCTTCCACTTTCCTCGTTAATTCACTTGCATTGGAGATGGCTCTGTTTTCAAAGGGATTTTTCTTTTCTTTTTTCAAGATTAAGAGAGTGCCTGTGATTTCATGGGTATGGGTTCCCTGTAAGAAATTCCCTTTCCCCATGTGCAAATATCAAGCAACTTATAAACTTGCCGCACTGAGAGGTGACTTGCCCAGGGTCACACAACCAAAATGTATCAAAGATGAAATTTAAACCTTGGTCATCTAGATGCCAAAACTAACTCTCTATTGTTTATGCCATGCTGTTTCTCCAAAAGCATATACTAATAAATGAAATGAAGGCTATTTTTTACTTGATCCTGTCTGTTGTCTCTAATCCAAAGTGCACAAAGGAACTCAAGCATTTGTCCAAAGTCAGCTTAATAAAATGACCATCCATATCTTGGTAGGTTTTTTTGTTGCTGTTGTTTGTTTCTTTTTCTTAGAAGACCCAGCAGCATATGGTGTTTCTCATACCTTTCCAGCATCTATTCTTCAGTTTCTTCTTTCTCACATTCAGTGTGATTTCTCTTTCCTAGGGTTTCTGTGTATGGACTATCACCAGGATTCCCCGCTAAATCTGACAGAATAAATGTTGCATGCTACTTAACATTTTTTATTCTCTTACAGTAACTCCTCTTGGTCTTTTAACTGTTCTCCCAGTGGAGGAGGAAAGCTGTTATTATACAACTGTGAATATTTTTATTTGGGTAAGAAAATATGCTTCATGCTGGGAAATTCTGTAAGTTATCTGGATGGACCACATCATAATTACTTAACTCTCCTTTTATCATATCCTCTCTCCAATCCCTCCTATATAGTGAAGTCAGATCAATTCTCTTAAAATCACATTATTTTTCCATTCAAAAACTAATAACAGACCCCTACTTCCTTCAGCATCATTTTCTATGATTCTGCATATTTTGTGTTTGTGTTGATTCACTTTTAGATTAGCAGAAGGACAAAGACAATATAGAAGAATTTTTCTAAGAATTTACCAAATTTTCTCCCAATATCCTTATATCAAGATGGACAGATATGAACCAAGTGGAAATATAATTAATTTTATTGAGAACTGGGTGAATGAAGAGTCAAAAACTTATAATTAATGGATCAATGTCAATGTAACATATATAGGTGCCTAGTTGAATACCAAAGAGTTCTCTTTTACTTAACTCATTTTAACATTTTCATTATTGACTTAGATGAAGGTATACAAGGCATACTTATCAAATGTGAAAGTTATATTGAACTAGAAGGGATAGCCAAGAAGTTGGAAGACATAATTACAATTTCAAAAAGATCTAAACAGGCTGACTCTAATACAATGAAATTTATTAGTAATAAAGTCCTACACAATTTTATGCAAAATTCAACTTTTTTGTAGTGGATGGAGGAAGAACAGTTCATGTGAAAAGGACCTAGGAATTTTGTGAACTACAAACTCCATGATTTAACAATATTGCATAATAGTCAAAATTAAAATAAACAAAAGCTAATGAATCTTAGATCACAATAAGAATAGTATAGTATGGTATGGCATAGTATAGTATAGCATAGCATAGCATAGCATAGCATGGTACGGTACGGTATGGTACAGTACAGTACAGTATAGTATATATAGTATAGTATAGTATTCAGTAGAGGGAAGTTAATCCTACCTGATGTACCCAGTCCAGGACCTCATGTTTTAGAAAGAGTAAAGACTAGGGTGGTAAAAGTACTTAAAGTTCTATGAGCATTAGTTGAAAGAAGTAGTAACATTTTCATTTGGAAGAAGAATGACAAGAATGTAGAAGTTCTCTTCAAATATTTGAAGGACTCTCATGTAGAATTGGGATTAGATGTGCTTTCCTTGGTCCCAGAGGGCAAATAGATGGGAGTGACAAAGAGGCAAAATTTAGTTCCACAAAAGAAATAACTTCTTAGAAATTAGTGATGCCTCATAAGGCAATGAATCACCCATCTCAAACAGAGGCTAGAAAATTTAAGCACGCTCAAGACCTAGCTAATGCCCCACATTCTCTGTGGGTTACTGTAACAGTAAGCAACCCCAACATATACAAGGGGACCTGTTATCACAAGTTCATAGATCTGCATTCATAAAAGGAAAGGTAACTGTCGAGAGGTTAACAATCACTTTAATCAAGCACATGTGTCATTCCTTTAACCAAGCACATTTATCATTCACCCAGTTCAGGGGAGTCAGCACCCTGAACTTCAAAGAGAATACAGAGAAATCAAAGATCAATAGATGTGGCTTCCTTTGCCTGAACATCAACAGAAAGGTCCAGCTGTCTGACCATAGTTACCAGAGAGAGAAGCACTAACATCTGTGTTTTCCAAGCTAGGGGGTGTTCCTTAGTGGTTTCCCAGAGTCCTTGTCTGGTCAGATGAACACTTCCAGTCAGTAAGACCCAAAATAAAACCTCACCTCAGAGTATTTATACCTTTTGTTAGAGCCAGAGGGCATTGCAGCCCTTGAGAACCACTGCTTCATTAACAAAAGGCTTAGGCCTTCCCAGAAATCTTCCCAAATCAAACTCCCTTCAATGCACAAGCCCATTAATGGGTAGGGAAGATCTTTAATCACATTAAAATAATTAACAGTACAAATACATATGCTGTTTCTAGTTAAAGAAACTCTGGTTTCTGTACTTTACTCCCAGAAACGACTCTTAATTGAGAAAGGCAAGATTCAATCAACAGTAAAAGATCCTATTTTGCTTGCTATCACACTCCACCCTTACAGGATCCTTGACCTTACAGTCTAAATGATCATGGATTCTGGAACAAACAGAGGCATTATGTTTCTTGATTATACTAAAACAAAAACAGCAAAGATCCTACTTTGCTTGCCCTTACAGTTATTCTCTGATGACTCCAGCTCAAACAGATCTACCCTTTCTCTAACTCCACTTGCATTGATGTTTCTATCACTTAATTAGCACCTTCCTATATGATATAGTTTTTTTCTAATTGTACTGTACAAATTAGCACTTTATTATATCATTGTATGGTGCTACTGTACTGTTCACTAACTGTTTTATGTGTGTAAGTTATATCTCCTTCACTATCTTGTTTCTACCTCCACTGTCTGCGCCTTAGTCAAGCACCTCCCTCTCACCTTGATTATCACACTGTCCTCCTAAATGGTCTCCCTGCCATCAGTCTCCTTGCTTTACAATCCATTCTGCACACTATTACCAGATGTTCTTCCCCTGATAAAAAAATCTTTGAATGGCTCCCTATTGCCAAACAAATTAAGTGCAAACTCCTTAGTCTATATTTAAGATTCCAAGCAATCTGACTCTCTTCTACTAGATTTATAGCTCTATACCTTGGTACTCCCCTACAGAAATGATATGCTTAAAACCTGCTGAACTGTTTTCCAGTTCCCAAAACACACATTATACATTTCCTTTGTTTATGATATTCCTTCTGCCTGAAATATTCTCCTTACAGTCTCTGACTATTGATATGCAACTCAACCTTCAAAGCACAGCCTAAATCTCTACCATTTTGCTTTCCTTATCATCAGTCAGAAGTAATCCAGCCCTCCTCTGAACTCCCATATCATTTAGTTTACACCACACATATAATTGTCTTTATATGTTTTTTGACTTTAAGTATTTGTATAGTGCCATCTCCCCTTGAAGTCCAAGACCTTGCCTTTGTTACCTTCACAGTGCCTACAAAAGTCCTAACAACGACATATACATAGCAGATAGACACTGAATAACTAGATGTTGAATGCATAGATGAAAGAATATAAATATATACACACATACACACACACACGCACACATGTCCATGTCCGTGTACATAATGGATAATATGGATGGATGAAAGAACACATATAGATGTATACATAATATACATAAATAGGTGTGCATATGTGTATATATGTATGTATATATTTTTTTCATGTATCCGTGCATTCAACAGTTATTCAGTGTTTGCTCTGTGTGTCATTGTGGTAGAACTTTTCTAGGATATGCACACACTCACACATATGAACATACATACATACATATATGCACACATACAAATATAGATATATATGAGAAAGAGGGCTGGATTTGGAAAGCATACATATATGTATATTGTATTATATATATATACAAAATATTATATATATCAAATAGTTCGTATACTTGTGTGTATGTTTATACATGTGTTGTATGTATATATCTATTTCTATACATGTAAAAGACTTGGGATTTTGGCTCCAGTATTTATGACCTGTGTGATTTGTGACCTCAGTTTCCTATCTGGACTTTAATTTCCTCATCTATGAAATGAGTGGGATTTATCTAAAGCTCCTTCTAGATCTAAATGAACAAGCCCTCCACAAACTGGTTAAATTTCTCTTCTCTCAATAAATGTTTTAGTATTAGATGCAGAAAAAAAGATTAGCCAGGAATAATTTTTTAAAAATTTGTTTTCTACCATCATTTAATTCAGGTCACCAAATTCACTAAATAATATGAAGAATTCAAGTTCCACTCCACAAACACCTCTGCTGTGAGTAAGTTCATCGAATTACTATGTGTTATATGCATTCGTGATGGATCAAAGGTATAGACTATTCCCATTATGCTGAGGGGTACAATGAAACCAGTAGAAACTGTAACTTTCAGTGGGCTTGAATGGTATCAAATGGCAGCTACTCTAGGGAGATGGGGGGGCCATTCAGTATTGCTAAGTAGCCACACAGTCTCCAGAAGGAAGCATATTTAAGAAATGAATATGAAGCCAAAAAGGAATTTTGACAAGTCAGGTTCACAAAAGTTAGAATGGGTGGGGCCACCCTGACTTTAGCTGTCAGTGAAGTGTTAGAGAAGATACTGAAAGATTAACACCCTTTAACAATGACACAGCTGTCCTACTGAAGGTGATAACATGTAATCAGGTGCTAGAGTGTCTAGCACAAGATAATGAAAAGAGTGTGAATGTTGGAGAACAGCGACCTTTTAAATCTGAAACATGTGTGTATATATAAACACACACATATATGTATGTATGTGTATGTATATTTGTAGACATCTACATAGGTATACACACATACATATATATGTATGTGTATATACATATGTATGTATATGTGTGTGCGTATACACACAAATTTAAAGGTAATATTTTTATCCCTCCCCCAAAAAAGTTAAGCAACATAGACGTACTATCTATTTCCAGGGGAAGAAAATAAATTATACTGATTTCCTCTTTTACTGAAATTTTCTCATACTGATTTTCAGGAAATGAAAAACTTCTATATAACAACAACATTTCCACATTCAGTCCATCATCTTTGGGTTATTTCAATTATTGAGTCATTCATCTACAAATTATAGACACATCTCTACCTTTCAAAGATATATGCAGATGCATAGATATATCAAAAATATTACAGATATACTTAATACATACCTGTATATATTATTAATAATTATATTATACATAATTTTATTATAACATTATATGTACATGTATTTGTAGATATAAAAATAGGTCGATATAAAAATAGGTAGGTATAAAAATAGGATTTGTGATTTCCTATACACAGGAACTCTCTCTTTGTAAGCAGCTATCAACTTACCACTTTGTAAGCAGCTACCAATTGTCTGTCACTTAGTAGATAAGAGGATGACCTAAGGCTCAGAGAAGTTGTTATTTGCTATTGCTAATATGGCTGGTAAATATCAGAGGCAAGATTTGAATCCAGGTCTTTCTGGACCCAAATCCAGCACTCTCTCCACTATAAAAATACTTAGTAATACATGTATGTATATGTTTCTATATGCTTATGTGTATTTGTATATATATACATATATGTGTGTGTGTGTATGTGTGTGTACGGCCACAATCGTCCAATTCCAGTTCCTTATCAAAGCAGAGTGGTAATCCTGAATTCTCAAAAATTAAGTTAATAGCTTGAAAACTATGGCAGAAAAGACAAAGTTTTGCATTATAGTTCCAGTAATGGATGATATGTCTATTTTGTGAGAACCAAATAGACCAACATTTTAGAGCCTTATTTCCAAAAAAGCTGGAGACATTTTGAACTACAGAAATTCACGGAGATTGGTGTAATGGAAAAAATGTTGGACTTGAAGTCCGAAAGACCTGAATTCAAAACCTGATGCTGACACTTACTAGCTGTGCTACCATGGGCAAGTCACTTAACCTGGCTGAGTCTCAGTTTCCTCAGCTATAGAATGAAGTGAATGGACCACATGGCCTCTAAGATCCCTTGTAGTGCCGTGTCTAGTGAGGACTAGAAGGCTATAATCAATGTCAGTGGAGAAAATACACAAAATGAAATGATATATCTTTTGATATGTAAAATTATGTATATAGTTCAGTGGAGCTGCTCTTATTGTCTTAGGTACTCTCTTCAAGGCTGATTACAACCCACTTATGCTTTGTTATTCCATGTAACCATCATCCATTTCTTTCAATGAATTCTTCCTAAAGTGTCTGTGCAATGTTCTAAAGATCTTCTTTTAAGAAATGATGTTTAAAATATTTTGTGAGTACAAGAGCTGCCCTTTTATTATGTTTCGTTCTTACTATGTAATTGTATATGTACATGTATTTGTGTGTGTATGTGTATATATATATACATATATATATATGGCCCTTTCTGATCACATTTATCTTTTATGCCATTCCATATAAGTCTGCAATCTTCAAGGTCAAACTATGATAAAAACTATCATAATTCACTACGGAGATGCACTTGGTGCACCTAATTATCTGCAAAATGTCATTAATCAGTTTATTTTAGTATTATTAGCTAATATGATTATTGATCATTATTCATCAATATAATTATTAGTTAACTTGGTTTATAAATTACTTAAAGATAACTTATTTGAATAATTAAAAGAAAAGAATGGCCAATTATATAAAACCAACATATTATCCATTATTGCTTATAGCAATAATTATAATTAAAGAAGAGAAAAAAAGAGGTAGGAATAGGTTTAATCCCCTTGTCAGTTGTTATCTTCCACAGTATGTATCCAGCCTTAGAGATAACCGCAAAACTGCCATGATCCCTGGACTACCTTGGACAGTTCCAGGTATGCTATCACTTAGATACACTGTAGCTAAAAGAGATAAAACAATGAGGATGCCAGGATACCGTGGCTCACTCCATTCTGGGCTGATGACAACACTCCCAAGCTGTCCATATGCTCAAATGCATTCAGAAATGGCAGACTAACATTTCCACTCCTGCTGCTAGAGGTGGTGTTACTGTAATTGTTACTATTCCTATCTTTACTCAGCTTCCTCCCTTCCATCCCCTACCTCCAACAACAGAACTTTTCCCTATGTGCATCTTGACTGTACCAAGAACATTAATACGTATGGAAGCTAAGAATACAAGAAATGTGTTTCACACACTTGTACTCTCATCAAAGCAACAGCTTGGTACCATTTCCTGCTTGTGATATGGCAAAGAAGGGTATGTGCCACAGTAGAATGGCAGAGGGCAATAGAGAGCAAAAGGAGAAGAAAGTACAGGAATGGGAGAAGTGTGTGTGTGTACATATACACGTATTTATACATATATTTGTACACATACATATACACACACATAGTCAATGGACTGCAAATTCTGGTAGATTCTATTATCTATCCACGTATGCACACACACACACTCCCACTGGCTTACCTTTCAAGATAGAGTTTATGCAACAATGACTGAGAAGAAAGCACTTTCTTGGAGTTTCACCAATCTAAACACAGGAGGTTTATACTGAAAAAAAGGAAAGAGAAAACCACCTATGTGAATCTATCGAATTAAATACCATGGTGCATAGCTACAGTACAAGGGGGAAAAAGATAGCAGGAGAGATAGTCAGAAATTCACACAGAAAAATATAGTCCTATTCCAAAAAAAAGACCAAGCAATAAAATCTACAATCTTACAAATGCACACAGTATGAGGAACTAGCAAGGGGAACAAAGGATTCAAGTCAAGAGAATTAAAACTCAGAATAAGGTAAGGCTGGTGAACAATGCTAAGAATAACAAAAGGTTATGAAGTGAGATAAATGCATCAGAGAAAAGAAAAAATCAAAAGACAGATAGGGTCACTCCTACAGAGGATGAAATGATAACAGGTGATGGGGAGGATAATTTCTTGACCTTTATTTTACTCCTATTTATTGTTTTTAAATCTTTCCTGCCAAGAGGAATCTTCCTCAAGTTAGAAAAGGTAAACTTTATTATTATACCTCATCCATATCAGTACACTATGCCTTCTCATCCTGTTTTGTTCTTATATATGTCCTTCCATATATCATCCACAGGGGATTGATCTAACATACTGAAGGCCTTCTGCTGGATCTCTTGACATTGAATAAATATCAGTGAAGCACACAGACCATCCATTAATCTTCCCATACTCTCTAACTATACGATTGGCCCTCTTCCTTTTCTGGTCAGCTAGTTCTTGGCTCTCTTTTATTCTACGCTTCTCCTTTGTCGGTAATATGCTGCAGTCTACCCATGAACACTGTGCATCTTCCCATAATCATTTAATTAAAATGCACCTTTAAATCTTTGAAGATGATTATATTCCATGATTCTATATCATCAGACTGAAAGGAATAGAACAGAAATGCCCCAAAAGGAACTGAAACCTAGGATAAATAAGATAGTTAGAACATTTCTTAAAAAGCTGTTTTGAAAATTGAGTTTTCAAGTTTCAATTAACAAGTATTAATTTTCTTTCCCTCTAAATTCATGCCTCCCCCCAATTGAGAAAGAATTTTAAAAATGAAAGCTTTTCAACAAATATTCATAGTCAGGTAAAACAAATTTCAACATTGGTCATTTCAAAAAATGTGTGCTTCATTCTGCATATTGAGTCCATTACCTGTCAGGCATTGTTACCTGCCTACTTTATGGGTCTCCTTGAATCTCAGTCATAGTGTTGATTAGAATTCTTAAGTTTTCCAAGTCTTTCAGAGCTGTCCATTTTACAATATTGTTGAGGATGTATATATTGTTCTTTGACAGCCAAGACCACACAAGATTGCGCATCTCTCATGATAAAGGACAAGGCAACTAGATGGAGCAGTAGACAGAGCACCAGGCCTGGTGCTGGGAAGACTCTAGCTGTGTGACCCTAGGCAAGTCATTTAACTCCATTTGTCTCAGTTTCTTCATCTATAAAATGAGATGGAGAAGGAAATGGCAAACTATTCCAATATCTTTACCAAGAAAACCCTAAAAGAGCCAGATATGACTGAAAACAATGAATAACAATTATAAAGAAGTAGAGAGGGTATATGATGTTCCTAAAGGTAAGGTAAATATATAACTTTACAAACAAAAATAGAATTGAATACATCATAGTTGCTTTTAATGAGTTCAAATAATCAGGTCTACATAATAATAGAAACTACATAACAAGTTTGCTGGGGAAAAGAGCAGATATAATTGATGAGTCGCTGTCAAAGGTCCTTAAACGATCATAGAAAACAGGAAAATTGTGATCAAACTAAAGGTGGTGATTTGCTGAATCAAAAATTTGAATTTAGAGTACAAGGAACATGGATTCAAATTTGGACTCTACACTTACTCTCTGTGTGATCCAAGTCACTTCACATCTCTAACTTCAATTCTCTCATCTGTAAGATAATGTAGTTGGGTTGGATCCAAGTTGTCCAAAATGTAGTCCAATACTTTTGAAGTAAGATAGAGCCATATTAAAATATAACTGAGAAATATTTAACAAAATAAAAATACAACACAACATAGATAATGTTGATATGCGATTTTCTATGATAATATGTGCCCCACAGAGAAAATGTGTATGAGCTTTAGTGACCCTGTTTCTGCTTGAGTTTGATATGACTGTGTTAGATGATGCCTAAGTTCCCTTTTAGATCTAAATGCTATTATTCTAATACAGGTAGTAGAAAATGCAAAGGGAAAAATGATAAGGGCATGGTGATAACTTAGATTTGGAGATGCAGGGAAGACAGGAGGCAAAAACAACTCTATGGTTTAGTTTGAGGTGTAGTATACACATGTGAATCTGTTTGGAGGGGAAGGGGGCTGGAAAAAATTGGTACCCTTTTTGGCAATGTGAAAAGTGGGAAGGAGGGCCTGTTTCTAGAGGAAAATGATGGGCTCAGTTTCTGACATGAGAAGTTTTTAGTTTCAGTGAGACATTGTTAGGGAAAGAGACAATTTCCTAAGCAGTGTAGAGCTGAGTAAAATGTAATGAGAGTTGTGACATGGGTTCTACAGCCTAAGTATTTACACATATACATAATTTTAAATTTCAAATAAAAAAAGCAAAAATGTTCTATAATTAAAGTGTTCAATAATCTAAAGGATATATAGATATAGACACAGATGTATATAGAGAGGATATATACATAGGAAGAGAGAGAGATGTAAAAGGGGATACATAGATATAGAGGCATATATAAAAAGAGCGAGAGAATAGAAAATGCTTCATTGTTAAATCTTTTTATTGACATTGTATCAAAAAGAAGTGAGGCAGTTCTAACCATATAGACAAAAGGGCAGAAATTGATAAGATGTGTAAGTATTTTTTTAAATAATCTATGCTACTTAAATTTCTGATGGAAAATATTTCTAAATAGATACACATAGGCATCACGAGTAATAATATATAAAGGGCAAAGGCCTAGAATTCATTTTTTTAAAGTCGTACTATGAGGAGTTTCCATAACTGAGATTCCATAACAAAACTTTTTCCAATTCTAACTGCAATCAGGATCAACCCCACACTCCACAAGTCTTACTAAGACTTTTACTGAATCAAGTAACCCTACAAATGGTAACATATACTGGCAGAAAGATGCAAGCTCCATGAAGTTCCAAGAGCACTTGTGTAGATAGAACAACTGTCAAAATCAACAAAACAGAAGAAAGGAGAACCCTTCACTAGGATCGGCTCTGAGAGATAAGCAGGCAGATAGAGAAAGAGAGAATGAGAAAAAGAAAAGTTGGTTGGCTATTCTTAGATATTTAAAGGTTCTGAACCAGAAATAGAGATAGAGAATAGAGATAGAGAGAAATAGAGAAATAGAGGTCTGAACTTCATTAATTTTTTTGTAATGAGTAGTTAAAGTAAAATGATAGCAGTTCTATAATTTGCTAGCATTGTAGGATCACTCTGAAAAAAATACAAGAGGATTCCTGCCCTTTGATTCTCATATTATCCAGAAACTGCTTGCTTGCTCACCTTATTTTATTTAAAAACTCCAAATTACTAAGTGAAAACTATGATTTTGCTATTGGATAGCAGGATTTTTTAGTGGATATGACCCCAGCATGCCACCCAATTTTTGGATGTCTTTAGGGGTTGGCTGTCCAGGTGCATAACTATACCCTTTGCATGTCCTTTAAAAGACATTCGTAAATGACTTCTAATGGGGAAAGCCACCGAGGATACAATGATTCTGTATTCAAATTTGGAATAGCCCTGCTGGAACAGTAATTTCGGGGTTCTCCTCTACAGTCCTAGCTGGCACATGATTGTATCCTCTGGAGTGAGAAAGGAAGAAATGAGGCACTCAAAGGAATAAATGAGGGTTGGAGGCTAGGATTCATAAAAGCAAGCAGGAGAGACCAAGAGTTATCCTTATGTATCGTTAATGCATGGTGGGGAAATGAGGCCTCATGGAGAAAAAGGTACAGAGAGTGAACCTAAATAATGGGTATGTATTTGATGTGGAAGCAATGGTAGTACAATTAACTGATTGACAAAAGAGAGGCATGGAGCCTAAAGGAATATGGTTTGGGGATGGGGAGGAGTGGAAAGATAATCAGAGAAAGAAGAGGGAGGGGGAAAGACAGATAGAGAGAAGGAGAAAGAAGGAGAAGTGGGGAGAGGAAGAAAGGTTGATGATTTAGTTTAGAAATGTAAAGGGTATACTATGAGCTAAGTGCTAGAGTGATACAAAGATAAATATGACATACTCTGGACTCTTAAAGAGTTTATGAAGTATAGATAAAAAGATGATGAGTATGCTAATATATAGGAGAATGCTAACAAATAGCATTCAATTTGGAGTAATCTGCAAGAATGTTAAATAAACCCAAGGATCAATACAAAGCAGTGGTTCTTAAAGTGTGGTCTGGGATTCCCAGTTTCCCTAGACCAGTTTTCAGTGGGCACACAAGATCAAAACCATTTTCATAATTCTACTAAGAATTTTTTATTTCAAATTTGGTCAATTTCGATAGGTATAACACACTTAAACAAAAGATCTCTGGGGAGGGTCACAATAATTTTTTAAGAATGTGAAGGTATCCTGAGACCAAAAAGTTGGAGGATCACTGTTATGAAAGTTACTATAGATACTGTAATGTTTAGTTCATATAAGTCCCAATTACTGCAAATATTGCAACCTGTGAAATAATTGCATTTTTCAAATTTACGCTATTTGACATTATAATTCTATGTAAAATAAGGCAATTGGTCCTGACCCAATGTAAATATAAAATAAAATGTTTAAAATAAGTTTTCCATCTGTTTACTAATATAATAAAATAGGAAAGGATAAGAAAATGTATTTCAAATTTGTCTATTAAAAGCAATGGAATAGTTGTAGAAAGCAGAATTTTTAAAAATTTCAAATTTTTAAATACCATACCTAAAGATAAGCCTACGATAGCAGTATATGATGAAAATGTCATTATTGTCACTTAAAATATTTTGGTGGAATAGACTTAACTGTCTTTTCTTTATTCAACTCTTCATACATACATTGGTAGGTGCAAAGAACTTTATTCCCTCTAATCTGCATACTTCAATTGACATTAGGGTCAGTATATCTCTGTGTATGTTTGTGTGTGTGTGTGTGCGTGTATTTCTGCTTCATGACTTCTATGGCTCAAAAAGTATCTTCGAATTCTTTAAGAATAAACTCCTTCATTTACATATCATCTGCTCCTTCAGCGTCATTGCTGATTTCTTCAAACTCTTGTTGCCAATGTAAATGAAGGTCATCATCAGTCTATTTGTTCTGAAGCAAATAGAGCCATGCCCAAGCATCATCATTTTTTAATTCATCAAAACCAAGCTTCCTTCCAATATTTGTTATCTCTGCTATCACAGTTTGCTTTTGAAAGGAAAAACCTTCAAAATTACTATTAGTACAATTTGGCAAAACACAGATATATTGAACGTTGTTTGCAGGTATTTGTTGCCAAGTATAGTGAAAAAATTTTATTGCTTCTTTGATGTTACAATTTTTCGAGAAGCCAGTTAAGGAAAATGTATTTGTTACTCATAGTTTTAGCAATCGTTTATTCAAAAGTTTTTCTTAGGTTTTAATTGCTACACTGGTACTTTTGGTTCATAGGCTGCAATAAAGATATTGTGCTTGGTGGGGGGAAAAAAGACTTTTACCTTCTCATACAATAAAAGCGGGTGTACCTGAATGACTTACGGCATTATATTGCCTTACAATATTTTTCAACATCTGGGTTAAAATGACATTGAAAACCAGTGCTTCCTTATTTAACTGCCAAAGAATTCTCTTAGACTGCAAGCTGGAGGGCCTCTTTTTGTATTCCCATGCTTAATATAGCGTATGGCACATAGTAGGCACCTAATAAATGTTGTTCATTGATTGATTAATAGTGTTTGATGGTTCTGGTCTTTCAGAGCATGGAGATTTCAAGACCAATAAAGAAGAATTGATATTAATTAAAATCTCTTCTGTATACACTCCCGACAAAAAGGTTAGGTGAGCATTAGACATATTTAATCGAAGGTGTTTTTACTTTCTTAGAAATGTAAGTTTTAGGGGGCATGCTTTCCCCAGAATAAGCCTGTTTCATCCACATTAAAAAAAAATGTGGATCATTTTATCTATCTTCTTCAAATATTTTCTTCAAAACGTCAAGACACTTATCTGCCAGATCATCTGCATTGGCCAGCACTCAGATAATTTTAACATCATACAATTAAATTGAAATTTTAAAGGAATTATACCTTGCCATCCTTGCCATAAAAGTTTTTTTTTTACTTTCCACTTCATTTCCATTTCTACCTCTGCCTGTTCTTGGGGATCTCTTGCATAATAATTCCCTTTTCAGTGCTCACAAACTGTAATGGAAGCCCACCGCCTGCTTATCTTGGTCCAATAACTTCATTGTGTCCTATCTGCTTATCCTATCTGCCCAAGACCTGGAGCCTCCAATTAATGTGAAAAGAGTTCCAATGCAATGGAGAAGTCACAGAACTTGAAGATAGGAAGACCCCAGATGGAATCCTGCCATAGATACAATCAAGTGATGTATCTCTGGGCAAATCACTTAGCCTACCTGTGCCACAGTTTCCTCATCTACAAAAATGGTACAATAATAAATAGCAACCACCTCACAGATTTGTTATGAGGACTAAATAGTTAATATACATAAAGTGCTTTGCAAACTTTAATGTCCTATCAGTGCTAGCTACTATATTATTGTAATACTTTTGAGTAAAAGAAGAGAACAGTCAGGCAACAATGTTATTGAATAATTTTGGATACTGTACTAAATGATGTCAATAGATATAACAGAGAGGAAAAGCAAGCCCCTCTCTTAAGGCTGGGTTTCAGGAGTTATCATGTTGGTGAATAAATTAGGGTTGATTAAGTCAGGGGACCTCATAAATCATGTAGTCCAATTCTTTCATTTTATTTGGTAGAAAATGAGGCCAGGAAAAAAATTCTTTGCCCAAGTTCACATAATTCATGGACATCAGAGCCAGAATTCAAACCCAGATCTTCAGGTTCCAAATACAGAGTTCTCTCCACCATTTTCAAGCTACCACACCAAAGAATGTAAAGAGGAAGGTGAGGGAGCCAGGTTATGTTGCTCCCTGCACACCAATGTAGGGAGGAAGTTCTTAGATCTATAACTAAAGTCTCTCCACTGCAGATTCTACCTAGCTACCCTTGGGATAATTCCATGCCTTGAAGATTCTCTATCTTCCTTTTGGAATCAACCTTGTTATTATACTATCCAAAGACCTTGCAATCTAGTCTGAGAGACAAAGCATATGTATAGGGAGAAAATGCCTTAAGGATACTTATAAAGCCCATATCTGTACATATAAATTAGCAGACAGTAAAAATGTGCCATTTTCTCAGAACCCAATCAAACCAGAAAACTCATAGAATCAATTTTCCCCCCACAGTATCATACAATTATATTAATCTTCTTAGCAAAGCCCTTGACAGGTCTTTTGAATCAAAGATCAAAATTGTCCACCCTAATTTATCACAAATTTATCTTGTTGAATTAATTCTGTTTAGCACCTTTGTTAGCTCAATTAGTCAGAATATTAAATTAAAGGCTTTGGGAATAAATGGGAGTTTACTGTAATACCATTTGTCTCATCTTGCCACAAAGAATCGAACATCCTTTCCAAATGACATACTTTTTCTTGTAAATCTCAAATTTTCTAATTTAAATTCGATTCTGTGCTTCAGAGTTTTTAGGATTTACAGAGAAAGAAATTTATCTTAAGTCACACCAACTCGCAAATAATTTAGTTAACTGTGGGAAAAGGGCGGGGGGAGCAAATGATAAATGTTTGTTTTAAAGAAACTTCCTTTCTCAGAGTCTTTTCAGAAAAATGAAATAATTAAAAACTGGTTGGTATCCTTTACTTTAAGAATTAGAAGAGGCCAACCAGACCAGACATTAATGAGTGCATTTCAGACAACCAAAAAAGAAACAATTATAAAGCTTTGGGAAGTATTTCCCCATAGAAGCCTTAGTCCCTTCCAAAACGCTTTCTTAACTTGACAACGAGTTGCCTGACTTTAAACCATTAAAGCTGACAAAAAGGGGGTGTTGCATCTTTTATAAACAGCCCTTTGTTTGCAGTTCTGACACCTGTGAAAAGCAAAATTGTTATTTTCTTGGTTCTTGTTGCTAGTTTGATGCCCGCTCTGGGGCTTTACATCAGAGACACTGTTCAAAACAGGTTGCAGGGGCCCGTTTCAGCACTGTCTGCCTATGGTGCTGCCTGAAGGAATACCATGGAAACGGAATTTGACAGGCTCCTGGGGACCTGCTGCTGCCACAGACACTTCCTTTGACTGCCTGATGAAGACATCACGGACCAAACAGAACATTAAAACACTGTTGGCTGCTTTGCATCACTTAGAATGCAAATCTCTTTGTTCTGCTTGGGATTCTGTTTTGCAGCTCAGGAATCTGTACTCTGCTCCGAAGTGTAGCCAGGGAGCATTTGTGTTGTTGCTGTGTTATTTCCAGGGAATGGAAAAGTGCACCAAATGATAAAATATTTTAAAGTTCCCATCATTTTTCCTCATTTCCCTCATTTATTCTTCATGGGAGTCATTCTCTCTGATTTGATATTTTTCCAGCACATACTGCATACGTTTGATTGTATGTGTTGATTGAGAGGTAAAGGAGAAGAAATGTAACTTATTACTTTGAATTTTGTTGTTTGTTACAAGAGAGAACGGGGGTTTATTCTGTCAAAGGACAAAAGACATGAAATATACCAGCAGAAAAAAAAATAACTAGCATTTTTAAGTTTGATTCCCAATTGGTAAATTCTATTCAAATATGATTAAATAATAACATTAAGTGATAGCATTTTAGTTTTTGATCATCAATTGTGTGACCTTGGAAAAGTGAATCAACTTTTCCAGATTTCTATTTTCTCACATGAAAAATTACAGAATTCAACAGGTCAGAGGATCTTAATTAAGGTCCATGAATTTGTTAGATGGGATAGACAGATGATAGATACATAGATAACTATATTTCAACATAATTGGTCTGCTTTATAGTTCTTTATATTATATACATATAGTAAGTATATATTCTCTATATGTGCTTTATTCTTGATTCTTTATACTTTATTTTATTAACTTCAAAGGGGGTTCAAGGGCTTTATCTGACTGACAAAGGAATTCATGACCCATCAATTACAATTAAAAACCCATGCATTAGATGATCTCTAAAATTAATTGTAACTTACAATTGTATAGTTCTAGGAAACTTTGAATTGGATTTGATGATGAACATATAGAAATATTCCTGCCTTTGGGTCACTTAGGTCTGCTTCCAGTGTGTAATAAGATGGAAAACCAGTGTTATGCTGCAACATGTAGATTAATCTGTGCCCAATCTGAAAAACAAATAAAAAGGCAAGAAATAACAAAAAAATCTTTAAAATTCTCATATTTGGAATCCCTCATATTAAGTAAAGTAACTATTGCCTTTAAAAAAAAAAAAAGAAATCAGATTCAAAAGGATTATGATGGTATCTATGACGTAGAAAATGAAGAAAATACACTAAGGCAAAAACTACCCTTGTCTGAACACTCATAGCTGGTCTTTCATTCCTTAATTTATCTCCAGATTTTCCTCAGTTCTCCATTTCTAATATATAATACCTAGGAATGCAAAATCCTAGTTCTCATCATTTCATAAATCTTGCCCAAATAATAGGCTACAGTTACTTTATAAAAGTAGTGACAAATTCAAATATTAACAGGGATCACTAATCCATATATAAGGCCTAGATACTGCATTAGTTTTAAAATAGGATGTTTCCTATGTTTTATTGTATTTTTATGTATTTTCTTAACTATTTCCCAATCATATTTTAATCTGTTTTTAGCCTCATCCAGGAATGTAGAAGGCACATGAGCTATATGTTTGACATCTCTGCTTTGTAGGTTCCACAAAATGATAGACTTTTCCCTTTCTATTTTCCTGTGTGAGTTCCTTGGCCCAATTTTTTTAAAAGTACTTTCAACATTCATTTGGAGTTCTGTAACATTTCTCACAGTATCCATCTAGAGTAAATATTTAGGACAAGAGTAAATGTTCATTAAACACCTAAGAAAACCAAAAAATTACTAACAGTCTTTGTCCTTAAAAAACTTAGTCTTGGGGAGGAGAAAAGATGGTGGAGTAGAAACATACACATATGCTAGTTCCTAACCCATAGCCCATAAAATATCTGTAAAGAGGAGCTCCCAACAAATTCTGGAGCAGTGGAAGCTGCACAACAATGGAGTGGAGGAGATTTCTGTTCCAGAGAGACCTGAAAAACCTACACCAAAGGTCCATCACAGACTGGACCCAGAACAGAGCCCAGCCCTGCCTTGGCCGTGTGGCACCGAGAGGACCAGATCTGAGCAGGCTTCAGGGATGGAATCTCCAACAGCTGTGCAGGTCCATCCACCCACAGATGCCAGAGGTTAGTAAGAGAGCCTGTTTGGCTTTCCAAAAGGGGAACGGGGTGTCCCCATAACTCAGGCCCCTCGGGAGGCAGCAGTGGAGGCAGCAGCAGACAGGGGCTCCCAAAGCAAGCAGGGGCTCAGATCCCTTGTTGAAGGTTTCCTCATAAACCCCCTGAGGGAACTGAGCCCTGTGAGGTGTCCCTGCCCCGACCCAAGCAGCTGAACTTAATTTTACACTGAATAGCAGCCCTGCCCCTGATGAAAGCCCTGAGGCTGGGGAGCAGCATTTGAATCTCAGAACCCAAGCACTAGCTGGGTGGATCTGGAGGCAAGGCAAGGGTGGAGAGGAATCTCAGAAGTCAGGTAACTGGCTGAAAAATGTCCACAAAAGGGAAAAAAAAAATAAGACCATGGAAGGTTACTTTCTTGGTGAACAGATATTTCCTCCTTTTCTTTCTGATGAGGAAGAACAATGCTTACCATCAGGGACAGACACAGAAGCCAAGGCTTCTGTATCCCAAACATCCAAAATAAATATTCGATGGACTCAGGGCATGGAAGAGCTCAAAAAGGATTTTGAAAAGCAAGTTAGACAGGTGGAGGAAAAACTGGGAAAAGAAATGACAGAGATTCAAGAAAAGCATGAAAAACAGGTCAACACCTTGCTAAAGGAGACCCAAAAAAATGCTGAAGAAAATAATATCTTGAAAAATAGGCTAACTCAATTGGCAAAAGAGGTTCAAAAAGCCAATGAGGAGAAGAATGTTTTCAAAAGCAGAATTAGCCAAATGGAAAAATAGGTTCAAAAGCTCACTCAAGAAAATAGTTCTTTCAAAATTAGAATGGAACAGATGGAGGCTAATGACTGCATGAGAAACCAAAAAATCACAGAACAAAACGAAAAGAATGAAAAAATAGAAGATAATGTGAAACATGTCATTAGAAAAACAACTGGCATCATCTTTCATGAAATTTTCAAGGAAAACTGCCCTGATATTCTAGAACCAGAGGGCAAAATAAATATTGAAAGAATCCACCAATCACCTCCTGAAAGAGATCCAAAAACAGAAACTCCTAGGAACATTATGGCCAAATTCCAGAGTTCCTAGCTCAAGGAGAAAATATTGCAAATAGCTAGAAAGAAACAGTTCAAATATTGTGGAAATACAATCAGGATAACACAAGATCTAGCAGCTTCTACAATAAGGGATCAAAGGGCATGGAATAGGATATTCCAGAAGTCAAAGGAACTAGGACTAAAACCAAGAATCACCTACCCAGGAAAACTGAGCATAATATTTCAGGGCAAAAAATGGTCTTTCAATGAAATAGAGGACTTTCAAGCATTCTTGATGAAAAGACCAGAGATGAAAAGGAAATTTGACTTTCAAACACAAGAATGAAGAGAAGCATGAAAAGATAAACAGCAAAGAGAAGTCATAAGGGACTTACTAAAGTTGAACTGTTTATATTCCGACATGGAAAGACAATATTTGTAACTCTTAAAACTTTTCAGTATCTGGGTAGTTGGTGGAATTACACACACACACACACACACACACACACACACACACACACACACACACACACACATGCACACACACACAGAGACAGAGAGCACAGAGTGAATTGAATAGGATGGGATCATATCTTTAAAAAAATGAAGTTAAGTGGTGAGAGAGAAATGTATTGGGAGGAGAGAGGGAGAAATGGAATGGGGCAAATTATCTCTCATAGAAGAGGCAGGCAGGAGACTTTTTAGTGGAGGGAAAAAGAGGAGAGCTGAGAGAAAAACATGAAGTTTACTCTCATCACATTCAACTAAAGGAAGGAATAAAATGCATACTCATTTTGGTATGAAAACCTATGTTACAATGCAGGAAAGTTGGGGAGAAGGGGATAAGCAGGGTGGGGGGGATGATGGAAGGGAGGGCAATGAGAGGAGGGATCAATTTGAAGTCAACACTCTTGGGGAGGGACAGGATCAAAAGAGAGAATAGAAGCAATGGGGGGCAGGATTGGATGGAGGGAAATATAGTTAGTCTTACACAAGACGAGCATTATGGAAGTCATTTGCAAAACTATACAGATATGGCCTATGTTGAATTGCCTGCCTTCCCAAAGGGAATGGGTGGGGAGGGAGGGATAGGGAGAAGTAGCAACTCAAAGTTTTAGGAACAACTGTCGAGTATTGTTCTTGCTACTAGGAAATAAGAAATACAGGTAATGGATAAAACAAAGTTATCTGGCCCTACAGGACAAAAGAGAAGATGGGGACAAGGGAAGGGAGGGATGATAGAAGAGAGGGCAGATTGGTGATAGGGGCAATTAGAATGCTCGGTGTATTGGGGTGGGGAGAGGGGACAAATGGGGAGAAAATTTGGAACCCAAAATTTTGCAAAAATGAATGTAAAATAGTTAAATTAATTAATTAATAAAAGAAAAAAAGAAAAAACTTAGTCTTGTAATTTAGTCGATATTATTTGTATAGTCAATGCATAAACTTTAAAGCTGGAGACCAAGACTTCCTATATAACGATTACTTCTCCATTGTTCATTATGTCTCAACAGTGTTCCATGATAAATAGACTAGGGGGTTTAGTGTCAAGAAAGTAGGGGTTCAAATTCAGCTTCTGACAATCAATCTGGGCACGTCCTTTAAAGTTTGCATATCTAAGACAACGGGGTGGGTAGGTGTTGCAGTGTCTCATCCTGGGCCATCTCCAGTCATCCTAATGAATATCTGGTCACTGGATTCAGATGGCTCTGGAGGAGAAGTGAGGCTGGTGACCTGCACAGCCCTCCCTCACTCAAAACAAAGTCAAGTACAAGTCATGTCATCATTTCTCTGATGTCATGGTCTTCTTCAGCAACGAAAGACAAACATACACACACATGCACACACACACACACACACACACACACACACACACACACACCCTTAAGACAACAATGTAAGTCTGATCTCCTAGTTCACATATTGGTCATCATCTCTTTAGAAGGGGGATTTTTCCTACCAAGAGTTTCACCACCCTTGCAAGGAGAGGGGCAGTGGAACCAGACACTTCCCTAGGGCCTATGCGACCACTGTTTGTGTACAATAACCACATTAAAAACAAACAAAACAAACAATAAAGGAGGCATCAAGCAACCAATTCCCTACATAGTACTCGACTCTTCCAAGTAGCAATGTGGCTTAAATAGAAAAAGTAGGAGGTTAAGAGTCAGGAATTCCAGTTTCCAGTCTTTGCCCTGCCACTAACCAGCTATTTAAGTTCGAGTAAATCATTGAACTTCCCTGGGTCTCAGTTTGCTCATCTGTAAAGTAAGAGGACTCAGTTAGATGATTTCTCAAGTCCCATCAAACTCTAAAATTCTAGGATTAAAAAAGAGTTGCTGGAGGGTACTATATAGACCAAAACTCCAAAGATTTTGGCTTGAGTATTTGTAGGAAGCAGGCAGTTGAATGAATCTGACAATGTAAAATTTTCTACAGGTTAAAATTTGTATTATCTGCCATTTGATAATATAAATGTTGACTTTCATCTGTATTCAACTCTACCTAACATCCAGTGAGACAAGGAACACCATTTACAGCATTGGCATTTCAAATATCCAGATGATGGTCCACTTGGAATAGATTATAACTGCTTTCTGTCATCATACATTTTCTTACCCATATTGCATCCACATGTTGTCAGGGTCTACTTGCTGGTCTAGGTTACTGTAACTGTGAATTTTTTTTTAAAGTATACATATATATATATATATATGTGTGTGTGTGTGTGTATATATACACATATATATATTTGTGTGTATATACACACACATGTATATATATTATATATATATATATTATATATACCTGAAAACACAGTTTAGCTTTGAATTTTTTCACAATACTATGTTTTAAGGTTAGAGTTTTAGTTCTCTCTCCCCCTAGCTCACTTGGAGATTAGATGGATAGACAGACAGATTTAGATATATATGCTGAATGTATATGTATGTTTGTGTGTGTGTGTGTGTGTATATATATATATATATTTGTGTGTGTGAAAAATGCATGTGATAAAGCTTTATCAAGCAGCAGTGCCCATTAGTTGTGCCACAGTTGAAATAGAAGTTGTACTCATCAACATTAAGAGCAACCTCCTTGTCTCAGAAATAAATCGATAACATGAATTTAGAATCCAAATATGTTACCGGTATAAGACTGGGAGGGTCACTCAGCTATAGTTTAATGAGTTGGGCTTTTTAAAAAAAGGACAACTTCTTTGAATTGTGACATCCTATTAAATGCAGAGGATGAGGCCAACAGCTTTCATTGTCCCTAGTGATATTATATACAGTTCTTTTTATGGTTTCTGACAGAGGGTCTTAATTAGGCCTTAGAAAGGACAAGTTCATTTTTTAACCAACTTTGAAAGCCTATCTTTCCCCCACCTAATTCCTCTAGAAAATCAATACATGCAGTTTTGACTTCAGCAGTCCTCAGAATGATATCTCCAATGTATTCTCTCCTCCTTACTTGCATTTCATTTACATCATCCAGGTCTTTCTTTGTTCTTTAAGAGTTATAACAAAAAGACCCCAAAATATCACTTAGACTTTATATATGCATTTGAATATAAGCACAAATATATATGTGTATGTACACATATATACATACATGTAGTGTATCAATTAATAAACATATTTAAGTGATTACTATGTGCCAGGCACTGTGCTAAACACTGGGGATACAAAAAAGAAGCAAAAAACAGTCCTTGCCCTCAAGAAGCTTACAACCTAATGGGGATATATGTACATATATTTACATATCTATGTACATATGTATGTACCTACATATCTACATATCTATGTACATATATGCTATAGCTGATAATTACTTCTCAATTTAAAGTTTACAAAACACAACATGTTAGGATCCCATATATAGCAATTCTATGAAGTAGGTTCTACTAACATTCCCATTTTACAGATGAGGAAACTGAGGTTGAGAGGTTGTGACTTAACCAAGGTCATATACAGCTATCAAGTGTCTGAAGCAGGATTTTAATTCAGATATTTCAGATTCCAAGTCTAGGCTGTTTTTTGTTTGGTTGGTCATTTTTCTCACAATGCCACTCAGTTGCCTCTAAGAATTAAAATCTTAGAAATGTGAGATCTGTCTAGGTTTTAAAGGTTCTACTCCCTGAAATTATGAACTCTGTAAAAGCCCAGCTTGGAAATTACAAAATCATTACAGTTTGACCAAGTCCTCTATGATGGATCCAGAGAGATACTATTAAATTACCAAGATTTTTTTTCAATCTCCTTTCTACCTCTCTATAACATATATTGACCTTTATGAACTCTTCTGTCCTTCTTGTCCCTCCCCTCCATTCTATTCCCTGTGTTAAAGTCATTCTTGCAAACATGGGAGACTCGTGCTGTCCACTTCCACTGACCTGGAACCACACATCACCCTCAGCCTAACTTCAATACCCAACCCAGAAGAGGCCTCATCTCAACTACAGTGCCTCACTTTGAGTCTTTTCCATGCCTCTCACCTTCTCCCTTCCTCCATCACCTATTAAAACTATCAGTCCTACAACCAGGGATAAGCTAGAACCAGATGGTTGTGAAATTTTCATTGTGAACATTTACACCTCTAAAACTGACCACCATTACAGATCAAAGCTTAATTTGTTTAGTTGATTGTCTAGATAAGAAAGTGATGAATAAAATGTTAATAATGCAGGTTAAATTTAAAAGTGTGTTATATCTGCATCTCCCCCACCCCACCTCCAAAGGTTATTTAAGTTTTTCTCAGCATACCCCTTCTATGCCTCAGGACAGAAAATTATTTCCAAATATTTTTTATAAGCAAACCCTTTTCACAACTAAGGGAAGTGAAGCCATAACATTTGCTCTCTAAGAACACAATCCAAGGGTACTTAGAGAGGAAATAGAAACAGTATTGAAGAGGGCAAAGATTGGGAAACTAGCTGAACTAATCCAAGTATGCGCCAAGTAAGTCTCTGAATATTTACATTTACAGTGGGGGCCCAACTTTCTATTAAATGAAGTGCTGATCTGATGACCTCGACCTGAACACTGGCTAATTAATGTCAATGGTTACTTATTTACCTCAGGTAACATTCTCAAATTTTTATAGAGTATTTATAATAATGTCTTCAAACAGTCTCAAATGGATCAGTAAAGGTACTGCTGTTGGTATTCCCTACAATGTTGCAGAATACAAATCCTGAGTGACTCTTGTTTATTTTCTCCCATAAATTCAAAATAAGTGCTATACTCAGCATTCTAGGAGCCTTCCTTAAATTCTCCTGATGTCCTGAGAATATCAGTGGAGGAAAAGTGGCTATCCATTGGCTGGCTCTTGCTTGTTCTAATGAGACCAAAAAATGAAAGTAATCTGAAGAACTTCAGACACTAGTAATAGCCAGTGGTAGAGGTATCTTGAGTCAGTTAATGAGCATATACTAAGAGTACACTATTTGCCTGACACTTCACTAAGAACTAGAGATATAAAGAAAGGCAAAAACTGTCCCAGCCCTCAAAGAACTCACATTCTATAAAGTAAATAGCTAGGAACACATATAGGGTATTCCAAAAGTGTTCAAGTATAAATTTAGTCATCTCTTTCCTGAGTTCGTTTCATATTTCCAAAAGTTTGATGGACACCTCCACTTGAATGTCCAACCCAGCAACTCAAACTCAGTACACCTAAAATCTCTCCCTCTTGTAAACTTCTCTATTTATTTTGGGTAATGGTAGTAAGCCAGCATCTTCCCAGTCACCTAGGCTCAAAATCTGAGCTATCTTTGACTCTTCCTCACCCCTCACATTTCACATTTAATAAATTTTCAGCTTCTGGTCATTCTATCTTGAAAAGATCATTCAAGGAAGAAAGAAAGGAAACAACAATTTATTAAGCCCAATTTATTAAGTGCCAGGTTTTGTACTAAGCAGGATACAAATACAATAAAAAAAGAAACACAGTCTTTTCCCTCAGTCAACTTACATTGTAATATGAGAAAATAATATACAACCTTTAAATATAGAAAAACCTAGACAAGATAAATTGAGGAAAAGAAAGAAAGAATACCCAACTGAAAACCTCGAGAAAGACTTGCAACAGGCGACGGTGTATAAGTCTAGACTTGAAAGAAGCTGGGTGTCCTTAGAAGGAAGGGAGAAAATGGAATTACAAATAGGAAGCAACTTGTTCAACAGCATGGAAGTGAGAAATGGGATGCTGAGATTGGGGAAAGTAAGAAGGCCAATTTAGTTATAACAGAGAGTGTAAGAAAGTGAATTAAAGGGCAATAAGCTGTGAAAGTGACTATGTACAACCTTATATAATAGGAGCAAGTAAGTGGTACCATGGACAGAGCACTGGACCTGGATATAAGATAACCTGAATTCAAATCAGGTCTCAAACACTGTGTCAGGTCACTTACCCTCTGTCTGCCTCAGTTTCCTCATCTACAAAACGGGGATAATAACAATTGTACCTACATCCCATGATTGTTGTGAGATAGAATAAGATAATATTTTAAAGTGCATTGCACACTTTAAAGTATTACATATATCCGCTGCAGCACCAGCAGCAACATTATTGTCAATATCTATTTGTGTATATCTTATCCTGTCTATTCAGTTTTAAGTTCCTTCTAATGCCAGTACACACCACAGCATCTTGCACATAAGTGTTTACTAAATAACAAATCGATTTGAACTGAATTAATTGTGTTGTCTCCCTCTAAATATTAGTGCCAGAGGTACCTAATTTTCCCCAGAATATGGTTAGTGATGATGATTTCTCTTTTGACATTCTTTACTACTTCAAAGGTTATATATATTGAGAATAAATTTTCAGTAAACTTTAAGTGAAGTACATGGGAACAAGAACACTCTATACTCAGGTGCTATATATCCTACCACATTTTTATACTAGATTAAATACTTCCTCTCTCCTATACATAGAGGAGAATACTTGGGGGTTTCCCCCAATAATATAAAATTACCCTTTAACACTTTTGTTCTGCAAACTAATTTGAGTTTACTTGCCATTCTCTATCTAGTGGACTGTCTTAGTCATTCATGATGTTATTCATTCAGTTCATGGTGTCGGACACTTTGTGACCCCATTTGGGGTTTTCTTGGCAGAGATACTAGAGTGGTTTGCCATTTCCTTCTCCAAGTCATTTTACAGATGAGGAAACTGAGGCAAGCAGCGTTAAGTGATTTGCCCAGGGTCACACAGCAACTCAGGTCATCTTGACTTCAGGCCCAGAGCTCTATCCATTGAGTCACCTCGCCATTTGTGCAAGCCAACTATTCTAGATACTTCTAATTAGCCCTGAGTTAAATTTAAACATATGCAAATGAGATACAGAATGACCTAATAGAAAGCAAAAGATTGATTGGGAGTCAAGATGCACATATTCATGAACTAGATGATCTTGGGGAAATCATTCAATCACTGTGGACCTCAGTTTCCTTTCCAGTAAAATGAGAAATTTCTGTGGTCTAAGGTCTAAGGTCCATTCTAGCTTTAATATCCCATGATTGATACATCTGGATAGTTGTTGGATAGTTATTTCATACTTGTGGGTGTCACATCCTCTTGTTGAGTCATAAGTTTCATTAGGACAAATATCCATGTTAAATTATTTTTTATCTCATCTAGTGCCTGGTAGAGTTATTTCCACAAAGTAGGTGTTTAATAAATAGTTGTTGCATGAATGGATGAATGAGTAGTGTTGACTACAGGCAAATTATCTGCCCTCTGGTCAACTACAAAAATATTTGGCATTAATATAGACACATACTAATTTATCTGTGGATTGGGTTCATAACTTGTTTTAGTTTTTTCTCATAAGTCCATGAAAATAAATGATCCTTAATTTGCTTTCATTAATGGTATTTCACTTCAGGCTTCTTTGGAAATATTACTGCAATAACCAGAATTCTTCATCCTTTGGAAGTCCATGGATTCCATTATTTCTTGCTACATAAAGCTCTTCTTTCTCATCAATCCTGACTTCAAAACTTTTCTCTAATTCAGAATGACATTTCTTTTCTCAGACATACTTGTAGTAACTCATATCTTTCTCTGACTCACAACCTGGGTGTTTAAATTACTAAAATATATATGATTTGCTTTTGTTAAAATAATAAAAGTGCAATATGAAGACAACAATTACATCTTAGCCTTCTTAAGGAGGTAAATTGGATTGACCTGATTGTGTACTGTGCCGTCATCAGTACAGAAAGAATGAATTAACCACAGACCGTAAGAACTAATTCCATCACAACATACTATTATGGTAGTAGCCAGTGAGTGTTCTAGGAAATGTTAAACTTCCCCCCCAAAAAAAAAAATGTAAAGCACAACAAACTTTTAAGTTTAATTACATTATTACCATTTCTCTATCACTTTTTAATTTTAGATAATCAACAGAACAATAAATCAATCCCTGATTTATTGTGCTTACTGATGTAAGAGATGCAATTGTTCATGCTAAAAATGTAACAATAGGCTCTTGCAAAACAATAAGAACTGGTTCCAGAACACTCTTGGGTTTGACACACACTAGGTCAAAAAGCAATATTTCTATTTAGGTTCCAAGTAAATCAATTTCTCTTTTTTTCAGTGAATTGATATTAGATACACAAAGTGCAAAAAATACCCTGTTCTGAAACAATTGTTATGCTTTTAAAAGTTTTATTGACATAATATCCCAAGCTACCTTTAGTAAAATGTCACAAATTACCTGTTAAATACTTACTACACCTCCTGACACAAAGTAGGTACTCAGTAAGATTTTGTGAAGAATGATTAGACATTAAAAATATCACTGAGAAGGGAGTATTTTGGCTTCAGTCTCTCAAGTACATCCTACCTGTATAAAGATATTTTATTTTCCTGGGTCTCCATTTTCATTATCTATAAAATGAAAGATGATTTCTGAGGTTTCTTCCTATCTAGATCTCTTATCCTGTGATCTTTTTCTAGGGAAGCCCACAGATCCACTAATAGAAAATACCTGCTCTTATTAGAACTTTGTTTCCAACACTATTCTTCCCCCACTAAGACATCTCAGCACAATGATGAGATGAGATGGACCTTTGATTTCTTTAATATAGGAAATGCCAAATATGGAAATTCCCTGTAACATACATTAGTACATGGCAATGTTTCTGAAAATTGGGGTTTTAGAGAATTGCCTCAGTCAACCTGAGGGTAGGTGACTAGTCCAGGGTCACACCGTATTTGTCAAAAGCAGGACTTGAACCCAAGTCTTCCTGACTCTAGAGTCAATTCCTGATGGATTATACCAGGTTGTCTCTCTCTAACAACACAACGTTGAAAATACAAAATTTCCTAATTTCTGTTTCACAGTTTTACTTTATCTTTGCTTTACTTTCCAAGCTTGTGCTCTTTCTCCCTTTATTGCCATTTTGAAATAGAAGTCCCTATTAAAAGACTTTGGATTTTAAATTTCTCCAAATCAGAATATCATTAGTCTTTCTATAATGATGTATACCTAATGGGCATTCAAAAAGTGAAGCCATGCAATTGATCGAAAACAAAACAAAAAACCTGTGGAAGACCCAAAACAAGTAGACTCAAAGAATGATAGCTGGAAGAGATCTCAGATATTATCCATCAACCAAATATTTATTAAGTGCATATAATGTTCTAGGTACTGTGTTATGCTCTGCAGAAACAAGTACAAAGAATGAAGCAATCCTGACTTAGAATTTTATATTCTAATGTGGATTTTCAAGTCCCACCCTTCATTTCACTACAAAATAGACATCTGAAGTCTAGAATAGTTAAGTGACTTGTGACAGAACTGATCACTAATCCAAAACTCTTTTTTCCACTTCATTCTGAACTGTCTTCCCATTCCACCTACTTCATCAAATACAATTCAAACAAAATTGGCATTTTATTAAGTTGATCACTAAAACTGGTCATTGCTCATCAGGGTCTTAAAGAGTCATAAATGGGCTGTAAAGACTAATTGACTTTCTCATGAATTCCTTATTCATAAAAGTAAGGCCTGTCCTTGTCACTCAACCCTAGGGAGCAGATGCTGGGTGTCATGCAAGATAATCAGTCAATTAGACCAGCAACTCATATGTAGCCCCTCTTGAGTGTTAGGTGAAAGAGAGCCTTGCAGAATTTCCCCTGCCTACAAATACTCAAAAATCTTCAGGGGGCTTCATTTTTCTACCTAGTTTTATGTTGACAGGCTAAAAAATATCATATGCTCTCTAAAGACCAGTTGCTGGATCTCTTTAAACTTCAAAGGGTGTCAGCATTCAGTCTGCCAAAGAGCCTGGAGCAATTTAAATCATACGTGAACAGGTGAACCGAATGTTTGAGGTTAAATTCCCTCTGTATATACAAATATTTCTCCCTGGGTGACTGGTAATATTGGGTTGTTTCCTGTCAAGTTCAAGTATTTTAGACAAATACTGAAATCCCAGTGAAATGACAAAGTTCCTAGACAAAAAATAGTTCTGCTCCAGTGTCAGGGAAACAACTATGTTTCAAAATTGTGACCCTTTACTATTCAGCAACAAACAGGCACCAAGCATATGGGATCTTATTAAGGAAATGAATTTTATCAGCTGTTCCCAAAATAAAAGAGATAAACTTGATGTAACCAACCAGTTAGTTTTCCGATGGAGAGGTAAGTCATAAGTACTATATTGTCTCACTGCTTATTTAATTTGAAAAGGTGTATTGCAAGTGACAATGTCTTCCCATCAAGTAGCTAGAAGATACCATATTCTCAAATGGCAAAAACCAGTGCACAACTGATATGACTTTGGGGATTTATTCCTCCAGTTCTTCCTTTTTTCTTAACTATGCCATCAGATGTTTTCAATTTCTTGCCACTAATTAGAAAACATGGTGTGAGAGATTCCCACAGAGCTATTAGGATTTATTTGCTTTTCTTCTACTTTCGTCTTCAGCTCCATTCAGCCTTCCTTGCCTACTCTACTGTATTCTATGTAAGGATAGTTTTGGGGAGCTTGGTGATGATTCTTTAAAGACAAATGAAAATTTCTCACACAAACCCTTTCAGTTATTCATTGATTTCATTCATATGTAGAAACTGTCTTCCAGCTATGGTCTTATGCATCAGGAAATGTCACAGTCCCAATAATCACTCAGACCCTAACTCTCTGTAGATGTGAAACCATAGATGTCAAACACATGGTCTTTGGACCACATGCAGACCATGATACTCATGCATGAGTCCAGAACCAAATTAAAACACAACTGGGAAATATTTTTAAATAAATAAAAATAATATGAATATGCGGTTTTCTAGGTCAATATGTGGCCCACAGGTGTGCTTAGGTATAGTTTAGTGGCCCCATTTCTATTTGATTTTGGTCTTCCTGGGATAATCTTCCCACAGACATGTTCATTTCCTTACTGGCTAGCCAGTTGCTGGAGACCAACTGATTGACAGCTGTCAATTCTCACCAGACTTTTTATAACAAGGTAAGACTGCTAATGGCAGTTTTGGATGCAGGCATATTCATAAACAAAGGAATTTTAAAAAGAATTGCCTAATTTTCCTGCTTTTAAGGAAGAAATATTGAAATACACCAAAATTTTCTACTTTTCCCTCTTTATTGCTTCCTTTCTTTCTCTTCTCATCCCATTCTGTTCCCTCACTATCTCTCCTTCTGCACAAGAGCAGCTTCACAATTTCACTCAGGGCTCGGTTCCAGTACAGCATGCTGCTTGTAACTTACCTAAACCACCCAGATCAAAGTGTCCTCTCCCTCCTCAAATATTCATGGATCATGTCCTCCAAGTTTCTTCTATAGCACTATCACTGGCTATCTTATATTACACTAATTGTTGGATATGTTGTATTCTGCACCCTATCCCCTAATCCTTTTTTCTTTTTATCTATGACATTACCTGGCTCATAAAAAGGATTTAATTTAATCTATAACACAGTGCTTTACTTATCTGTAACAGTACCATATCCATTCTAGCTGGCACTAAAATCCTGGATCTGGATTCCAAAAACCTGAATTCAAATTCCAGCTGGGCTACTTACTATCTATGTACCCTTGGGCAAATTTAATATCTGTGGGATTCTGTTTCCTCATCTCTAAAATTAGGGAGTTTTACTGGATGATCTCTAGCATCCTTTTAGCTTTAATTCTAGGAACATATAAGCCTATTAGCCAGAAACCTCAATTCACTGGTTGGTTTTATTTCTTTTTTTCTAAACTCTACTTCAAGGGAAAATAGGCAATTATTTCTTCTTCAACACATCATTTTCATTTATGCATATTTTCCTTAAAACTTTAGTTCAATCCCAGTTTATGGTATAGCATTGGCCTTGAAAGGCAGGTCAACAGAACTCAAAGTCCTTAAAGAGTCTACCACAATGTTTAGAGTACAAGCCTAACAATAGACTGTGTCCACCAAGGAACTGACTAGCCAAAAATAAAGAAATCAAGAGGCAATGAAATTTCTCGCCCTGCCCCCAGTCATAACAACTCATGGAAATAATGTACTTAGGTGTTAAAAGAGTTACCTTCCCTCTGAGTCTCAATTTCCTGATCTGCAAAATGATAACAAAGGTAGCACCTTCTTCACAGAGTTATTATGAGGGTCAAATGTGATAAGGGGGAAGGTGATAACCAGTTATATAGTGCCTACTACATGGCAGACACTGACAATGCTAAGTCTTTTACAAGCATTATTTCATTTCATCCTCATAACAATCATCTGATAATATTATAGCCCTTTTACAGAAGAGAAAATTGAGGCAAATAGCAGTTAAGTGACTTGGCCAGAGTTGCACAACAAGAAAGTGTCTGAATCAGATTTGAACTCCAGATGTGAAGAGATAGGTCTTAACTCCATACCCAGGGCTCTATTCATTGTCCAACTTAGCTATACATAAAGCAGTTTGTATAAGGTACTCTATAAATATGATCTATCATTATTATTATTTATTGCATCAACATTTGAATCAGCAAAGGATTTAAATAACAGATTCTTGAAATACAAAATAAGATGACTTTCATAGGGGCTTTGACTAACCTTAAATGATTCCAAAAGAACTGTGTGAAAGAGCTAATCAAATATTGGACTATTTTAGGTTCTAATCCTCTAAAGAAAACATCCTGATGCCTTGCTGAATGTTTCCTTTCATTCTGATACTTTGGCCGTATGAGTTTTGATATTTGGTAAATATGGGTCCCTCCAGGTCTTCGTGAAGAGCTATGTCTATGTGGCAGTTTATGATCCTTGCAAAAAAGGTGATGTATAAATGCAAGTTATACATAGAGACATGGTAAACATCCTTCTGATGCTCATGATCTCAAAGGGTCACAAAACATCTAGTTGCTGAAAAAAATATCTCCCCCACCTGATCCTGGTTTCCTTTGGCTTTAAGGAATCTTCTAGAAGAAGTTCATAAAATGCAAGTACCATGACAGAAGGGGATATATTAGTTTCCCTACATTTAGCATTTGCCAAGACACATTAGCAAGAAGAATCTGTCAATACTTACTGATTGATTGATTGATCTCTAGGATAACCCATTTTTTAGCAGGGCAAATAAGAACTGGAAGGCATGACATTCATCTAGTTGTGGAAGTAACTGTAAATTCTCAAAGGTTAGTTTCACAGAAGGTCCCCCAATTCTGACAGAAGTTCTTGTAATTTCTACCAAGCCAGAGAGTCTTCAGGTATGAGCCAGTGCCAAGGTGAGCCCTCTGTTGAAGGAGCCTCCCCATATATGGAGAGATTCATCATCAGATGACAGGCAACCAGGGGAAGACTTTTTGGCAACAACAACTCATGAAACAGATAAAGACACAAAAACTGTGTTCTTTTCACACATTATATTCCACTAAAAACAAACCTAAAAAATCTATGGAATTTTTCTTGCTTCTTATGGAACAATACTTGTGATTTTTCATACACTGGCCCCTCTGCCATGACCTCCTTGCTCCCACACACAAAATATACCTGGGTCAGTATGCAATCATTAAAAATAGCCATCATTTTAACAGAAGAATGACAGGACCTAAAAGTCCTCCTGCTATTTTTGTTGCTCCCTTGTTCATTCCAGTCCAAGTCTTTGTAACCCTATGAACCCTATAGTCCATAGTTTTCTCAGCAAAGCTATTGGAGTGCTTTGTCATTTCCTTCTCCAGTGGATTAAGGAAAATAGAAGTTAAGGGACTTTCCAGGATCATACTAGTAAGAATCTGACGCCACACTTGAACTCAGATCTTCCTGACTTCCACTTTATTCATGAGTCATCTAGCTGCACCTCTTTCTGATATAAAATGCACAAAACATATCCCTTTAATAATAATAAGTGGCATTTACATAGTGCTTTACATGTATATTTAATTCCAAAGTAGAAACAACATGGAACCAAAAAGAATAAGGCTCAAGATCCACTTCTGATAGACCCGAGGCAAGTCAGTCAACCTCTGAATACTCTAGTCAACTTTGTTAGATTATAAATTGCAAAGTAGATTCTTTTATTAGTAAAGGAAGTTTCCTTATATGTAGTATCTTATGCCAATAAAATCATAGGTCCAGTGCAAATCCAATCTCATTTGATTCCCACAAAAACACTGTGAGAAATTTAGGCTGAAGGCATTATAATCCTCATTTTACAATTAGAGAAAAATGAATTTCAGAGAGTTACAAAAAATTACATAGCATATTACCCAGAGTGTTTATAGGTATACTTTTAAATTTTATTTAAAACACATTCATACATCAAAGGCAATATAGAAATATGATTCAAAGACCCTATACCCTACTTCAACATTAACTACTTCTAACCTCATAATTACTGTCTTCAAGTGTACCACATTTCCTTGTTCTAATTAGCAGGACAGAATGAAAAATTCAAACTTCAAAAACATTTTCTTCATTTTAATATGTTCTCAGGTCCATTAAAAATACACAGAAAGTATTTTCAGACATACTAGTGTAAGGGAAGGAAAAAAACACATAGAGGATACAAATGATCGTGTAATATTACTTGGACCACCTGAAAATATTCATTTGTATTGTTATTTTTAATGTGCCTTCTTTCTCCAATAACCAGTGAATTAATATATCACCAGAAAAAACATCTCATCAGAACTGTTGAGTATTTGAAAATTTTAAGATTTCTTTACTTAAAAAACTTTATATATTTCCATAACTAATAAGTTAACTGTTCTCCCTAGCCAATGATTATGTTTTTCCCTTTCTGTAACACCAGTCAACATTTGGATTGACATTCTCACTAAAGGTGAAAGAAAACAAAGAAGTTGTTACTAAATGAGAAATAACTCCTCAGAGGGGATAACACAGGAGTTGGTTGACTTGCTTTCCTGTATAGGCAACAAAATGCGTTATTTTTGAGCTGCTTTATCGTCTCACAATGCAAGCTCATGCCATGTTAAGGCAAATAGATAATATGAAAATAATTGTAGCATATGTACCAACATCTCTTAGAACAGATGAAGAATTAGAGAAATTCCATAAAGAAACTGGAAAGGTCCTCTACACTAAGTCAATATATGTTTTGATGGCGAGTGACTTCAAAGCACAGGAAGGGAACAATAGAAAATTATGTTGGAAAATATGATTTGATATCAAGAAATTAAAAGGCCAAAGGCTTGTAAAGTATTTATTCCATTACATTAGGAACGCTGGAATTGGTATGTAAAAATAACATTATGAAACATGAAATTAACTATATTCTAGCAATCTAGAAAAGTCTCAGAATGCACTGTCTGCATGCAGAAAGATTGAAGTAAAAGTCAAAATCAATACTAAATTAGAAGAACAAAGATGAGAACACACTACAAGTAATTGAAACAGTTCCAACCTGAATTGTTAAATGAGTTGTTGATTCTGAGTAATGGGAAATAGACAAAAATCAAGACATCATCTCTCAATATCACCATTTCTTGGAAAAGTTTAGCCAAAACAGAACAGAATCCACAAGAAAAAGGCTGAATGAGTTCAGAGACCACCTCACTGAGCAATCACTATATATCCCTGCCAAGCAACAAAAAACATAAAAGACAATAACAATAGTTTAGCATACAAACTAATTCACTAAACCAAGAAGACGAAGGGTTTCTACCATCTTTTTTTAACACAAGTATTTTCCCAGTGGAAGAGCAGCTCACAGGTTTTCCATTAAAAAAAAAATGAAGAAAAGAAAACAGTAGATAGAGCCAATGTGTGCAGGAAAGCAAAAAATTTATGAGACATACATCTCACCGTGTACAATGAACCTAAGAAAATAAATGCCATGAAAATAATGGAAGCTTATTGTCAAGCTCTTTTGGAGAGGCTGGAGACATATATTTCTATAAAGACCAAGAAAATGTTCTCCAAATTAAGTAAATATGACCAAGATACTCCATGACTTTTGTGCAAAGATGTGCACAAGGGAAGTCAGTGAAAAAAATGGAAAATGTGGTTTAGGATTCTGAAATGGAAGAATAAAATGTAAGAGCTGTTGACAGTAAATCATCTACTGCTTGGAGCAAATATCAAAATGTATACCAAATTAGAAGAAAGGAAAATGTTGAGACATCAATGCATGTGATTAGAGCAACCCCTAAACTATATTTAAACAAACTGTCACCTATGAAAAACGAGAAAGTAATAAAAGCTAAAATACTGTCACCATTATTTTGAAAAGTTTAACTGGAGCAAAAAGTCACCATATCAAGGAAGCTGAAAATACCCAGAAACTACCTCATCCAGTAAACAATGGAAATCTTTGCCAATCAAAGAGGAAAGGCGGTAAAGGGGAAAGAAAGTAGAGGGAGGAATTTGTTCATGAAATATCACAGAAGAGAAAGATGGAAGGTAATGACAAACTTTTGCTGTGCAAACATTTTTGCAGTCATGTCTGACTCTTGGTGACCCCATTTGGGGTTTTCTTGGAAAAAATACTGGAGTGGTTTGCCATTTCCTTCTCCAGCTCATTTTACAGTTGCCTGAGGCAACCATGGTTAAGTGACTTGCTCAAGGTCACATAGCTAGTAAATGTCTGAGGCCAGATTTGAACTCAGAAAGATGTTTTCCTTACTCCCAACTGGCATTCCTTTCATTTTGCCACTTAGCTGACCAGGGAATGTGGGTCACTGTGCTTATATGGTTCCGTAAAACATCTAGACTCAATTACTTGTAGATGTTTAATGTTTGTAACATATGTATAATGTTTACATATAAGCCAACAATAAGCTGTGCATTATATCTGTGAGTTCAGATAAAGGTACATGTATAAGCTTTTAACTATTTTTGTTTTGGAAAATCATTAATTGAAATATGAAAATGTCTATTGCTCAGGGCTACTTTCCAGATTGAATGATGCTGTCTAAATTCCTATACAGACCTTACCTGCTGAAGTCAATCTTGATATAATTAGCCAATTATTGGACCTGGAATAATCTGAGGTCCCAGAAAATGCCAGTATAATGCTATAATTTCCCACCTGGAGAATACAATAATTTGGCTATACATTAGAGAATATTTCGAAATGCATGTTCCACTGCATATTAGATAGAAGTATAGGGAGCTAGAGAAATAGTACCAAAAACACTAGTCCAGTACAAAAGATTAACTCTTATCTTATTTCATTTACAATATCAAATGTAAATTTTTATTCTTGGATCCCTTTCCAAAAAGGATAACACTATCTCCAATTATTTTTCTACTTCTGCTTAGACATATGTATTCAGAAAACTCTGTGGGTGGCAGGAGTCGCTTGCCTGTGTTAAAACCTGAAAAATAGCTGACTTTGAAAGTTCAGCATTTTACCTGAGTCTTCTTTATCACTGGCATTGTTACTAATAGAAAACTTAACTCATTATTAATAACGATAAGTGGCTGTTTTAATTTTTGAACCTTAAATTTTGTGTGTATATATGTATATATAAGATACATGCATATGCATGTGTATATATGTTTTATGTGTATCATGTTTATGCATATATGTTCATATATAAGTTTATCAAATTTATTTTATATATAAAGTACATATGTTTATATTGAAGTATATACATATATATATCTTTACACATATAACTACAATGAGATAGAGAGAAAGGGGTTTCGGCTATCAAAGATCTGGGGATTTTTGAAGGCAGAGGCAAGGGTACCTCAGAAAGAGCAGAAAGTACCTTATGTCTATCATGATAGACTTTATCAGGCTAGCAGACATAGGAGCTATTTTGTCTACAGAAGCAGATTGATTTAAGATATCTCATCCCAAAGAGCCATCATGACCAAGATTTTAAGAAGGGCAAGAATTAAATACCACAAAAATGGTAATGTAATGAAGTACCCTGTATCAAGAAAAATAAATCTGAATATTCCCAAACAATGCATTTACATATCTGATTAATGCTTACTGTAGCCCAATAAGGAAATGAGTAAGGAGAATTACTTCGGTCAGACCTACAGTTCCCCATCAGATCGAGTATTTGGTCTCCACTCATCTCCAGACTGTAATCTACATAATGACAAGAAAACCATTTTGTTCTTACTCTATTTGTCCCTTATAAGATTGTCATGTACTAGGTTTCTTTTTTTTTTAATCACACAAAATGGTATCTATTAATGAGCTCTCAAATTACATAAAGATAGATCTAAAGCGTAAAAACACTAATATGCCCTGTAGCATTCAGTGCTTTGAACACAGAATGGCATCTGTGTGAGTGTGATTGCGTGCAGCTATGGAAACCAATACTGAAGAAGCCACAAGTGCTGAATAAGTGGTGGTGAACTGGGAAAGAAGACGTCGTGGAATAAAGAATAAAAGGAGAGCTTGAATAACACAACTCGTGGACCCCAAATGTCTTCTTAGTGGACTTTCAAAGTTTAATTCTCCATATAAATTATTTTAAAGGATATCAGATAAATTACATAAAAATATATATCTAATATATTACATAAACATTGTAAGTGAAAATCAAGTGTTTGCGAGATACAGAAGTGCTAGGTCTTCCCCCCATTAGCTATCATCCTATGTGTTTTCTTTCTCCTTTCCAGATGGTACCAATTAAGAGTAAGACCCCCTGTCCTAACAGATGTTAACCAAATAAGCACAATCTGAGTCTTTAATGATGAAAACTAGACATGGTTAATATACCCAAGAGAAGTAAAAATAAATATAATGTATACAGTAAGCCAAACAGGTTAGTTTACAATGACTAGACTGGTGCAAACTCTGCTGATAATTAGTTCGATTTTCAACTGTTTCTTGTAGTAGTAATTAGCATTTTAAGAGTTATAAAAACACTGAAACCACAAACTCACAGATGCATTGACTTCCTCTCATCTCTTCTGACTTTAAATAAGCCGTTTTATCATTTGTCTCTAAAATACTTGTTTTTGCTTTTATCAAAACAGAAAGCAAGGCTAGTTAAGGTTCTGAATCATCAACTCCTAGCCACGGGGAGGGTCACAGCTTGAAATGTTTGCTATAGGTAGAGTGAATATGCTTCCTTTAAACTAGCTCTTCTAGATCTATGAAATTCCTATTGACATAAACCATAGGATCTCTTCTGGTCATTTCAGATTGTGGTGCAAAAATGGAGAAAAAGCCGAGGACCTCAACCCCACCTGCAGCCCCAATTCCATTTGAGCCATAATATTTTACTGAACAACAGGTGGCACTAAAGAGACATTCTGTGGAAACTAAGTAGAGATGGTTTTCTGCTTTAGACCAGGTTTCTACAAATGCTCCTAAAACAAATACTTGGGAGTTTAAAAAAAAGGAGGGGGAGGGAGGAGGAAGGGGTGATCCAGGCACATTCTCTATGGCTTCTACATATGTCACATCTAGTGTAGGCATTTTTTTTAAAGTTCATTTAGTAGCATAAATGGTTTCCTTCTTTTAAAGACATCTGATTCTACAGTTATGTTGGTTTCCTCATTAGTATACCCATGGGGTAAGCTTGTTCTAAAAGCAGAATCCAGCACAGGCCCAAACCAGTCAAGCCAAGGGGGTGCTTTGTTAGAAATCTGCCATATTACTAGAACATTTGGTTTCTGAACTGACTTAAAACTGTGACCTTTTTCACTGCCAAATAAATATTCCACAAGCTGCACTGGTGTGGAACAGAAGTATCATCCAAGAGTTGATGATGTTTAGCACAGATATGTGTGTGTGTCTGTGTCTGTGTGTGTGTGTGTGTGTGTGTGTGTGTGTGTGTGTGTGTTCTGACACTTGTTATTTTAGATTGAATACCATGAATCTGAATACTGAGCAGGTACTGATTACCCACCATTTCCTCTGTTGGCAGGTTTTCCTCATAATCTTTTGGGGAACCCCTTTTGTAACTCAAGCAACAGTAAATAAGATGTCAAGTCCTGATGAAAATCACATGACTGCGTTAATTTGTACTAAAACTACAGATGATATCTGTTCCAGTGGGATCTGTCCCCAGCTATTATTAGTTGCAAACATTAGTCACACAGACATGGAAAATACAGTCTGGAGTCCAACTAGGAGGTTTGCCCAAAGAATCTATAGAGTTTAGTATCCATTCTCCCTATAGCATTTCACCAAGTGACTCATTTAAATTCTGAGAAGCAGATCTGTCAAGTTTCATTGATTCAAGTTTATTGACTATTTCTACTAAATGCTTTCCACATAGGGGTTGATTATACATTAACCTAGTTTTCCAAAACCTTAAATATAACCTATATTTAATTCAGCAGTCCTCAGCATCCCTTCACATTCTTAAAAATTATTGTTAACTCCAATGAGTTTTTATTGATATGGACTGTGACTATTGATATTTAGTATATTAGAGATTGATAGTATTAAAATTTTGTGGGCCCTCTGAAAGGGTTGAGAATTCCTAGGAGTCCCAAGACCACATTTTGAGAATTACCCCTTTAATTGCTCTATTATATTTCTGGACTAGGGAACTCTTACAGAAACTCATAGAAATCATTGAAGACAATAAAAAATGAGATTACCCAATATTCAAAGTAATCAGTCAACTATACTCAAATTTCCTTATTACTAAAAAAGCAAGGACTTTTTTCTTATTAATTGTATTTCTAAAATCTCCCAGTCATGAAAAAAAAAACATTTTTAATGGAGATTGTGTTGTTCCTATATGTCTACTATGTAGCTGTGTAGCTGCTTTACCTATAGTAAATCAATCAACGAGCATTTATTAATTACTGACTGTGCAAAGGGCCTAGGGATACAAAACCAAACATGAAATAATCCTCTAACCTCAAGGAGCTTACATTTTGTCAAAGAAGACGACATATACATAAACAACATCTTAGTGAGCTCTGTTGACTGCCACTGTAGAATTTAACCACAGCATAATTGCCTTCCATTGAAGGCTACTCTGATGCCTCATTAGAGTGTGGAAGCTAACTTGGGTTCTTTAGAGCTAAATCAATGGATCTTAAGCCCTAGCAGGTGCTCCCAAGTCAGAGGACTCTTGGAGTGCAGTCTTAGTAATGGACTTAGTGTATATCCTCCCAGGACCAGACTAGTTGAATTCAGAGAGGTTCATTACCACCTTGGAAGATGGTCATGATTTTTTTTGGCCATAGCAACTCTCAAAAACCATCTACTATGGAGCAGTGTTGGCAGAGGGAGAGCCTACATGAATGAAATGACAGAACCTCGGTGTATTGAAGTATAAACAATTGCCATCTAGGGCTCACTGTAGAACTAAGGATAATACAGTAGGGAGTATTATGGCTCTCTTTCCTTTTAGAACTGTCAAAGATGCTGGTTCATGAGAACCTGAGCTCTCTCTGAGGAGTTTGTTTGCTCCTAGCTATATTAGCTATGAGACCTTGACAACCACTTTACCTTGAAATTGGAATTCCTAACCTTGTGTCATGTTAAAGTCTAAGGACCCCTTCTCAGTATCATGTTTTTAAATTCATGCAATAAAATATATAAAATTATAAAGGAAACCGATTACATTGAAATAAAGATATAATTTTTCCTCTACCCAAATTCATAGACTTTTAAGAGGTCTGTGGACTACACAGGTTAAGAACTCCTGCCTTAAAGGGACTTTTATTTATGTTCAAAGCAGGTGTATCCCTGAATACCAAACTTAAAAGGAGGTGTGAGGTGTCTTTCATCCTTCCCTTACTCCCAGCTAGAGTCTAAATCCTCAGATACCATTGCTGAGGGCTTGGATCACATCTGAATTCAGCTCACATAATTTGGCCATAGCACTTCAAACTCCTTATGAAGCAAACACACACACAATGTGCTTGCTCACAATCTGATAAGCTCTGGTCTCAAACATGCAAGTGTATGACAAGGGGTCACCTTCCAGATGGAATAAAACTAACCAGGCTCCTAGACAGAATTTACCTCCTGAAGTCAGTCCTAAGCTATTTGGCATCTTATTGGATCCAAGGTACTTTGAGGGCCCAAAGAATACCAGGAAAGAGTAAAAATTGGCAATGAACAAGAATCCTCTGTGCCTTCTCATACTCCAATGTGTACTTCAAACATCAGAAACTGTTCCAGATCGCTGCCTTACAGAGACTTCAGGTGCCAGGCTTATCACTTGAGAATTCAGGAATACTAGATGAATTACTAAAAGTTAGGGGAGAAAGAAGTTGAGTATCTCAGAAAAGATGTCTCATTTTAGTTTATTCCCTGATTCTAGAACAGACTCATACTCCTCACTACACTCTCAAACACTGTGTTCTGCCCAACTAACTTTAATATAAATTTATTTATTTAACTTTTTACATTCATTTTCACAAAATTTTGGGTTCCAAATTTTCTCCCCTTTTATCCCCTCCCCCCCAATAAACCAAGCATTCTAATTTTCCCTATCACCAATCTGCCCTCTCTTCTATCATCCCTCCCTTCTCTTGTCCCCATCTTCTCTTTTGTTCTCTAGGGCCAGATGACTTTCTATCCCCCATTAACTGTATTTTTTATTTCCTAGTAGCAAGAACAATACAAAACAGTTGTTCCTAAAACTTTGAGTTCCAAATTCTCCCCATCCCTCCCTCCCCACCCATTCCCTTTGGGAAGGCAGGCAATTCCATATAGGCCCTATCTGTGTAGTTTTGCAAATGACTTCGATAACAGTCATGTTGTGTAAGACTAACTGTATTTCCCTCCATCCTATCCTGCCCTCCATTGTTTCTATTCTGTCTTTTGATCCTGTCCCTCCCCAAGAGTGTTGACTTCAAATTGATCCCTCCTCCCATTGCCCTCCCTTCCAGCATCCCCCCCACCTTGCTTATCTCCTTCTCCCCCACTTTCCTGTATTGTAAGATAGGTTTTCATACCAAAATGAGTGTGCATTTTATTCCTTCCTTTAGTCGAATGTGATGAGGGTAAACTTTTTGTTTTTTTCTCAGCTCCTTTTTCCCTCCACTAAAAAGTCTCCTGCTTGCCTCTTGAATGACATATAATTACCCCATTCCATTTCACCCTCTCTCCTCCCACTACATTTCTCTCTCACCATTTACCTTAATTTCTTTTAAGATATGGTCCCATCCTATTCAATTCACTCTGTGCTCTCTGTCTCTGTATGTGTGTATGTGTGTATGCGTGCACACGTGTACATGTTTGTGTGTGTGGTCCCACCAAATACCCAGATACTGAAACGTTTTAATAGTTACAAATATTGTCTTTCCATGTAGGAATGTAAACAGTTCACTCCTGGTAAGTCCCTTATGACTTCTCTTCGCTGTTTACTTTTTCATACTTCTTCTCATTCTTGTGTTTGGAAGTCAAATTTTCTTTTCAGCTCTGGTCTTTTCATCAAGACGGCTTGAAAGTCCTCTGTTTCATTGAAAGACCATATTTTCCCCTGAAGTATTATACTCAGTTTTGCTGGGTAGGTGATTCTTGGTTTGAGTCCTACTTCCTTTGACTTCTGGAATATCCTATTCCATGCCCTTCGATCCCTTAATGTAGAAGCTGCTAGATCTTGAGTTATCCTGATTTTATTTCCACAATACTGGAATTGTTTCTTTCTAGCTGCTTGCAATATTTTCTTCTTGACCTGGGAATTCTGGAATTTGGCCACAATGTTCCTAGGAGTTTCTCTTATTGGATCTCTTTCAGGTGGTGATTGATGGATTCTTTTAACACTTATATTTTCCACTGTGTTTCTGCACACCTTGAAGTGATCCAGAATTTGTGGGAAGTTCTTTTTGCAGGAAATATTTGGGCTGTGGGTTCAGAGCTAGCATACGTGAGTCTTTCTACTCTGCCATCTTGGCTCCTCCCCCAACTAATTTTAAATAAAGAACAAATGGAGCTCTCGTTGCTTGCTTTCACACTATTTCGTAGCCAGCCTGATCTCTCCAAATCAGGAAATGTTTGCTGATATATTTGCCCTGAATTTTCGTGAAGCAACAGGCAAGGCTTAGATCTGAAGCAAGTGGAGCATACAGCAGCCAATTCTCTACATGGAAAGCCTAAAAGAAAAAATATGGTGTAACAGAATGAAGCCACTATTTTGAAGGAACCTAATCCAACCTAGAATTTGTTAAGAGTGGTTTCAAAAAGATCTCAGTCTCACAAAATGGCATGCCACCCTCTTGTTTTTTGGAGTACAAAGAGATTTCTATCTGCCCATTCTGAATTATTGAGGTGAGTTGCATTTGCAGTGTTTACTATTTGGGTCAGAGTCATTTCAGGATGGGAGCAATCCAGACAAATAAAGGCAGAGAGGAGGCAAAATTGCCATTTGTAACATTTTTATAGCAGAGTCCCTAACAATATTAAAAAGCACCACTGAGGGAGATACCTTTAACTCATGAATCTGTGCCTATCTTCATTAAGTCTGTGAATATAATACATTGCTTTTAGAATTAATACTAGGATGGAGTGATTGGGGCTTTTTTTTAGAACTCAGAAATTTAAAAGGTATTCACAGCACTTGCATTTGTTCCACACACTGAAACAACTGAGCTTAGCACCTAGTTAGCATGAATAATTAAGTAAAATAGGAAGTTGTCAGATGGCAGACTTCCTCCTCCTCTCCTCCTTAAGCCACATCATAAGTAAGCTCCTCCCTAACAGCTGCATTAGCCTACTTTCTTCCTCCAGAGGTGACCTCCATGGTAGGAGACTTGCGGTAGTCCCATATGTAGAATTGCAAGGTCTCCCCACCACAACAATATTTTCATTCTCCTCTCAATGTATTTGTGTTTAAAAATTGATTTAAGTAAGCCTTCCATTCTACTTGCCAGCGATCACTTTTTGGCACTCACTTAACAAGGAAGTCCCTGTTTCCTCAGCTCAAATTTCCTTTCTGACCCATGTCTACCCCTCCTCCAAACTTCCCCCAACACCTTCTTTACATACTATGTATGTATGTATATGTCTATGTATGTATAGGTACTGAAGATACAAAGACAAAACAGAAATAAATAGTCCCTGCCCTCATGGAACTTACATGCCACCAAGAGAGACAACATATACAAAAAATAATATATATATTATATATACATATATGTATTAATACATATATGTACATGTGAGTATATGTGTGTATATGTATATACATACATATATGCGCACAGAAATCATATATATATATATATATATGTATATAGTTTCACAGGGGTAACATTCCTAGAAAACAGCACAAATGCTGATCCATTGAAATGATTGGAAATAGGGGGGGTATGTGCCTGAATTGACAAAAATTATAATTTTTTTGCTAGAGATTGCCAAAAATATACTTTTCTGCATACAGTTCTTTATAACAAAGCATAAAATCTGATAATATGAACTTTTCCTAACACAATAACCATGTGCTGTCCCATAAAATGCAGGGGACAGGAAAGGCAGCACTGGCCAGAAATGGCACAGGCATCAGGGGAGGCCGGAAGTTCAAGCATGCCAGTGGGTGAGCTTGGTTGCCAACATCAAAGTAAAAACAAGATTACTAATAAAATAAGAAATCTTGAAGTTTTGTTAAGTTAAATGCTTGCACCCAAAGACCCCAGCTTCTGGGACAAGAACTCACTGTTCGACAAAAATTGCTGGGAAAACTGGTTAACAGTGTGGTGGAAATTAGGCATAGACCCATACCTGACACCATACACAAGAATAAAGTCCAAATGGGTACATAATTTAGGTATAAAGATTGACACCATGAATAAACTAGAGGAGCAAGCAATAATGTATTTATCAGATTTATGCAGAAAGGAAGAATTTTTTACTAAAGAAGAAATAGAAAGCATTATGAAATGCAAGATGGATAATTTTGATTACATTAAACTGAAAAGTTTTTGCACAACCAAACCCAATGCAACCAAAATTCGGAGGGATGTAGTAAATTGGGAAAAAACTTTTACGGCTAAGCTCGGGGACAAAGGCCTCATTTCTAGAATATATAGAGAACTGACTCAAATGTATAACCATACAAGTCATTCCCCAGTTGATAAATGGTCAAAGGATATGAACAGACAATTTCCAGGGGAAGAAATTAAAGATATCTATAATCATATGAAAAAGTGCTCTAACTCACTACTGATTAGAGAGATGCAAATCAAAACATCTCTGGGGTACCACATCACACCTATAAGATTGGCAAACATGACAGAACAAGAAAATGATAAATGCTGGAGAGGATGTGGGAGAGTTGGAACACAAATTCACTGTTGATGGAGCTGTGAGCTCATCCAACCATTCTGGAGAACGGTTTGGAACTATGCCCAAAGGGCTACAAAAATGTGCATACCCTTTGACACAGTAATCTTGCTACTAGGACTGTATCCCCAAGAGATCATAAAAATGGGAAAGGGTCCCACATGTACAAAAATATTTATAGCAGCACTCTTTGTGGTTGCCAAGAACTGGAAATCAAGCGGATGCCCATCAATTAGGGAATGGCTGAATAAATTATGGTATATGAATGTAATAGAGTACTATTGCGCCATAAGAAATGATGAACAAGAAGACTTCAGGGAGGCCTGGAAGGACTTATATGACCTGATGCTGAGCGAAAGGAGCAGAACCAGGAGAACATTGTGCACAGCAACGACCACAGTGTGCGAGAGTTTTTTCTGGTAGACTTGGAACTTTGTAATAACACAAGAACTTAATGAAAAAAAAATCCCAATAGTGGTATTCTAAGGCAAAATGTCTTCCACACTCAGAAAGAAATATGGAAGTCATTCGCAGAATGTAGCAGATCATGTTTGTGTGTGGGTGGGTTTCAGTGTATTATGTTTTGATTTGTTATATGATTTCTTCCATTTATTTTAGTTCGACTACATAGGATGACTATAGTGAAAATGTGCTCAATAGGAAAGTATATGTAGAACCTATACAGAATTGTATGCTGTGGCGGGGAAGGAGAGGAGTCATGGGGGGAAAGGTGGGGAGGGGATAAAATCTTAATTTTAAGGAAGTATTTGATTGTAGAACACTAAAAAAATAATTTAAAAAATGAAAAAAAAAGTTAAATGCTTGCATGTTGAAGATTGACTATACTAGCAAGCATTATTTCAATACTAGGATGGCTAGGTGGCTCAGTGGACAGCATACCTCACCTGGCATCAGACCTGAGTTTAAATCCAACCTCAGACACTTACTGTGTGACCCTGAGCAAATCATTTAATCATTCAATTTCCTCATCTGTAAAATAAGCTGGAGAAGGAAATGGAAAACCACTCCAGTACCTTTGTCAAGAAAAACCAAATGCGGTCATCAGGAGTCCAACACAACTGAATAGCAAAGGCTTAACTTATAAACTTTGTTCATAATCACCACCTTTCTCCTTCAGGTTGAAAGCTGACAAAGAAGAACCTGAACTAAAACATAACAATCATACATAGAGCTGTTGACACACCAAAATATCATGATGACATAAGCTAGAGCCATAAGGAACTTATTCTCCTTCTGACTGAGCACCCAGGAGAAAACCAGATACAAGGCAATATTTTTGAAATACCCAGTCCAGGTGACAGTCCCTTCATTCCCTACTACAAATGTTAATCATAGAAAGTTAATTCACTTTAAATAACCAGGACTTCACCTCACACCCAGCAAACTGGAAGAGATGACAAAATACGGGTATAATAAATGTTGGGGGGACTATAGAAAGATAGGCATGTTAACATACATGGTGAAGTTAGGAATTAATGCAAACATTCCGGAAAGTAATACAGAATTACACTGAGAAAATGACTACAATATTTATTCTATTTGATCCAGAGATCCCACTGCACAGAAGGCAAAGATAGAAAGAAACATCCAACACACAACAAAATTTTTATGGAGGTTTATAGCAGTAAAGAAATAGAAACAAAGTAGATGGCCATCAGGTAGGGTATAGCTAAATAAACTGTGGTATCTGATTATAACCGAACATTACTATGCTTTAAGAAATAGTGAAAATAATATAGAGAAACATGGTAGATATGTATTAACTGAGGCTAAGTGAAATAAGTAGATCCAGGAAAACATTATATATAATGACTACAATAATGTAAATGGAAAGAGTACTAAGAAGATACAATGACAAAACTCAGTCCCAAAGAAGAGATGTGAGAAGTTATTCTGCTCCTCCTTAGCTGAAGGGCTATGGGTACGAAAAACTGCATTTAACATTTTTTGCGCTTGTTCACCCATTCAGTCATGTCTGATTCTCCATGGCTCCATGGACCATTTGCCAGATTGTTTTATCCTCTGCTATCTCTGCAAGTCTGTCCAAGTTCATGTTCATTAGACATTTCAAACTTATTTGGTTAGTTTTGATAAACAATTTCTTCCTCTATTTCTTCATTGGTGTATTTTGGTTTTATATCATCTGTGTTTCCTTTGACGATAATCAATAAAATTTATTATAAAAAGTAACATAATCAGGTTTGATGGCACTATAATGTGGGTTCCTTGGAGCAGCTAAGGCTGGTAGATCACTTGAGTTGAGGACTTTTGAGTTGTAGCAGGGATAAAGCCAATGGTGTCTACTCTTGCACAATTATAGTGACCCTCCAGGACAAGAGGGCTACCAGGCTGTCTACAGCCCAGGTTGTCTACAAAGTATCCCAAATGACAAAAAAAAAATGGAGCAGATTAAAGTTTGTGTGCCATTCAGTACTGGTTAGGATGAGGCTTATGAGTGGCCATAAATGGTAAAATAGGCAGAACCAGTCTCAGGAAAGAAGGGAAAATATATATCCAAATATATCTTAAAATAACTTCTCTAAGTGATACAAAGTAAAGTAAACAGAATCAGGAATACAATACATACAATAATTACAAGAATATAAATGAAATCAACAACTTTGCTACCAAATTATAATGACCAAATTTGTCAGAAAGAAAAGATATAAAAATATACTTTCCCTCCCTTCCACTTCTTTGCAGCAGAGGGAGATTATAGAGATAGGACCATGTATACACTGAGGGATTTCAATGATGTGTTGGTTAGTTTTCCTAAACTATTTTTTTCTCTTCTCCTTTTTATTCTTTATTAATAAGGAATATTTCTCTGGTTAAGGAAGGCAGCAAAAGGGAGAGATGTATTGGGAAATGACAGTGATGAAAAGAAAATGAGCATTTATTAAGTGCCTACTATGTCAAAATCACTGTACTGTGTTTTTACAAATATTACCTCATTTGATCAAATTATATCAGACAGCAATAAAACTTTTTTTTAAAAGGAAACTGATTTGCTCTAAGAAGCACAGTACCTCAGAATGGCATAAAGCAGGAAGGGTGGATGACAGCACCTTTAAAGAGAGAACTTAGCAGAGATGTTCATTTAAAGGTAGAAAAGATCTCCAGTGAAAATTATATTTCTCTGGTTCCATGAAATAAACCTGAGAGTCTTTCTTTCTTACCAAGGGAAGAAATTGGTTAATAAAAGGAGAAGAGATGTCAGATAATTTCTAGGCTCTGGAAAAAGGACGGCTTCATCTTCAGTACAAGCACATGACTGGTGCCCTCTTGGGGCCAAAGAATGCAATTGAGCTAAATAAGTAAAAAGATTACTTACATGGGTGATGCAAGCTCTCACTTTTGGGCGAACAATATTTACAATAATATACCCTTTCCAGAAGTCAAATACCAAATACAGAATATTAAAATGTTAACTGTTGAGAAGTTATGGTTTGAGAAACTGATGTCATTAAAAATATTTACATTTTTTAAACCCAGAGGAAATCAGGCCAGAGACCAACAAACACTAGATGGCACTTCACAGCAAGAAAGGTGAGCAGAGGATGTTGGGGTTTTTTTTCTTCCTATAAATATATCTATAATTCTACACCTAATAATACAAAAGTCATATTTACTTGTCGTATCACAAAAAGATACTTAACTCATCGTATTTCGGGTTTGCTAGACCCTTTCTAATTATCTCAGCATTTTTAAAACACATGCAGACACCTCTAAAATATTAATTTAAGGACTACCTTCCTACCAATAATATTGGACAAGTATTATATGCAAAAAACCCAATTCAAAATGTTTTGGATCTTTTTTTAAATTCAAAATAAGTTTTTAACGTTCTGTCAAAGGACAATGGAGCAAAAAGTTGCAGATCTGAAACAACCTAAGAAAAAATAACAGAAATTTGTTTTACAGCATGATTCAATATTTATTAGCACCATTACATTTGAAGTATAGTGCTAGGAGCTGTGGAGACAGAGATAAAAGAGAAAGCGTTAGCTCCTGCCAGAAGAAGCTTACCTTCTACTAAGGAAATACAGCATGCATATAGGTAAGTAAATGCAAAATGAATTCAAAACCAAGGGAGTCCCTACTACCTAAATAGCTCACAAAAATGTGAGGATTGCCACCTGAGCTATGCTTTGAAGGATACTGTAGAGTCTATAAGGCTGTGCATTGTGAACTTGTAGTAATGATGCGGTACAGACTCTTGAAACCTCCTTGAATCCTCCCACTTAATCTGGCCTTTGGTACTCAGATCCGTTGCCTAGCCTGGCTTTCCATAGTCTTTTATCTCTGGATTCCCCCACCTGCTTCCCACCCAAACCCAGCATAGTCTGATACTCCCAATTGCCTCCAGCTGTTTCCCACCCTGGATTACATCACTAATTTCTCCAGTCTCATCAAGATTCTCCTTGGACCCTCCTCCCAGACCACTAGACCACCTCTAGATCTTTTCCACAAACTTTCTGTATATAAATTTCATCTTGCCTCCATGAAGGTGCTCAAATTCAATCCAGCTCAGACACTATCTGAGATTCTATCTGGCCCGCTTCTGAATACAAACCTTACAAATGTTTAGGCTCCTTAAGAGTCAACTCAATATGAAGAATCTTAAATAAACTTTGTTTTTCTTTGGCTTTAATAAAGTTTGAGTCATTGATCCAAGCAGAACCCAGCATGTCAGTATTTTGGGTTCCCCAGTACATCTGAAGCTCAACAGTAACACCTGTGCAAAAACAAGGAGGAAAGAAGATGGAGCATTATTTACAGAGAACAGCTAGAAGATCGGTCTGAATGGAACAGAGGATGGAATATGAAATGACTGGGGAAGTTAGGTGAGAGTGAGATTATGAAGGGTTAAAGACCTTATAGTTTATCCTCAAGATAACAGCAACCACTTAAGATTTTAGTGTAGAGGAAAGTTATGGGCAGATCTGTGTTTTAGGAATATCAGTTTGGCAACTGTGTGAAGGTTGGAATGGAGAGGAGAGAAATCAGAAGCAAAGACGCTGGTGGGGAGCAAAAAATGTTTTATGACTTCCTCTTCTTGCCGCGGCTTGTAATTTCTCAAATACCTGTTATTGTTTTCCTTGTCCATAGTCTTCATGCATGAGTCCATGTACTCAAGACATATATGGTAGTAGGATAGAGGAGGGGAGAACAAGATGGAGGAGATTCCCAATTTTAACAATTCTGATTTCCTGGTCACATATTCTGGTTTTCTTCTGATTTCTTCCATCAAATCATTTCTCTTTAGTAAAACAGTATTGCCTATTTCTAGCATCTGTCCCTCTGTTTTAATTTTTTGGGTTCTGAACATTTAGCTGAAGACTTCATTAGGTTATGTTTTTTCTTTTTAATGTGTTTATCTCAACAATGAATCATCCAATCCTGTTTGTAAGGAATTCTTTTTCACTTGCTAAATCCTTGATTCTTGTGCAGTTGATATGATTCTTATTGTTTATTCTAATTGATATGAGGAAGGCGTAAAAGAATTATTTATAATTTGGCCAAGCAATAATTAATGAAGGAAACAAATGACACAAATTACTTTCAAAGTACATAAGCAAGGATGAGCGCTTCTAAGCAGGACCAGCCCTAAATCAGCCCTTTCCAGCCCTTCTTCCCTACCCCTCTGATTGATCTGTCACCTGCCCACACCCACTCCCAACACTTAAGGATCTTTTGTCCTTTCCCTTATCAGAACTTGCTCATCTGGTTTACAAAAGGTTTATATCACAGTGTGAATGAGACCATCTGTTGCTTGTCCCTGAGGTATTTGCATAGTAAGCCTTGTCTCTAATTGGGAGGGGAAAGCCTCTTGATAAGAAGGCCTGAGGAAAGTCATTCATTGAGAATGGAAGAGTTCATTTTTTAAGGTGAGGGTACAAAAGTCCTTTAAAACCTGAAGGATAGGGATTGGACCTATGATATCATTGGTACAAGGAACTCCTTTCTTTCTCTATGAGTACACTCCCTCTACTAAAGCAGGGCAGCATATTCTTTAGGGCATTAACAGGTTAAGTGACTTGCCCACTGTCACACATCCAATATTTGTCATACACTAGCCTAACAGTCCTAATTTGAGGCTTGCTGTCTATCCACTACTCCACAGTGTTTTCTTCTCAAGTTCTTAAAGCACTCCAAATAGATAGCTGTCAATTCTGACTTTGCAGTAGCTTAGCTAAGGAAAAAGATGCTCACTAGATGTCAAGGACAACTCAAAATAAATTAATGTGGACTTATAAAAATAATTCCATATCATTACAGCTCTCAGAAAGCATTTACTCAGCAGCAATATGATGTCAGGTAGCATGGGTTTTAAAAACCTGCAATTTCAGAAAGGCAGAAAAAGTATACTAACAGACCAACATACAAAGAAAAAGCATCTAGCACAGTATTAACAAAGCACCCCCCCCAAAAGAAAATGCTAAATATTTACATTATGTGCTGGCCACATGGTGACTTGTGCAAGGTCAAGAGCTTTACATATAGACTGGATTAGACTAGGGAAGATTCTCTTTTAGATGTATACAAAAATAGAACATTTTCTAAAAGAAATGTCGGAAGTTTCCGCACAAACAAAATTGGGAGAGGTAAGACGGTAACCAAAAGATACTGAACAGAAAACAATCCTGCAAGGATTGTTAGAAGATGAAAGAATACCTGGGAGCTTGACTTTAGTGAAGATAAGAATTCACCTATCCAAACCAACAATTTCATAAAAAAGCTAAAATATTCCTTCTATTCTTTATATCTAAATCTTTTTTTATTCTTGTTTTTCATCTGAGTCTTTTCCTAATTCCTATTTTTATTTTGTTTCTCTGAAGAATCCCTTCAAAACTTTAAGGTTTTCCTTAAGAAAGCCTCAATGGCTGATTTCTAAACCCAAGGTTTTGGATTTTTTTTTTAATTTAATGCAAATATATCCCTATCCTAAAGAGGTTCACAAGACTTGCTCCTGCTCTGCTTCCCGATGGTATTAGTTGATTTCCCAATATATCAACATAATCTTTTGGAAAATGACTGCAACATATGTGTTTCTGAAGAAAGTTTATATAAGTTACTTAGTTCTTACTGTACATTAATCAATGGAAAAGCTTTGTGTGCGGCTGCCCACATGTCTAAGTGAACTTAGTCATTTAAAAAATAATAATCTCACTACCATAAGCGTACCTAGCCCCTAGACTGAATGAACTAGTAACCCTGGAAAACAATCCCATTGGCCCTTTACTTTAGGGCATATGACCACATCTGACTCATATAAAATGAATGTCTATGTTCATAACACAACCCATGTATGTACTGGTACATGTATTCCTCATTATATGTTACAAATATTATCTGATTAAAATTTCACATTTGTTCCATTTCACCCTATGCAGAAACATTTTTTCAAATTCCTGCCCTCATCATCATCATTACCACCAGCTGATTATATTGTCTCTTTCTTTTTTACCCATAGCTACCATAGCCTTACCTCCCGCGAAAAGGGCAATGAATAAGTTCAGCTAATAATCTTCTTAAGTTGATGTCAAGGCTCTAAATATAAGCTTCTAATCTAGGAACTAGAAATAATAGTGTCATATCAAAAAAACCAAGGCAGCTAAGCAAAAGAACATGTGAGGGACATCGCTGGGGATTGCATTAGCCTTTCTCCCATTCAGGAGCACCTACAAGGAGTAGATATAAAAAGAGGGAGAGCAAGATCCTCTGGAAGGACATTCATTTTGGTTCACAGCTGTAACTGAGGCTTCAAAACTGACTGCTTTAGAAGCAAGAAAAGCAAGGTAAGACTCTTAGTGATAAAACAGCATGATTTCGGAGCCCTTGTGTTCCTGGGTGGCTTTGCCTGTGTGTCGATGTGTTTTTGCTATCTTGTAGAATTTCCTGGGGAGGTCTTATATACTAAGTCATACTTCAGGCTGTCTGAGGTCTTGAGCACAAAAGGATGTGAGCAATGACACTGTGTCATAAGGCCAGCAACAAACATACCTTTGATAATATTTAACTTCTTTGTCATTCAGATTGTGCTTATGTGAGAAACTGTGAGACCCTGACAGAGGGACACTTGGGAAAGTAATCCTAGAAAGCAGAATCACATCCAGGAAAAGAGAAAAGGCAAGATGCAAGTATTGTAAACTGAGATTAAAGAAGCATCTTTTGTTTAGTATGTCAATCTAAGTAGAGAGAGGGAAGTAGTCCATAGAGGTCCAAATAAGCAGACAGCTGACTTCACACGGAGGCTAATTGAGAAGTGTCAGTGACTAGGCAGTGCAGTGCAGTGGTTTAAGTGCTGGACCTGAACTCAGATTCATCTTCCTGAGTTCAAATATGTCCTTAGAAACTTACTAGCTGTGTGACCCTCAGCAAGTCCCTTGACCCAGTCTGCCTCACTTTTCTCATCTATAAAATGAGTTGGAGAAGAAAATGGCAAATCACTCCAATATCTTTGCCAAGAAAATCCCAAATGGGGTCACCAAAAGTCATTCATGATTGAAATGACTGAATGACAAAAGTGATGTTTTAAAATATACATATTAATAAAACATTTAAAAGAAATGAACTCAGAATATTCCTAATATTTAGCATTTACTATGTGCAGTGACCCATGTCAGAATCAATAAATCTTGTTCTCATGAAGCTTATATCAGTTGGTTGTTGTCCTTCGTCTTCCAAGAGGACCAAAATGACATCACCATGATAAAGTGAAGTTTCAGCATGTCAGACTGTGACTGATCAGACCAATATGAGCTTAGAATGCTCTGCCACAGGTTGGGCACAGATAGACCATGTGAATATTTGGATTGGATATTCCAAATTTGCACATCCTGCGTTGACTCTGTGCTGTCTCAATTCTGCTTTGCTCAAAAAGTACAGCACCCTTTCTGATGTGGGCATGCCATGCTGAGTGGTCCTGTGCCAGTGTCTGCCATGTTGCACAGTCAAATCCAAAGTTCTTGTGAGAGACCTTGAGAATGTCCTTGTTTCTTCTGTCTACCACGTGATCACCTGCCCCATGAGAGTTCTCCATAAAACAGTCTTTTTGGCAAGTGTACATTTTGCATTAGAACAATGTGGCCAGCCCATCAGAGCTGCACTCTACAAAGCATAGTTTGAATACTTGGCAGTTCAGCTAGAGCAAGGACTTCAGTGTCTGGAACCTTATCCTGCTAAGTGATCCTTAGAATTTTCCTAAGACAGTTCAAATGTTAGTGATTCAGTTTCTTGGTATGGTGCTGGGAGACTGTCCATGTTTCACAAGTATATAACAGTGAGGTCAGCACAACAGCTCTGTAGACCTTCAGTTTGGTAGTCAGTCTAATACCTCTTCTTTCCCAAACTTCTTTGGAGCCTCCCAAACACTGAGCTAGCTCTGGCAATATGTGCATCAACCTCACTGTCAATATGTACATCCCTGGAAAGTACACTACCAAGGTTAAGTGAACTTATCCACAGCATTCAAAACTTCTCCATTTGTTGTAACTGATGTTTCCACCTATGAATGGTGTGGTGGTGGCTGATGGAGCACCTGTGTTTTCTTGGTGTTAATTATTAGGCCACAATTAACACAGGCAGCAGAGAATTGATCCATACTTTGTTGCATCTCAGCTTCAGAGGCTGCACTGAGTGCACAATCATCTGCAAACAGAAAATCATGCACCAACACTCCCTTCACTTTGGTCTTGGCTTATAGCCTTTTCAAATTGAAGAACTTACCATCAGTAACCTTGATGCTGTGTTCATCCTCATTGAAAGTATTCGTCAACATGGCTGAAAACTTTATGCTAAAAAGCATGGGAGCAAGCACACAGCCCTATCTGACTCCACTGGTGACTGGGGAGGCACAAGAGCATTGTCCATTATCCAGAACCCGGGCAAACATGCCACCATGAAATTGATGGACAATATTGATGAACTTCTCTGGGCAACCAAATTTTGACATAATTTTCCATAAGCCCTTAATACTAACAGTGTCAAAGTCCTTGGTCACATCTATAAATGTTGTGTACAGACCTCTGTTCTGCTCCTAGCATTTCTCCTGGAGCTGTTGGGCAGCAAACACCATATCAACTGTTCCTTGGCCCTTTCTGAAGCCACACTGGCTCTCAGGTATACAACTATCTTCAAGGTGCAGGATCAGCCTATTATGGAGGACTCTAGCAAGAATTTTGCCAGGTAGGGGAACAAGAAATAGACAATTATAATTCAACATAGCATCATATAACTCATAGAAAAAGTACAATTCAAGTTTTCTTGGACCTCGAATAATTCTATTTTGGTCCCTAACTTCCAAAAGACACACAGAACTATGCAAATCTGAGTTTCCCAAGTAAACGCATAGCTAGTCTCCCTTCTCCAAGTACCCAGCCCTCTTATGCTCTCCCAAAGTGATCAGAGCCCCATGATGTAACTGAAATTGTTGAAGAAAGATGGGAGAACTGGTTCAAAATGTGAATGAATTCACTTAGACCTCTGTAGCCACTGGGAGCTTTATTGACACAAAAGCAGTCGGTCTGATTTAACAAGGAGCTAAACAGAATCAGTGACATAGGAAAAGGATCAAACTTATATAACATGATTTTAGGGTTTCCTTACGGAGGTTGGAGATCCAGGGTAAGTCTTGCAAAATAAAGGTAAAGAGTGAGAACTATGAATAACACAAGATAAGGAAATCCCATTCTCCAGGATGAGGGGTGGGAACAGGGAAAAGGAATTATATGGTCCAGGGTAAGGGGAAGTTTTGTGGTAAGGAGACTTAAGGGCACACCAAAGGGTTCACAAATCAATCAATCAATGTTATTTTAATTCTTAGGGCACTGTTTCTATCCACATCATTACCCCAGCCAACCACTAGGTAGGAGAATTCTTTTGGGGGGAGGGTAGAGGCAACAGTCATTGTCTTCAGTAGTAGCTTCCTGCTAAACAGGGGCGGAGTCTACTTCAGAGGACAGAATAGATTCGGGGTGGTGGTGATCAGTATGGGGTACAGAATGCAGTGCCATCTGAATCCAGGGTGGAGAGAGGTAAACCACTCAGGGTCAACAAGGGCAGGGGTTGGTATCCTAAAGTTGCTTTGGGTGAGAAGACACAAATCGAACCAAGAGTTTAAACAAGCACAAACCAAGTATGTGTAAGAGTGAGTAAAATGACCAGTAATGGGGTCACAATAAGGAAGAAAGAAGGGAGAGAAACCATGACCCACCAGGAAGAAGTAGGGAGAGATATCAGACTGGAGTAGATGTCTTGCATCCAGAAGGTTGCCTGTAATATCCTTTGAGTGCTCAAAGGAAAAATTTTATGCACGATCTTCAGGGAACATAGGGGGAGAGCTATGGGGTGTAAGCTAGTATCCCAGCAATCATGACTCTGCCCACCCTACCGAGCCCCTATTTGATTGAAGGCATTACACTTCCAGTCCTGAGGAAGCAGGCCTCACCCTTGGCTTAGGGTGCGAATCAGGAATCAGGTAGGTTAGGAACGGAAGTAGTTCAAGTTGGGGCCCAGAACACAAGTCCCAAGGTGAGAGGCTTCAATGCATAGTCTTCTTTTATCACTTTTCTGAATAGTCACACAGCTGCATCTTCTCTCACATCTCACAGTCTGCCTTCTGCTTGCTTCTCTGCCTCAGAATCCTTTTGGGAGAGGGACAAAGGTACTGTTCCTGTCTGAGTGGGGGTGGGGAGGAGAGTAAAATAAGACTGAAGAATCCAGGGGTTGAAGAGAGTGTAGAATAGGTATCCTTGTTGCATGACCATCTGCAGGTGGACAGCATAGTGTAGGAGACAAATCCTTCCAGACAGGGCTTTGGAAGGTGTGCCCAGGTCCATGGCCTCCAACCACTGAACCCAGAGCCTTCCAGTCTTGGCTGGAAAGGAGCCGTAGTTCCTTGTCTCTTTTACCTTTGAGACTTACACTAGAAAATGCATATCCCTCAGGAAGGGGAAGAAAAGGTTAGGGACAGAGAGACAGCTTACATCTAGGCAGTAAACCACAGGGCTCAGAGATCCTGAAAGCAGGGTGCAGGGACCCCCAAAGAAAACCAGGTGCAGAGGCTCACCTACTCACCTCCCTCAACGTCCCATGGAGGAGGAGAACGAACAGCATAGGGTAAGACTAAAGTGATGGGGGAACAACACGGGTAAAAAGTCTGCTCAACCAGAGCAAGGTGTCTTTTCTTTAAGTTTTGGAGACCAAATTTCCTACTAAGCTTGTTTTGTTTAGAAATCCCCTTCACAAATTATTTTTCTAGATTACATTGAGGTCAGTCTGTGTTAAAATGAACACTAGTCACTTTTCCTTAAGATCTCTTCCCTAAATTCTCCTCCCACAGTCTCCAAGCAGCCTCTCGCCACTTTTCCCAGCATCCCAGGAAGAGGGGAGAAAAAAATGTGATGGATCCAGTGCCAAGACATCCCCTTATACGAGGGTCCACTGTCTGACTGATCGCCCAGAAGGCAGTGGAGCTACAGACGCAGTTGGCAATGCCTGGGCACTCCAGGGTTCTCACTGCTAGGGAGACAGTGGGAGCAGAAAGTCTGGGAAGAGGACAAAGGAAAGGGTGCTTACCTCTTATCCCAGTGGCTGGAAGATCGTCAGAGTCCAGTTAATATTTAGACTCGCAGGTTTCAGCACCATTATGTTGAAGAGAGAGATGGAAGAGCTGGTTCCAAATGTGAATGAATTCACTTAGACCTTCCCTGTAGTCATTGGGAGCTTTATTGACACAAAAGAAGTGGGCCTGAACCAAAGGGTCAAACTTATATAGGATGATTTTAGGGTTTCCTTAAGGGGTTGGAGGTCTAGGGTAAGTCTTGCAAGATAAAGGCACAGGGTGAGAACTGTGAATAACACAATTTAACGAAATCCCATTCTCCGAGAGGAGGGGTGGGGACAGGGGAAAGGAATTATATGATCCAAGATAAGGGGAAGTTTTGTGGTAAGGGGAGACTTTAGGGCACCAAGGGCTTCACAAAGTCAATCAATATTATTTTAACTCTTAGGGCATTGTTTCTATCCACATCAAAATTACATTTTTAGGCAATATTCTGTGCCCTACATCTGCCTTCCCTTTTTCTCTGGCCCTTCTCTTGTTTAGACCTGTTCTTGCCTGATATTTGGGAAAAGTTCTAGATCTAGGTTATTACGAATTAATTATTATTAACATAGAACATAATGGAATGTTATTAGGAATTAATGGTTAATAATATAGGACATTCTCCCTTCCAGGGGTATTTAGAGAGTAAATACTGAGGCAACTCCTTAACTGAAAAGAATCTCTAATACTAAAATTGCAGGTATCAGCAGCAGGCTTTGGCCTCTCCCCTTCCCTCTAATCACTGGTGAAACATCCCTGTGTCTCACCAATGCTAATATCACTACATCTGTATATACTTTCTTTCTATCCCTTCCTTCTCCCTGTAAGATTTGTCTCCCATAAACGTTTATGTCAAACACCTACAATCTCTCCCTTACCACTGGTCCTTTCCATTTACCTACAAATATGATCAGATCTCCCAAGCCAGAAGGAAGATGAGGAGGAGGTGGAAATAAAACAGGAAGAGAAGCATAGCATTTTACATAGTCAATACCAAATAAATATTTGCTGGATGAATGAATGAACAGTGAATGACTGAATGAAGTTCAGCTTCAATGCACACAGGACAATTATACCTAGAATCTGTCAAAGCATGGAATGTGGAAAATAAGATGTTATAAGGAGTCCTCCATAGGTCAGTTGAGCAGGCTTAGAAACTCATGCATGACCTGACTTAGTAGGAACTTGTAGATAAGCCTTGAAGATCCAAGCCCTTAAGACACTTTGGCTTATTCTTTCATTTGTTTGATAGTACAACAAACATGTTCTGGGTCTGTTATTTTTTTCTTCCTTCTTCCAAGAAGACTATAAAAATTGAGCTTCTGATACTTTTCTGCCCCTCTCCATTTTCCCTCCTTCCTATTTATCCGAATTGTTTTTCTAAGTGGCTTACCCTTCCCCACTCCTTTTCAACAAATAGAACAGCCAGCTTCAGCTTAGCCCTTCTCTTCCTTTTGATGGCTGCATGAGAGGACCAAGGGTAGGTGTCAGTTTGTTGAGATTCAAGGGTGCTGGGGACCCCAAAATACCAACATACCGGATTCTGCTCAAGTGAATTCGACTCAAGCCTTCTTAAAGCCAAAGAAAACAGAATTTTTTAAAGATTCATCATATTGAGTTGACTCTTAAGGAGCCTAAACATTTGTAAGGTTTGTACTCAGAAGCGGGCCAGATAGAATCTCAGCTAGACAAAGTCTGAGCTGGATTGAATCTGAGCGCTTTCATGGAGGCGAGATGGAACTTATATACAGAAAGTGTGTGAAAAAGATCTAGAGGTGGTCTAGTGGTCTGGGAGGAGGGTCTAAGGAGGGTCTTGATGAGATTGGGGTAACTAGTGATGTAATCCAGGGTAGGAAACAACTGGAAGCAATTGGGAGGTATCAGACAATGCAGGGCTTGGGTGGGATGTAGGTGGGGCAATCAAGATAATGGCAACAGATTTGAGTATGAAAAGCCAGGTTAAGTGGGGTGATTCAAGGAGAATTGAGGGAGGTTCCAAGAGTCTATTCCCCCCTCAAACAGACTGAACCCAAATTCTTTTGGGATAAAGGGTGAAGATCTCAGCTTCTGAAACTGCTTCCTGCTGGCAAGGGGCATAGTGCTGTCCCTGACTCGATGGGTCCTGTTCAACGGGAATGTAGCCTGTGCAGTCATCTGGAAGTTGATGGCTTGCACTCTGGAAAAGACAAACCTGGCAGACAGGAACCAAACAGGCACAAAAGGAGTATAAAGAAAAGACCATATCCCTGGCCTAAAAGACAATTTCTTTGGAGAGAATTAAAGATGACTACGGCAAGGCCAAAAAATAGAAGGCATGTTTGATAGGGGAGTTTTTTGCTGTCAGATATCTCCTTTCTTTCCAGATCATTCCATGGGCATATGGAACAAGGAAAGCATATTTTGAGTAAATAAAAACATCAACTGGCCTAGGGTCAGGTGCTAAGGTATGGGTTAAGACTCTCAAAGCCTGTCTTCTCCTTTCATCAACATACAGAGTGAAAGGTTTTCCCAGATTGGGTAGGGCTAGTGATGGGGTGGTGGTCAAATTAGTTTTCAGAGTCTCAAAAGCTTTAGCCTGGTCTGAGTCAGTGCCCTGAGTTGGGTCATAAAGGGGTTTAGCAATAAAACCAGAAGTAGGAATCCAGAGTCAACAAAATCCAGCCATGCCTAAAAACACTCGAATTTGTTTCTTAATGCTTTTACTCTCAGAGGTTAAGGAGAGAGAGGTGGGCATGAGTTCATGGCCCAGATACTTTACAGATTGGCATGCTCTCTGGATTTTGTTCCAAGAGACCTTATAGCCTTGAGTGCCCAAGAAATTAAGGGCTTCTGTGGCAGCAGTCAAAGGCTCAGCCTGGGTGGGGCTACAAATAAGAATATCATGCACATAATGAATTAAATTATTACTTGCTAGTTTCAGGTCCGTTACCAAATGCCAGGCCAAATATATGAGGGTTATCTTGAAACCTTTGGGGCAAGACTGTCCATGTTACCTGATATGGACTTGATTCCCCAGGAAGAGTCCATTCAAAGGCAAAAATAAATTTTGAGTTTTCTCCATTAGGCTTTTTTTGTGGGAAGGATTGCAGTGTTGCATGGAGATGAACAAAGGACAAGGATTTTATACTTGAGGAATTTTTCAATTAAAGGTTGTAGTCCCAGGCCTCAGGCTTAACCAGATATTGGCTGTGAAGAGGAAGCACTTTAGGGTCTGAGAGGCTAACAACAGCTGTGTGGCAGAAGTAGCTAACCTAGGAATTCCAAGATTCCAAAAAATTGGCCTGTCCCCTACATTTTCAAGCAAACATGGGGAGATCTAGTGAACAGAGGCAAAAGGGAGATGGGAGGTTTAACTAGAGAAAATTGGCTTCCCAATTTCACCATCAGGTCCCTTCCCAACAAGGGGTCAGGGTCAGATGAGAGCATAAGGAAGGAGTGTTTAAACAACTGATCCTCAAGTAGGCTGGGTAGGGGGTATGTCTGGAGACATCCCTTAATATCCCCTTCCATGCCTATGACCCAATGGGACAATGTGGGGTAGGGCCAGAGTAACCGGTTAAAAGCAGAGAACTTAGCCTTGTTAAAATGGGTAACCTTACCTTCAGCCTATGTTTTTGCCCAGGGCTTGGTGACAGAGGTGGAGAAAGTGGTAGCACTGCTAGCACCCAGGCTTTCCTGTCATCCCTAGACTTGAGAAGACTAGAGGACAGTGTGCTGGGAGAGCGGGGGTGGGGGGGGGGGAGGGGGTGTCCACTACTGTTCCAACCTGAGGGACAATCTTTCCTTCATTGTCCCTCCTGGTCACTTGTATTCCAAACACAAATGCCCCGCAAAGTATAGCATGATGCTTTATTGTCAAGACCCTTCCGGTGATGCCCAACATGTTTTGAACTGCACTGAGGAAAGCAGCACAATGGGTGGGCTGAAGTTATAGATTCTAAACTGTAAATTATGGAATGGTAGGTATCATAAAAGGATATACCTGAAAGGAACCTCACGTATCATTTAATGCACTAATTGACATTCTCCGACCTCAATCTGGCCTTCATTGCAGCAAGGCAGTGGTTCTAGTTCTCCTTAACTGATTTCCTATCTCACTGTATAGGAACTATTCCCAAACTTTCTCTTCTTCCTCAAACTCTCCTCTGCTTCTCCTTCCTTTTTTCTCATATGAAGACTTTGCTTTCTATTTTACTGAAAAATTGGAGACCATCTGGCAAGTACTCCCTCTTTCCTTCCTTTTTCAACCTAACTCCTTGAAAAGTTATCTAAATTTTTTGTCTCTACTTTCCTTTCCTGTCACCTACTCTTCAACTTTAGTCTGGATTCGAATTCCATTACTCAACTGAAACTGCTCTCTTCAAAGTCACCAGAGATCTCTTTATTGCCAGAGAAGACAGCCTTTATCTTTCTTGACTTAGCCATCTGGATACTTTCTCCTCTCTTCCTTTCCAGGACACTCCTCCTTTCTGGTTTGCCTCTTACTGGTTTGATAGATCCTTGGTCTCCTTTACTGTCTCATCACTTGTGTCACACTATCTAATTATGGGGGTTCTAGTTTCTCTTCTATTCTATTCTCCTACATGTTCTTTTTTTTTTTATATAGTCTCATCATCTACCTTTGGTTTTCATTATCGTTTCTAAGCAGATGACTCCAGATCTTTAAATTCTGCCCCTCATCACCAATCACTTATTGGATATTTCACTGGAAGCACCAGAGATACCTTACCTCAACATATCTAGAACTGAATTTATTATCTTTCCCCTAAATCCTCCCTTAATCCAAACTCCCCTATTTCTGTTAAAGACTCCACCATGCTTTCAGATTATAGCCCTGACATTATCCTCAATTTCCAACCTCCTCCTTTCTATTAATCTAAGCACTTTATCTTGACATTTCTAAATCCACAATACCTTTCAAATATAACCCCTTCTCTCTACCCACACAGCAACTACCTAAGTTAAGGCCCTTATTACCTCTTACCAGGATTACTTGATCAGATTCCTAAATGGTTTCCTTGCTTCAATTTCTCAACACTCTAGTCTATTCAACACATTGCTATCAAAGTAGTTGTCCTTAAGCTCAGGTCTCATCATGTGACTACCTTACTTAACCAAATTCAGCAGCTTCCTAATGCCTGTAGAATCATATGAACGTCTCTGTTTGCCTTTTAAAGCCCTACACCAAGGTCCTGACATATCTTTTTAGTCTCACTGAACATTACTTTCCTCCCTGCACTCTGTGATCCAGCCAAAGCGGCCTACGCTCTGCTCCTCACACATCCTCATCTCCCAACACTTTGCCTTTGAATTTACTAACTGTCCCTCATGCCTGGAAAGTCCTCCTTCCTAACCTCCACCTCAGGGATTTCTTCTCTTCCTTTAAGATGCAGCTCTAGAAGCAGCTTCTGCATACATTCTCTCCCGATCCCCCCAAGGACGCGAGTTGGAAGCCTCACTCTAGTTTTGTGACCTTGCTGAATCTTAGTTTTCTCATTGGTAAGAAGAGTAAAATAATATTTGCTTCCCACTCCACTCTACTTCAGTGGGATACAGCACAGGTACTGTATAATCCTTAAAGGCTATACAAATGTTTATGGTTTAAAAAGTCATGTTTTTGTTCAATTTCTGGCTAACTCATACACGATATTACTTTATAGACTCTAGAACTGAAGGAATCCTCTAGATCATCTAGTCATCTTGTTTTGTATTTGAGGAAACTGAGACCCAGAGAGGTTAGGTGACTTACATATAACATCAAATGGCTAGTGCGTAGAAGAGCCAGGCTTCAAACCTGTATTCAATGTTTCTTTGAATATGAGATTGCTTAAGACCACTTACAAAGTTATATAAAAATAAGCAAAAAGAGATACAGAATCTAATTTGTGAACATCACTTTCCTTAAGTTTTCAAAAATGCTTCTAAGAAGCCCTTATGAACTCCGATAATTTGCATTTTTATACAAACATATATATGTATTTAGAGAGAGAGAGAGAGAGAGAGAGAGAGAGAGAGAGAGAGAGAGAGAGAGAGAGAGAGAGAGAGAGAGAAAGGTACAGAGACAGAGACAGAAAAAGAGTGATACTATAAAGGCATAGATTTCAATCAGATTCCTTTGGAATGGGAATTCCTCTCTTCCAAAGAATAGGTTATCATGTTATGTTTCATCCTGTACCAAAAGGGTTAAACCAAAAGCATGTATTTTGTATTATTCCACAGTAGGGTGTATACAATTTGAACAAGAGTGACCAAATTGCCTTTTTTAATCAAACTCTGTCTGTTCAGAAGAGGATAACATTGCTGTTCCATTAAATAAAATAATATGTTCTGCTCTTACTTTTAATAGGGCAAGCCCCGGCATTTCCATCTTTCTACTTTCCTGACATGAGATCTTATTGAAAGAACAGTTTTCCCCATTTTGTGATCTTGATAGTGTGTTCTATATTTTGTTCTTTTTTATAGATTTCTGCTGCTTCAACTTCCCTTTGGTGTAATAAATGGCATGGGGACAGTTGCAGTTCACACAAAAGCAAAAGGGGGGAAAATGCCAAGTTTCTATGAAAGAATAGCCATTTTCTTATTAAATGATACAATTTTTAAAAATTGAAAAATATAAATCAAAAACCAAGTATTTATTATGCATCTATTATGCACCAGACATTAAGCTAGGCACTGAGGTTTTAAACAAAAAGAGTGAAATAGCCCCTACTTGCAATAAGCTTTCTTTCTAATAAAGGAAACAATGTGTATATATAATTATATACAATGTTGTCAGGATAAATAAGTAAAAATATATACAAAGTTATCAAATTCAAGGTAGATTGCAAATGAGAGCACTAGTGAGGGAGGGCTGTGCAAAGTCACTCTATCCTCTCGAGACATCTGAGTCCAGTGGCAAGATAGAGATCAGGAGACTAGAAATGGCCCTGCAAGTGGGGACCTAGGACTTTTTAAGTTAAGGGCTTTCCCAGGTCTCAGCTTTTTCTGAGGCAATGCCCATTCAATAATTAAGGCTAGGTAAGAAATGAAGCAAAGAATGACATCTTTTACCTAGTCAAAAAAAAAAAATCTATTCCGTAGGAAAAGACCCTCAGGGTTTCTGGCCAAAACAGAAACAATTGCTATTTATACTCACTCTGAACCATCAATCTATGAGATGTAGTAGCTGCCCCACTGGGGACATAACTGAACAGTCCCAGCTAGGTAACTCAACTCCCTCCTTCTTCCTTTCCTACCATCCCTTTTTCCCTCCTCTCCCTCCCTTCTGTCCCTCTATCTACAAAAGCAAACATACCCTTGCCTGCGGGTGCTCTGCCCAAAGAAATATAATTTTTGATTGTTGAAACCTTTCAAGATATCTTGAGATTTGGGTGTTATATTTCTTATTTGAAGACCATACCTTAAACCCACCATCACACTGGTTCTCACTAATTAGCCAACATTAGGTCCCAGACCAAACCTCTTCCCAAAACTTACTCCAACCACTAGGATCCCCAGTGAGCTCTGGACTTCTACTGCTCCCTCCGCACCATAGGATCATAACTCACAAAATTAAACCTAGAAGGAAATTGTTAGACTATGCCCATGCCAAATCCTCTTGTTTTTAAGATGAGGAAACAGAGGAGCAGAGAACTGAACTGATTTACCCAAGTAATGACATGAAATAATCCTTCCTATCTTCAATATGTTTTATATTATATTAATGTTCAATTGTTTAATATCTATTAGTTCTAACCACATAATCTAGATTTAGTTCCTTAAGGGTTGTGACCTTTTTACATATACATACATACATATATACACACATATACATATTATACATTCACACGTAGATATATAATATTTATATTACATTTTCTCATATTTAAGAAAAGTGCCAGAGTACTTTAACATAGTAGGTGCTTAATAAATGGTTCTTGAATAAATGCTGAGGAGAATGCTTTCTTTGCATATTGCCATGGCAATACTACAACATCTGTCTGGACTCTGGACCTTGTGTGACATTGGCTCTATGGCCTCAATTATTGTGGCAGGAAATCATTATGATTAAGCTTCATAATTCCTAGAAAAAATTAACTCCTATAGTAAAAATGATAAAAACCAGTACAATCATGTTGAACACATTCTTTATCATATAAATCTTCAAATAAGACTAGAATGGAAATAATCAAAATAAATCTTGATGTAAAACTACAGTAACAATGCATCATAAATGATTCATCCAATTCTATCCAGCAAGCATCATTTATTAAGCATCTACTATAAAGGCAATGTCCTATATCAAGGAAATACAAAGAAAAAATGACAAAAATCTCTAACCTCAATGAGCTTATATTCTATTGGAGGAATATAATAAATGCACAGAAAAATATGCATATTTGATGTTTTTAGAAACCCAAGTTCAGGAACTAAGTCTGAAGAAGTTAATAAGATGAAGAAAGCACTAATCATTATAAAGAATTATTATAGATCTGGAGATACCACAAATTTCTATCCTAGAAGGAGAAGATAATGATAAAAATTGCAAGCAGAAATTCAAAGGAAAAATGGATCTTCAACAAAGACTATGTGAATATATGGAAGAAATGAAGAAGAGGATTTTTGAAAATGAGATAAAAGCTCTGGAAGACAGAATTGGAAGGAGATTAATTAAATACCTTACAATAAAAAGTAATAAACTTTAGCCAAGAAATTGACTCACTAAAAATTAGAGTAGACATTTATTTTCTGAATATTGCCAATATAGGAATTCATTGCTCAACTATGGATATTTTTACTAGAGGTTTGTTTTACTTTTTACTTTTTCTTGAATGAGAGGACATAAAAGGGAGAGGAAATAGCTTTTTTTAAAAAAAATTATTTTCCCAATTGTCTACAAAAACAAATTTTAATATTCATTTTTTATTTTGAATTCCAAATTCTCTCCCTCAATTCTTCCCTTTCCCCCCAGTGGCAAGCAATTTGATATAGATTATGCACCTGCAATCATGAAAACCATATTTCCATATTAGTCATATTGTGAAAGAAAAAAGACAAATGAAAAACATGAAAAAAAGTGAAAAATTTCATGCTTTGATCTACATTCAGAATTCATTAGTTCTTTCTCTGAAGATAAAAACAGCATTTTTCATCATGAGTGCTTTGGAATTATCTTGGATCTCTGTACTGCTGAGCATATCTAAGTCTTTCCCAGTTGATTATTACGCAAAATTGCTGTTACTGAGCACAATATTTTCTTGGTTCTTCTCACTTCACTTTGCATCAGTTCATATAAATCTTTACAGCTTTTTTTGAAAAGATCTTGCTTGTCACAATTATATTCCATTCTAATCATTTGCCACAATTTGTTCAGTCATTCCCCAAATAATGGGCACATCCGCAATTTCCAGTTCTTTGCCAACAGAAAAAAAAGTACCTATAAATATCTTGATAAAAATAGGTCATTTTCCCTTTTTTTGGGAGGGGGGGAGTGTGTTTCTCTTTGGGATATAAACCTAGTAGTGTTACTTGCTGGGTCAAAGGGCATGCAAAATTTTATAGCACTTTGGACATAGTGCCATACAGCTATCCAGAATGGTTGGATCAGTTCACAATTCTATCAACAATGCATTAGTGTCTCACTTTAACCACATCTCCTCCAACATTTATCATTTTCTTTTTCTGTCATATTAGCCAATCTCATAGGTGTGAGGTGGTACTTTGAGTTGCTTTAATTAGCATTTCTCTAATCAATAGTGATTTAGAGAACTAAATTTAAAAAGAAAGTTAGAAGAGATTAACCAGAAATCAAGTATTACATGAGACAATGGGAAATATTAAAACAAAAATCAAAAGACTGAAAATAAAATAGAAGAAATATTAGGTATCTACCTGGAAAATATGTAAAGGAGAGATCATTTAAAAATCATTGGACTCCATGAAAGTCAAACTGAAAACAAAGTCCAGATTATATTTCAAGAAATCTTAAATAGATACTTCTCTGATCTATTTGGAAACAGAGAAAAAAGTGAATATAGAAAGAATCCACCAATTTCCTCCTAAAAGAGACTTCTCTCACCACCAAAAAAAAAAAATAGTAAAAAGTTCAGAAATGTTACAGCCAAAATCCAGTACTTCCACAGATGGGAATTCAAGTACTGAGGAACTATAGTCAATATCACATAAGAACTAACATCTTCTACCATAAACAAGAAGGAATCTTCCAAATATTACAAAAGGCGAAGATATGGACTTGTGACCAAGAATTAACTTACTCTGAATCATCTTACATATATCTACAGGGTGAAAGTGGATCTTAAATTAAAAAAAGATGATATTGAAACTTTTCTAATGAAAAGACCAGAGCTGTTTAAAAACCTTGAAATGCAAACACAAGAATCAAGAGAAACATAGAAAGTAAATTTATTTGAACAATTGGATGATAAGGAACTAATATTTTAAGGGAAAAGAAACAGGTGTTTCTTCAGAACCTTAATGTCTTCAAAGGGTAATGAGAGAGTTAAATAAGAAAAACAGAGAAACTGGGGATGTATTGATTTAGTTCTGAAGGTTTGAAGAGGAGAAAGAAAAGGAAGTGTAAAAAGAGAGACACACAAGTGCACTGAGGAGAAAGAAAAGGCAAAACTTAACTATTTCTTGTAATTTGGGTAAGTGAGAAGAATACACAAGCCAAGCATGGAACGGAATATTGTGCTGTTAAGAGACAATGAAAGAGGCTCTTTCAGAAAGTGCTAGAGACTGTGATGTATACAAAATGAAGTGAGTACAGCCAGGAGAAAAATCTATGTAAGATCAATGAAGTTGTAAAGAAAAACAATTTTTAAAAGACTTAAGAACTCTGATCAAAGCAATGACCAACCATGTCTTGAGAGAACCCATGATGAAGCATTTCATATCTCTTGACAGAGAGGTGATGGACCCAGAGTGTAGAAAAAGACATACATTTTGGATACATTTATTGACTATGAATATGTTGATTTGTTACAAGGGCTTTTTTTAATGTTTATGTTTTAAAAGTATCAGTTTATTATATTTTTGAAGAAGCATGTATTATGAGATGAAGATTCAGTGTCATCTTCTTTTTCTGTTCGATATATAAGGAAATGTTCATTTGGTGGTGTTTAAGTTCATAATAAAGGTTAAAATTATTTAAAAGAACCTGGTGAGCAAGACAAAAAAGACTCATTGAACATGGCAGGACATTTATCAGCAAGTCTGTTTGCCATCTTCCCAAAACTGACTTCTGTCATCCTTAGTTACTTGTATCACCCTTTTATTCAGACCATTTTCTTAGGGTGAAAAATAATGATGGAATAGGCTGGTTAAAGAATCTTTCCACAAATGCTTGTACAGTTTCTTGTCTCCTTTTCTTTTTTTCTTTCTTTCTTTCTTTTTTGGTATTTTGCTTTTATTTAAACACAGACACACACAACACAATTACTTCTAAACTTAAGCAACTTATCTCATCTACAGAATCGGGGGGAGGGGAGGAGAGAATGGGAAAGTTAGCCCCAAGTAGGCACAAGTATGACAGGATAGAGAAAGAGCCATCCTTAACCAGGAAAGCTTGGGTTCAAGCCCTGCCACTGACATAAAATGACTGTGTGACCTGGGCAAATTACTTAACCTCTCTGGGTTACAGACAATTCTTTAAGAGAAGGTGCTAATTTGTGTTGGTAAGATATTTCTATCATGAGCTCCCTACACCAATGTCCTTATCCCTAACTATATATGCCAAGCACTGTGCTAAGTTCTAGGGGCACAAATAAAAAAAAAATACTGAAGCAGTCCTTTCCCTCAAGAAACTAATATTATAAATGTAATAATTGTCAAAAAAAAAAAGGTGGTGGGAAATGAGGTTAATTTAACATGAACTGTTCTTGATGAAACTATATTGGTTTCTTAAGATCCCTTCTTTCTTTTCTAAAATGATTAATTCATTCTAGATTGTTCCTAGGAACCAAGTCAAAGTCTCTAAGTGTGTAATCAAAGACTCTGTTTCCTTCCCTTAACAATAAAAAGGGGGTAGGGAGAGGGAGGGGAGATTTTTTGCCCTTTTTCAGTCCTATAGTAACTCTCCCATTCTCCATGATTTTTCAAATATCACAACTTCATTGGGTCATATTAGCCATTTCTTTCAGTACCTGAGGATGTAGTTCCCTTGTGCTGCATGACTTGAATTATCAAGGATGAGAGGTTCTCTTACTCTTTCCTTGCTAATCTGGGACTCTAAACAGCTAATTGTGACATTAGAGCAGCCTAAAGACAGGTCCTAGAGGTATTGTGGTATCAGAAACTTCAAGTGGAGATGATAATCTGTTCTGTGGAGAGTTCAGGCCATCAGCATTCATTACTATTCTTCCAATCTTGTAGACAAGTGTGTGGTCATATGTACTGAGCAGAAAAATCAAGTGCTACAAAGATGGTGACATAATAGAGGGCGTAGGCTTATCTTAAAAGAGTCTTACAAGAGGCTGCTTAAGATTGGTACTCATTGTAAAGTCCTGACTGGAGAGGTACTTGGAGGACTTCTTGACTCTTAAAATACTAACAAGGATTTCTTAGTCAATTGGGCCAGAATCCCACTCTCCAAATATTCCTAAGTAGGAAATCAAGAAGCCAGCATTTTGAAATAAAGCAAAACTCAAATGCCTAAAGGTTAGCAAATGTGGCTTATTTTAATATATGTACATAAATACAGAAGCCAATAAATGTAAGGCCTTCCAGAAAATGTCCTCATACACCTGCACCATGGTTGAAAGAATATTATATCTGGAATCTAAGGACTTGAGTGACAAAACTGGCCATTAATTCCTCAGGGCCTTAATTTCCTTATTTATAAAATGAATCCTCTATGATTTCTAAAGCCCCTTCTGTTTCTCCAGGAAGCAATAAAGCAGTTCTTTAATGAGAACTTTCATGGGAGAAAAATACGGTAGAAAGTGAATTAATTCTAGCAAGATTCAAAGATCTTATGTACTATCCCACCTGAGTAGCCCAGGGATGGGACCTAGTTGGAAAGAGAACGGCACTGCTTTTACAAAGGTGAAGACTGGAATGAGAAAGTGTCAATAGTACTTAAGGATCACAGTCCGAAGATTTATTAGTACATGGAAAAATAACAGTATGTGGAAGAACAGCCAAAAGTAAACCTAGGGTTCTGAATAGGAAGAAGGATCAGCCCATCCATTTAGAGTAGAAACTCTGAGTATAAGGCAAAGGGAAAGGGGTTAGGGCAGGGGTGGGGAACCTGCAGCCTCAAGACCATGTGAGACCCTCTAGGTCCTCAAGTGCAGTACTTTGATCAATTCAGTCAAAGGACCACACTTGAGGACCTAGAGGCCACATGTGACCTCGAAACTGCAGGTTTCCCATCCCTGGTAGGTTAATCATGTTGCAATGCATAGTAACAGGTTAATAAAAAAAGAAATCTCAAGAACACTTGGTAAAAAGAGGCTAGTCATTTTAGAAACCTCAGTTACAATGCTCCCGACACAAGCTACAAGCTGTCCATTTTTTGGTGATGGACTCCATAAATTTTCTGTATGGTGTATTACTCCTGTATGATGTAATATTCTGTGTGATGTAATATGATGCAATATGTATTTGTCTGTAACTTATCTCAATCACTTTATCATTCTGGGATGTGGTAAAGAAATCAATGTCTGCTTTATCCATATCAATTATTATTCTCTAGATTAGATAATAATACATTTTAGGCTATATCTAATGTTTTTCCAGAATGAAAAAGAAATTTAATCTTATTAGTCTATCTTGAGTAAAGTTACTTGATCAATGTCATTGGCTTTTTCTTGTCCTTCAGTCTATTTCTCTTTCTTGAGGTAGAACAACCAGAATGGTCTACCACATTCTAAAGATGCACCACTGTTCTAAACCAAGGTAGAACAACATTCCCTTTGTTGCCAATCAATACCTTCTTAATTGTACATAGCCTTGCAATACAACTCACTTCAATCCATCCCCAAAAGCATATTGTGTATTCACTTCTTATACATGGCAAGTCAAACCCAAGCACTAACTAGCTCGCTGCTAAGTGAGCCCAAATTAGTACCAATCATAGAGATGGGAACTGAACTTGCAAGGTCATGTTATGGTGAGGAAGATGGGATATAAGTAGAAGCAAGACAGAAAAGGGAAGCGTTATTTCAATATGGGAAGCACCTAGGTGACACAATGATAGAGTGCTAGACTTGGAGTCCAACTGAGAACTGAGATAAAATCCTGACTCAGACACTTATTAACTGTGGATCCCGGATAATTCACTTAACCCCTCTGTGCCTCAGTTTTCTCCTCTGTAAAATGGGGACAATAAAAGTACTTCCTAGGGTTGTTATGAGACTAAAGCAAGATAACATATATAAAGTCCTTTGGAAAGTATTTTAGAATGCTATTTAAATGCTAGTTGTTACCATATGTTGTCATTTTTCTCCACCCCAGATTGGAATACTATAAGCCTAGAGTATATATACTGTATTCTACGCTACTCTATACCATACTGTACTGTACATACTATACAAGTATTCAGTGGTTCAGCAACTAACTAGCTTGTGGTAAAACCTGCCATTGCACTGTGTGAATGTTCTGCCCACCACCACTCTAGGAGGGCTGGGGAGAATGACAGCAGAATACAGAGAAGAATTGCAGCTCTGAAGACACAAGCAGACTTTTGGGCAAAATATCTCTGTGCCCAGCGCAGCTTTTTATGCAAGAACCTTTGACCGCTGGGTCTAAATGGGAAGAGTACTGGAGATAAAGAAAAGAGCATGATTCCTCTGTAGGCATCAGCGGTTAAGGAGCAGGTTGAAAAAGGAGAAAATAAATTTAGAATCTCTTCTCCTTCCTATAGAACGGAGAATTCTGGGGAAAGGAAAAGAAATGGGGAATTCTGGGGAAAGATCTAAGAAATCTAGCACAGATAAAGGATACATAGCTAAATTTCATCTTTGCTTAAATAATCTCTGAAAATCCTGGACCACTTATTTAGCAGATGAGTGTTTAAAGTTTGTATGGTTCTTTGTTTATCCCCTTTGTGTGTGTGTAAACCTACTTCTTAAATATTTGTATATCAATAATGTTAGGGGCTAATTTGGATTAGAATGGGATTTCTTAACCTGAGGATAGATTTTAAGTCCATGAATTTGAGTGGTAAAGAATTACATTTTCATTGTCATTTAATCTGCAACTGAAACTTAGTATATTTTTTCAGTTAAAATCATTATTCAAGAACAGGTCCAAAGACTTCACCAGACTGGTAAAAGAATCCATCATACACACACACACACACACACACACACACACACACACACACACACACACACAGAGTTAAGACATACACAGAGTTAAAAACTCCTAATTTAGAATTTATTGAATATTTTTTCTAACTAATTGTCAACTACAAAACAACTTAGGGAAAATGAGGCTTCTGATTCTGAGTGTGTGAGATACGATAGAGATATGCATTGAGGTGGGGTGGGGTGGGGTGGGGGGGTAGTCAACAACTTTAGTGATAAAGAGAAAGTAGTGAAAATTCTAGGCTATTTGATTTTTCAAAGATCTTATGAATTTGGCACTTAAAGTTTATGAAACTTTGTATTATGCAGTTTTAGATGAAAACTTCTTATATCTGTCCACCAGGAGGGAACATCTCTTTTCCTAAATTAATTGATGATGTCAGAGCCCTCTTTGAAGTTGGTTAATTTCTGGATCAGAATATGAATTTCTGTAGACAATGAATTTTGTCCTTCCCAAGAAACCAAAGGACATATGGATTCTAAAGATTAAAGAAGGACTTGTCAAATATCATTACAGTCACAATTTTGTCAACTATGAATTTAGTGCAAATGATAATAGACTGAAAGTTGGACTTTGTTTCTAAGTGGAGATATTTCATCAGTACTTGTTTAGCTAGTGTGCTCTGATCCTCTATTTAGCCAACTGCATCTCCTTCCTGGGTTTCAGGCCATAACTCTTAGGATCTCTTTTTTCCAGCCACTGGCTTAAGCCCCTACTATGTTCCTCCCATTGTTAGGAGCACATGGCTAGCATCCCTGTTCCATTTAACCACTTATAATAGGTGATAATATTTGTAAATCACTTAGCACAGTGCCAGGTACTAGAAGGCACTATACAAATGTTATTTTTATCGTCGCCATTAACAGCAGCAGCAGCAGCATCACATTCAACTTAAAAGCTGGTTAGCTTTTAAAAAGGGATATTTATTTCAAAAGTCTAACAACAGCAAAGAACAACTATTTTTCCCAGTACCCATGGGTTATATTCTTCCCCTTCTACTTTGGCTTCCAGGGGAGTAGGTTCAAAATTTAGTTCATTTCCTACACAGTATTGGTCTTACAAGTTCATGCCCAAAGGCAGTCTTTCTACTGGAGGAGTCTGGTTTGTTTTACTGTGATAGGTTAATCAGTAAGGTCCCTCCTCCTGACTTGGGGCATCTGCTGGTGGTAAAATTTGACCTGGAATACCAGGATGCCAAATATTCAAACCCCTTGAATTAACAACGTCCTGGAGGTTCCACTCCCTCCTTCTATAATGGAAAAAAGAACTAAGTAAAGACAAAGGACCTTTTTGTAAGGGCCATCTGGCCTCAGAAGGAAAGAAGTTCTGAAATTTTTCTCTCACTGGGTACCACGAGAGAAGGGATCACCACTATCTGTCACGAATTGAGGAAAAGGATTTGGCTGGAAGAGGATTCTGGGAAGATGGTGGAGTAGATCAGAAAATTTTCAGCTCTCCAAATTTCCTTGACAAAAAAAGAAAGAGCACTGCCTAGAGGGAACATAGAGCATGGAAATAAATAAAAGTTAGGGTTGAACAGTTGTTCTCCTAAGACAACTTAAGAAAACACCCAAAAAGCCCCAACCTTCCCAGGGTGAAGGTTCAGCCTGAGTGAGGTGCAAACACCTCCAGGCAGACTCTTCAAAATCAACAAACAAGGAGGCCAGGGAGCATAAGAACTTTCATTTTGCAGACCATGTGGGAGAAGATTAAAGGAACTTCCATTGTCAAAGGACGCCAACCACAGACATATACTGGGCTGTGGCTGCAGGGAGAAGGAGCTAGCACACACCTGGTCAGTGCAGTAGTAAGGGGGAGGGGCCCTGTTGGCTGTGGACAAGAGAGCAGAGTCCCATTTCAATTACAGGGCAGAGAGGACCTCTGTTAGTCTGCTGCCACCCAAGGACCACAGAGGCAGGACGGTGTGTGTGGCAGGGGAGAGGGAGAGATTGCCATGACTTAGGAGTAGAGAGAAAAGCCTAAGTTTGAACCCCAAGACAGATGTAATAAAACAACAGTCAGAAGGATCTGAGACTTGGGGCATCATTCTCCATACCTTAGGACTATAATTTGATTACACTAATAGCTATTACAAACAAGATAAAACAAAAATAAATAAATAAAAAGGAGTAAGCAAAGGAGAAAGAACCCAACCATAGATAGCTACAATAAGGATAGAGAAGATCTGGTTCATATTCAGAGGAAGATAATTGAGCAAAAAAGCCACTCCTTTTTCAATAAAAAAATGTCAGATGGTCCCAAGCACAGAAAGAGCTCTTGGAGGAACTTAAAAAGGATTTCAAAAGTCAAAAAAAGAGAAATGAAAGAAAAAGTAGAATAAAAATAAGAGCAATCCAAGAAAATTATAAAAAGATCATGAGAATCAAAAACTTAAGGAAGAAAATAATTCCTTGAAAACTAGAATTGGGCAAAATTAAGCTAAAGACATTCTAAGACACCAAGAAGTAATAAAACAAGATCAAAAGAATGAAAAAATAGAAGAGAATGGAAAACATCTCATCAGAAGAACAACTGATCTGGAAAACAGAGAGAGGAGAGATAATAGAAGTATAATCAAACTACCTAAAAGTCATGATGAAAAACAAGAATCTGGATACAACATAACAAGAAATTATCAAGAAAAATTGCCTGAAGTTCCGGAACAAGAAGGCAAAGCAGAAATGGAAAAAAAAATTCACTCATCACCACTTGAAAGATATCCCAGGAGGAAAACTTATAGGAATATCATAACTAAATTTCAAAGTTCTCAGATTAATGAGAAAATATTAGAAGCAACAAGAAAAATAAGGATTACACAAGACTTAGCAGCTACTACATTGAAGGACCATAGGTTTTGGAATGCTATATTTCATAGAGCAAAAGAGCTGTGATTGCAACCATGGGTAATTTACCCAGCAAAGTTAACTATAATCCTGAATGTGAAAAAAAATGAGTATTTAATGAACTGAAAGATTTTAAGGTATTTGTGACAATAACATTAGAACTTAAGGGAAAATTTGACATAGCATCCAGGAGAAATATAAGGAAACATTAAAGATCAATTATAAAGGATACAATAAAGTCAAATTCTTTACTTTTTATATGAGAAAATATCACTATTCTTATGACTGTCATCATTATTTGGGTAGTTTGAAAAAAAGGCTTTAGCTAAGTTATGTATGATGAGGTGTTTCCAAAAGAAAATAAAACTGTAGGAAGAAATAAAAAGGAGTAATTATCTAATACAAATGAGGTATAAAAGGGAAAAAATGATGCAGAAGAAATTAGTAATGAGGAGGTCGGGTAATGATGGAACCTTACTCTCATCAGGAATAGGTTAAAGAGGGAACAACATATATATACATATACATACATATATATACATATGTATATATATATGTCTTTAGACATATATATGTCTTCTAAATACAGAAAAATAAGAAGGCAAGAGCATAAAGTTGGGGAAGAGGATAAGAGAGGGACTCTTGGAGAGGTGTATAAGTTAAGGAATAGGAGGGCAAGGTAGTGGGTAGAAGTAAAGCAGAGGAGTAAGAAGGGATAAGAATAGGGTGAGAGGGATAGAAAGGAAAAATAAGAAGGAGGAAAATATACAAAAAATAATTGTAACTTAGAATGTGATGGGATGAATTTACCCATAAAAGGGAAACTGATAGCAGATTAAAAACTTGAATTCAACAGTATGTTGCTTTCAGGAAACATTATAAAAATGAGAGATACACACAAAGATAAAATAAACATCAGGAGTAGAATTTATTATGTAAAAACTGCAGAGGTGATAATCATGATCTCAGACAAAGTTAAAACTAAAATAGATTTAATCAAAATAGAAAATAGAGAAATTATACTATGTATCAGCAATATTATTTAATATTGTTTTAGACCATTTAAAATAACTAAACAGTATAAAATACCTGAGAGTATAGCTGCCAAAACAGATAAAGGAACTACATGAACATAAACTAAAATTTTTTTTATAGAAATTGAGATCTAAATAAATTGAAGGAATATTTATTACTTGGATAGGTAAAGCCAATGTAATTTAAAAATAACAATTTTGCCTAACATCTATTTATTCAGTGCCATCACAATTAAATTAATAAAAAAATTATCAACTGAGTTAGAAAAAAATAACAACAAAGTTCACATAGAATAAAAGGTCAAGGCCTTCAAAGAAATCAGGGAAAAAAAGATGTAAAGGAAGGAGATTCAACAGTGTCAGACCTTAAACAATATAATAAGGTGGAAGCATTGTTGAAGTATAAAATGGGTGTCTGATTATTTTAAATTGATGTTTTTTTGTGTGTAAATAAAACATATGCATCCAAGAATAGAAGGAATGCATGGAATTGGAGGAAAAAAGCTCTCACAGACAATCTCTCACATAGGGTATGTTTGGATTGTAATATTGCTGTGGTGTAGAAAATAATGAGCTTCTTGATATAGAAAAACATGGAAAGTCTTAGATTTCTGAAGGAAGATGTTTTCCACCTCCAGAGAAATAGATGACAAGTAGAAATAAACATAGTACTGTCTTACATATATGTATATGAATGTATATGAGTGTGTGTATATATGTGTGTGTAATTATGTGTGTGCTTATCTATACATACATACATATATACATACATACATATATACATACACACACACATACACACACATATATGCTTAATTGTAGCTTTCTTTACGGGCAGGGAGAGGAAGGAAAAAAAAACAAAATAAAAAAGTTCTTAGCAGAGAATAAAAGCAAACCTACAAGGAAGTAAAGAAAAGCTGGGTGGGTTTGAAAACTGTTTAGTATTTACAAAATAGATTTTCTTCAGATGGAAATTTATTGTTTTATATTGAATTCTTTCTCATGTTCCGCTGTGCACGTGGCAATGTTTTTTTTTTTCTTTTCTCATGTGGCATTCATTTTTAAAATAAATAATAACATATACAAAAAGATAAAAATAAAAGAAATAATAAGTTATTAAAAAAAAAAACCAAGGAGGTAGCTGACCCTGAGAGGACTTTTTTAATGACTTTGAAGCCAATCAAAGAGCCTTTCCTTCACCACATCTTTCACCAACAATATCCAGTTAAAGAATGTCTATACTTGCTCCATAGTCTCTCCAAGGTATTTTCCTTACATGTCATCAGGATTCTCTCAGAAACTCTAAGCTCCTCTATGTGGACAGGTTGTTATCAGCTAAGAAAGTTGATGGAGTGCATGCATATGCCAAACCCCTAATAGCCTTTATATTTATAGGAATAGCATATCTTTGGACTTTCACTAATGCAGAGGGGCTCACCGACAAAGGGGAGGAATACATTGAATTTCTCATTTTTTTCCTATAGTGAGTTTCTGACTGCATCCACCATGCATTAAATTGAGGGCCTAGAAATGGACTCATTTGGACACTTGGGTCCAAAATATATTTTTGAGTTCTTTGTCTTTCTTGGAATCAGAAGCAACGGAAGGGAACTTAAGGGTTGAATTGTTTTCTTTTCATTTCTTCTCTCTTTCTCTTCCTCCCTCTCATCTTCTCCCTCTTCCTCTTCTCCCCCTCTTCTTTCTGTTTCTCCCTTCTCTTCCTCTCTCTCTCTCCATCCCTGTCCCTACCCCACCTCTCTCTCTGTCTCTCTCTCTCTCTCTCTCCTTTCTCATTCTCTCTTTCCTTCCATGTATATATGTATATATGTGTATATGTGTATATATT
>JAJHZJ010000303.1:5908483-6125611 GCA_023548195.1 Bettongia penicillata ogilbyi
TGGGTTAAGTGACTCACCCAGGATCACACAGCTAACTGTCTCAGGCAAGATTTGAACTCACATCCCCCAGACTCCAGGGTCCTATCTACTGCACCACTGTTGTAATTGTCATTAATTCAATTAATCATTTATTGAGTTATTTATTGAATTTATTGAATACCTACCATGTGTCAAGCAATTGGAACACTCAGACAAAAGTAGATGGTTCTGCCCCAGAGGAACTTACTATGCTCTACAAGAGGAAAACAATAAATTCTGTCCAAGGCAGCGCTAGCTTTGCTCCTTTTATTCACTGTTCAACGTCATCAAAGTAAAATTTTTAAGGTCTGAATACCTTACCTTCTAAAGCAAGATGAGATTCATCTTGACACTGATTCTAGGTTACCTTGAGGGTCCATTACTACAAGGCTTTCCTGAAAGCCCTTGGACATTTTGCATGGAATTGAATGGTTCTTATTTATTGTCTATGTTTAAGCACAGATCTGTATGGCCATTCATAGACTTTGCTGCCTATTTTTAACTAGACAGGTTACTACACATTTATACCATATAAATCAAGGAAATGGCATGCAAAACCATCACTTTCCAAACTTCCCAGGATCTTTTCTGGAATCTGACTTAATCCCACAACACATTTTTGAATTAATTTACTAAAAGAATAGTAAATTTAAGCCCTCCAACCTATGTTTTTTACCTTGACAAGGTCACATCCTTTCTCTTCCACTTCTCAAACTTGCTGTCTACCTCAGTCCATCATACTTCCTCTACTTACATTGTTCTGGGGTTCAAAAGATCTGGGTTTTGAGATGCCTCACTTAGAGAAAAATTCAGATGTTAAATCATCTGTGAAATAATCTGCTGAGGTCACACTAGAAGATTGCTCTACGCAGAAGTCAAGTCTTTTTATCTTTCACAATGGAGACATAAGGAAAATTGGGAGATAAGCTTTTTAATCTTTCAAGTTAAAGTTCCAGGTTCCCAAGCAAACCTTTCCTCAACTTCCCAATCTTCCTCCCCAGGATCCACTTGAAAGTATTCCTTCTCCCCTTACTTTCTCTCCCCCTTCCCAAAACAGGAAGGTCTACTTGGGTGGTGCCTATCTTCGGGGTTTTTTTTCTATCTAGATTCAATATAGTTGATCTAGGAAAAAACTATTAGACCAACAGAGTAATTTTTATACATCTGCTTCTTTGACGGTTAACATTATTTAAGGAAAACTTAGTGAACTGACTACTCATGAAATAGCCTAGCCCTAGAGGAATGGGGCTATTGTTTGGAATGTATAGTTCAAAGAGACGGTATTTTCTTTGAATTTAGGAGTGGTCTTTTCTAACTGAGTAAAGGAGCCTTTGAGAAGATAGCGTCAAAACAAGCACATACCCTTAACTTACAGCAATACATCTTCTGAAGTACATTTGCAAGATCAAATCTCCTTTTTGTCCCAATCCAAAAACATTTTACTGCACAAAGAACAGAAATCTGACCATGGTGATAAATGTGCTGTCAATTCTCTGGATGTTGGTGTGTCTATGGGCTGGAATTTTTTTTCTTTAAAAAGAGAAATGTTACTAGAGGGCCACCTGGTGGAATATTTTAGCAAATAGAGTTTGGCAACAAGAGGGTTTTTTTCTTTTCCCTTCTTTAAGCAACAAGCTTGTACAGTCAAAATACACAACATAGCAAGCTAATAGCCAGCTCATCTGTTTCACTTAAGAAGAAGGGGCAGATGTATCTGTCATCTGTTTAATATTTCCTGGACCATAAGGTCTTTGCTCACTTTATCAGACAGACTGATTCATTTATTTGCTCATATATTCTGATGGCTGACACATTTCCACTTTCAGTGATGGTAGAGTGTGCCAATAAGACTTACAAAGAGGAGAAATTGATGTGAACATCACCTACACCATGGAGCTAAGGCCCTATTCCTGTGTTTGGTCCCCAAAGGGTTTCTATGGACCAGTAGGAGTGCTTTGGCTCCATATGCAGTATTTAGCCAAAGGAACTTCCAAAATAAGCAAGCACATATTTCAATGCAGATTCAGACCGAGGCCTGTGGGTCCTCTTTCATTTTCCATGCAGGAAAATGTTGACCAAACACTTTCCAGGGAGAACACAATCTTATGTTCATTCTGGGTCCTGGCTATTATAGCAGGGAAGCCTAATGCATGGCAACCATCTCTAGTCCTCTGGTCTCCTTGGAAAGCTGGATTCAAAGAATAGTCCCCAGAATTTTGGAATTTTCCAAATAGTTCCATTCAGAATTCCCTTAAAATCCTGTTACACAATTTTTGTTTATTTGTTAAGAATAGGAGCATTGTTACTTTGGACCTTCACTTTTTCCCCTTCCCCAAGGAAGAGACTATACTCAAACAGAAGGGGAATATTTGGATAAAAGACATTTAAAGACACAAAAGCAACTACAAAGAAGCTTCCAAGTCCCTCCCATGAGCAAGGTATTCAATGAGTCATCATAGGCTCAAAGTTAGATGGGGACCCTAGAAATCAAGTTCAACTCTATTTTTACAGATCAGGAAACTGATCCACAAAGAGATTTGCCCAAGGTCTTCCAGTTAGCTAATGGAAGACCAGAATTTAGAGATTAGGCCTTCTGATTTTCTCTTAGCTCAATGCTTTCCCCACAGTACACTGAAAGTTTTATTCTCCCAGCTAAAGACCTCCTAGTGTCTAAGGAATGCCTAGTCCCTTTTGGCATTGGCTCCTCAATTTAATTTCCACTCAGGACATTTACTTGGCTTTGCAAGCTGTGGCTGGAAGCTGCCACTCATTATTGTCATCAGATAACATTTATTAAGTGTGGTACCTAGTCTGGGACTCAGGATGAGATGCCTTGGCTTTTCAGAGAAAGCTGTGTGGCCAGCAGAAATGGCCCTGGTGTTCCAAGTAGCTTTGCATGGATTTCAGGTTCTCTTTTTTCCCCCTGTACTAAAAGACATCTGTAAGATGAAGAAGGGGGTTAGGATGGGTGGCCTGATTGCTTTTGTAAGGTTCAATCTCAAACAGACCAGAAGCTACAGAGATATTAACCAGAATACAATGTGAGAATTCAAGTAGGTAACCACACAGACAACCTATCTGATATTTTGATGTGATAATTTAAGGATAATTTAATTCCCCCTTGTTTTGTTTTCTTCATTACAGATAAAACCATCAGTTTCCCCCCTTTTGGTCCAGATCCATGATTCCATCTATGTGGGAAAGTCCTGGAAAGAAATTCTCTCCAATTATGCAAATCTGTACCTGGCAATTTAGGATCTTCAAACAGTTGTCTCCAAGGTATGGGGCTGAATACCCTGGCTTTACCCCTGGGGATGTGTGATCATTTAATCAAAAGCTGGGAAGATGATGGATCCCTGGGGCTCATCTCCAACATTCCCCCAATTCCCTACTTTTCCTCTTCTGTGTCAACTCCAAACCTCCTTCCTGAGCTGGCTGCAGATCCCTCAGGATTTCTAGGCACCCATAGCAGCAGCTGTGGGAAAATTCCACTCCCAAACCCTGTCCTCTAGATCACCTCGTGGTTGTGGTAGGTGTCTCCGGCTCTGCATTTGAGGGTACAGATGGGGAAGGCAGTACTTCTGTCTTTTTAAATTTGGGGGCAGGAGGAAACAGAAGGAGCAGCATGGATGGGGTGTGATTATATTGTTTTGCACCCTAAGCCTCTTCAGAACTTTACAGTTTCTGTTCAAGGTACCACCATCCTTCTAGTCACCCAATTTTCCACAAGTAGGTGTTATTTTCTTCATTCCCTCACCCCACATACTCAATCACCTGTCTTTCTAACCCCACATTTCTCAGATCTGGCTTCTTTCTACTTCCACAGCCTTCCCCCTTGTGCAGGCTCCTCATGACCTCTTATTTGGAATATTGCAGTTAACTCCTAATTGTTTTCTCTACCTCAAGTTTCTGCCCATTCTGAAGGGTCTTCCACACAGATGCCAAATGACTTTCCTGATGAGTAGGCCTCCTTGTGTTCCTTTACCACTCAAGAAATTCCAGGGTCTCCCTATTGACTCAAGGATCAAATATTACCTTATCTTGATCTATTCCTTACTTTATTTCTATTTTGTGTAATATTACAAAATACATAATCATTAGTATAATAGTACATAATATCATTTAGAAGTAAGTCTACATAAATATATTCAGATGCATGCCCTAAATTCATTGATTGGAGGGCAAGATTAAAAAGGTTTGCAGATTGTTTTCTTAAGAGGGAATGTTCAGGCACAGTGGATAGAGCACTGGACCTGAGGAGTCAGAAAGACCTGAGCTCAAATTCAGCCTCAAACAGCAGCTAGGTGACTCTATGCAAGTCATTTAACCTCTCTCTGCCTTAGTTTCCTCATCTATAAAATGGGGGTGATAATAATAGCACCTATGTCCCAGGGTTGTTGTGAGAATAAAAAGACATGATATCTTTAAGGTACTTCACAATCTCTAAAGCACTATATAAAATGGTAGCTATTATTATTACCATATTTGAATAAGATTCCTCCTTCACTCAGCCTCACAGTAACAACTTCATAGAAGGAACAGAAAGATTAGCCTTCTTTAGGGGTCTGCCAAAGGTGGTTGTTTCACTGTAGCTCCAGGTATGTGACTACCCTCTGGAATGTGGTTTTCCTCCAAGCTAACCATGAAAGCCTTCCCAGCTGATCCATAGCCAAAACAAGGCTGGTAACTGGGGGAAATTTTCTCCAGTCCCTTGGCAATTTCTGACCTTCTGCTGAGTTTTGAAAGGATAATAATTTAGTGTAAATAAAGCAACCAGAAGCCATTAGGTTTTACCATGAATAAAATTAGTCTTGCAGATAGGATGGCTTTTTCTCAACCCTCATTCTCCTTGATCTCTCTGTGGCCTTGGAGACTGTTTATAACCCTCTCCTCCCAGCTGGTCAGGACCATGGTGTCTCCTGGTTCTCTACACACCTGCTGGAATTCTGCTTTTAGGTCTCCTTTGCTGGATCCTCATCCAGATCATGCCTTCCAACAGTGCTCCTCAAGGTCCTCCCTGAATCTCTTCTCTTCTCCCTTTATACTACTTCACTTGGTGATCTCATCAGTGCTTATGGATTTAATTACCATCTCTTTGCTGATGATTCTCAGATCTAACTGTCCTGCTCCAATCTCTCTGCAGACCTGCAATTATGCATCTCCAATTGCCTTTCAGATGTCTCAACTGCATGTACTGTGGACATCTTAAACACAACACATCCAAAATGGAACTCATTACCTTTCCCTCTAAACATTCCCCCTCTCCCCTCAACTTCCCTGTTACTATCCCAGTCCCTCAGGCTCACAACCTAACGTCCTGGATTCCTCACTATCTCTTACTCCCCCTCCATTTCCAAGCCGTTGTCAAGGCCTGTCAATTTCATCTTTGTAACATCTCTCATATGCCCCCTTCTCTCCTCTGACACCACCATCACTCTAGTGCTTCTCCTCACACCTTGATTAATGCAATAGCTGCCAGTGGGTCTTCCTACCTCAAGTCTCTCTCCACTGTAATTCATCCTCTATTTAGCCTCCACAGTGATTCTCCTAAAGCTCAGGTCTGATCATGTCACTCCCCTATTCAATAAACTCCAGTGGCTCCCTATTGCTTTCAAGCTCAAATATCAAAATGTTCTGTTTGGCATCCAAACCTCTTCATAACCTAGCCCCACTCCTACCGTTCAGATATTCTCACATTATTCCCTGCCATAGACTTCTTGATCCAGTGACACAGCCTCCTAGATATTCTGGAAGAAGACACTCCATCTCTCCAGATATTGTCTCTTTCTGTACCTCATATCTGCATTGCTCTCTCTCCTCTGTTCCATCTACTGACTCCCCTGGCTTCCTTTAAGTCCCAGCTAATAAAAGTCTCATCTTTTCCAGGCAACTTTCCCCAGCTCTTCTTAATTCTAGTGCCTTCTCCCTGTTATTTCCTGTTTATGCTGTACATAGCTTGTTTTGTATATATGTATTTACATGTTGACTCTCCCGTTAAATTTTAAGCTCCTTAAGGGCAGTCACTATCTTTTGCCTTCTTTTTCTTATGTGCCCAGGGTTTAGCACATGCCTGGCATATAGTAGGAGCTTAATAAATGTTTATTGGTTAATTGGTACATTTCACAGAGTGATAGAGTTGGAAGGGATCACTTCACAAACAAGAAAACCGAGGTTCACAAAGGTTATATGGACCGTTTTGTATGTACATTACAACCTACAAACCAGGAAGCAGAACTCAAAGGGAATCAAGGTGGCATGGGTAGTTCTCCTTGCACCTTGTTTCCTGGGATCATTGATTTAGTGGTTATCTAGTCCAGTTCCTTCCTTTCACATTTTAGGAAACTGAGTCTCATTGAAATTAAGGGACTTTCCTTCCACATTACACATTCCACCTGAGAACCTCCAGCTACATCCCAGAATTCTTTCCATTGCATCACTGTTTGACTCCTACATCAATGCCTCTTTCCATAATACCTGAAAGTGGTAGTGTCAACTCAAGTAGAACTGGGGACCACTAAACCTTACCTTGAGGTCTGTGCAGGTCCCCTATTGACTAGTTCTAAAATATAATAGTGTCTATATTTTATTGTATCTTTATTTGTTTCATTAAATATTTCCCAGTTGCATTTTAATCTGGTTCCCCCTGCTTGTGGACAGCATGTTTGACACCTCTGTCTTGGTGTTTTAGTGGTTTTCTATCTGAGAATCCCCTGCTTTTGTTTCGACCAACTTCCTTCTTCTTTGTCCTTCCCAGGGATGAGTTAACAAATGGAAAGTGACCTTCTAACCTAGAAAGAGTATGTTGGGTCATGTGGTGCAAGAGGACTCTAGGAGGCAATCCTGACATTTGAGAAAAATCAAACAACACTTACCATTTGTATATTCTGGCTGCCAAAATGAATGGGGCACCAACCCCACCACTCAATTGTCTTAGTTTGTAACACACAGCTGTTCTGGAATAACTGGTGCCAATCGGACATGGAAGGAAAAGGAAGCATTGGGCTGATCTCTGAATGAAGCAGATGATTGAAACACTTCAGGTAATGATGGAAACTCAATCCAATGTTATAAGCACTACATGATAAAATAGGAAGATCCTGTGCTGCGAAGTGTGGAACATGAACCTAGTCTTGATGCAGTTGAAGACTTCAGTCATTCAGTGTTGCTGGTTTTCAATTCAACAAAACGTTAAGTAGTTACTATTGACCAGGCGCAGTTAGACTACATCAATCATTCTCAAAGTGTGGTCTGGAGACCCTTAGGGCAGAGATAAGCTGGTAAATGTTTAACAAGCAGCTCTCCAAAAAAAAAAAAAGTCCACACACAACACACTTTTAAGCTCCATCTACATAATCAACATCTGTCCTATCGCTGCTTAAGTCTGGACAATCAGCAAAACAGTAAATCAAGCCCTGATTTGCAGTGTTTGCCAATTTCAAAGGTATAAGTACATGTACTAAAAATTTAACAACTGGCTCCCCAAGCTTATTCAAACTTGCTCTAGCACACCCCTTCAGAGGTCCCTAATATTCTTTCATGGTCCACAAGATCAAAACTATTTTCGTACTAGAATGTTTTAATTTCTAATGTGGTAAATATTGATAGATATGGCTCACATAAACAAAAGCTCTTGGGGGAGTCCTCAATAATTTATAAGAGTGTTAAAGGGTCTTATGATTAAAAAGTTTGAGAACTTCCAGACTAGGTCATTCTTAGAATAATACAGTCATAAAATTTGAGAGTAAGAGGGACCTTAGATATCATCTAATCCAACTTCCACCCTTTACAGAAAAGAAAACCAAGGTCCAGAGAGGTTAAAATTATTTTCCTAGTGTCAATGCAATTAGCTAATGGCATAAAATCTCTAAGGTTCCTTCTAAAATTAACAATATCTGACAGTGAAAAATAAGGAAGTAACCATTCAGGAAAATCAAACTGCTTCTTTGTCCTTTTGCCTTTCCATATTTTCCCCAAGACACTGTTGTCATTAAGTCACGTTAAACTCTTCCTGACTTAGGGTTTTCTTGGCAAAGATACTGGAGTACTTTTGTCATTTCCTCCTCTGGCTCATTTTACAGATGAGGAAACTGAAACAAACAGGGTGAAGTGACTTGCCCAGGGTCATACAGCTAGTAAGTATCTGAGGTTGAATTTGAACTCAGGTCTTCCTGGCTAGCTGCTCTTTCCCAAGAACAATCCTTGTGAGTCCACTTCTCTTGTTTACATTCAGACTTGTACTTAACTCCACTAAGGATAAAAAAAAAGAATCCGGATAGGCAGCATAGGGAAAGGAACATTTGCGTGAGCCCAGGGACCTGTGTCTGTGTTTCTGTAAATCTGGATGTAGCGGCTATGACCAAAGCATTGTCAAACATAGATGACAGTGGTTGCATATATAAAATGGAGAGGTGTCTGTGAGTGTGCCTCTGTGTGTGTGCGTGTGTACGTGTTCATGCTATTATAATATTTCCTTCTTTTGGTGTTACTTTTCCTGGCTTTGAATTTATTTTCATTTCTATTTGGATGTTTTTGTTTTCTTCTGAATATTGGTTAGCTCTCTTTGGCAAAGGATACCTCCAAGTTGCATAAACCTCGTTGTGCCTAAGTTTCCACAGATATGAACTGAGGGGATTTGACCAGGTTAACTCTAAGGCTATTCTATGATAGCCAAGTACCTTTCGTCAGTATCTTGGGCCTAATGCCATACACTTCCTATCAAGTACACAGAGAGAAAGAGACCAAGGAAATATCAGTCAAGCATTCTAAATTGAGGAGAGGGGTGCCTTTCATTGGCATTTTGCAAGGTTAGGCCAAATACTGTAAGAAATTATTTCCCTAAGGAATTTCTGACCCAGCCAAAGCCAGCACATGGAAAATTGGTGCCCTTCTAGACTGTGTCCTCAAGTGTCTGTTTGAAACAATCTAGTTGCTAATCAGAAGTTTTCACAGATGAAATGTTAGTTCTTGATGTTCTTGCTCCCTTTCCTTTAGAAGATCATATGGCCTGGGAAGCCTTTTCATGTCAAAATGATTGCACCTGTTCCCCACCCCATTCCTATTTGCCCACATTGTAGGTATAGAATGAAGCAAAGCTGAAGGGCTCTCTATATTCAGTTTGCAAAAACTGTAGCAAATGCTAAAAAATACTTCATGTTAAGCAGGCAGGATTGTGTGAGTGTTGGCTGCAAGGGAGTCCCAAACTGTGAAGAAACCAAAAAAAAAAATTGCTGATTTCAAAAGGAAAATATTGTCTCCCCAGGCCCCTTCCCCAGCTGTGGCTGTTTAAGATAACATACAGGCCAGTGACATGAAGAAAGGCCTGGCCAGGCAGGAGCCTGTAACCTGCCCATAAAAAAAGAGACAAAGGAGAACTTGATGAATTAATGCTATAAAAACAGAGGCATGCTATCTTACATGGAGGAAACAACAAAGTAGGTGAGAAGCTATAATTGTTTCCAGATTTCTTTTCTCATGTATTTAAAACACTGAAAACATCACTCTCTGTTTACATTTTCCAAAGATACAGTATTCCATGCCCTTTCCTGTTCTGTTGGCTTAATGGGAAAATTGCTCTTTGCAGTTGTCAAATGTCAAGAGACAACGCTGTGTTATTGGCACTGGGAGTAGGATATAGGCTTTCCTGAACAGCTTTCCATATTTTTTTTTCCGCTTTAGTTTGAACTCTCTGTAGCAAAATAGCATGTCTCAGAGTACTTAGCCTCATCTCCTGGCTCTAGCTCATGGTCAGAATACCATTTATAGTATGACATTCCCCTGACAAACTCATGTATTTATCCTGATAGCTTTAAAAATTTTTTTAAGGGAATTTCATTGAACAAACACTCTGAGTGGAAAGGGAATTAATTATCCATCTAACCCAACCCCTAACTGAAAAATAAATTTCCTCTACCACAGGAGTTCTTAACCTGGAGATGGTTAGATTGCAGGCGGTCCATGAACTTGGGTCAGAAAAGAAAATATACTTTTACCTTCAGAAAACTCTAGCTGAAATTTAGAATTTCCTTCAATTATGAATCAAAAACTAAAAATATACTGAGTCTATACGTTTCACCACACTGCCAAACCCAAGACCCCCCAAAAAGCTAAGAATTTCTGCTCTTCAGCATGCCTGATAAGTGATGCTGTTTGAAGACCTCCATTGAGAGGGAAACCACTATTTCCTGAGGCAATCCATTCCACCTTTAAATAGCTAGAACAATGGATAGAGCACTGGTCCTGGAGTGAGGAGGATTTGAGTTCAAATCTAATCTCAGCACTTACTAGCTGTGTGACCCTGGGCAAGTTATTTGCCAAAATAAATAAATATCTTGAATGGTTAGGAAATTTTTCCTTATAGTAAGCAACTTTGCTGCCACTTGTGCCCTCTTTTCCACAACAGCTCTTCAAATACTTGGAGAAAGATAACTTATCCCTCATAAGTTTCTTCTCAACATTAAACATTTGCATTTCCCCTTCAAGTGATTCTCTTACGGCACTGTCAAAGAAAAAAGTATGGCAAAGGGACCAACCATATCAACTAATGCAAAATTTTATTATAATTTCACTTTGAAATTAAATTTTCATTCCATCTCTATTTGCCTTATTAATATTTTTAAATATGTACTTTACTGACAGTTTGGTTCTTCAAATTTTTCTTAATTTTCAACTTTTCTAGTGTTAATACTAATACTGTACTTTGGGATTTAGGTCCAAGACTGCCAGAAGCAATTTTATGTAATTGAATATTAATCTAAATCCAAGTCATTTCTAATTTGGAAAGAGAGATGTCCAGCTGGTATGGTCTCCTATGCCCTCTGACATGACTCTCTGCCCCAAGAAGATTTCAAGTAACATTTTTAGGAAGTTTGAACAAGGAAAAATGTACCTTAAAATACAAACCAGTTTAACATTCCAAAACTGAGCAACAACACACTCTCTATCCTCCTGGATTACTCCCTTCAATATCTGAATTAAACAAAGGGACCTCTGGCTTCCCACTGATAACTTAATCCTTTATGGAAATGAGTAGGTCTTAACACTAATCAAACACATGGTGGTCAGAACACTCTCAAGGTCTCTCTTAAGAACTTTGGAAGTGAATGTGTGATAGGACCGCTCAGTGTGGTGTGTCCACATCAGAGAAGGGGCTGTGCTCTATGAGCAAAGCAGAATTGAAATAGCTCAAAGGAGACATAGGATGTGCAAATTTAGAGTATCCACCCCAAATGTTCACATGCAACTATTGGTGCCTATCTGTGGTAGAGAATTCCAAGCTCATATTGGTCTGATCAGCCACACTCGGACACATTGAAACTTGACTTTATCATAATGATGACATGAAAATGATGGACAACACCCACCATTAATCAGCTTCCAGTGGTTGGGAAGTAATGGTGTGAACAAGCTAAGAGTTATTCTTTGTTAAGTTTCTGGTTATCACTCTTAATCTATTCACCTAAAAACAAACCTTTATTTTTTCCCCTTTAGGATAACCTGCCTTTGCAAAGGGTTTTTCCCAAGAGTTTGGCTTTAGAGAATATTAGTTCTTATAATTTTCAGTTTTACTAGAAGAACTTTTTAATATGTTTCCACAGCAAGAATTCTAAGTCCTTTATGGGCTGCTTGACCTCCTCTGGATGCTCTTCATCTTAATCAATGTTTTTCCTAAAATATAATGCTCAGAATCAAAAACAATACTCCAGATGTGGTCTGACTTATGCAATATGATTATCATCATCTTATTCCTGGAAACTACGCCTCTCTTAATACTGTCAAGATCTCATTTGCTTTCTTGGTTCCCGCATTGCACTGTTGAGTCATATTGAGGTACTAGTCCACTAAAATCTCATTTTTTTTAGAGAGAGACTTTGTCTAATCATGCCTCTCCTAAATGTGAAGTTGATTTTTGAATCTAATTCAGCCTTAAATTTCATCCAGTTAGGTTGGACCCAAGATTTTGGTCTGTCAATATATATTTGAATTCTGACTCTACCATTCAGTGTTTTATAGTGAAAAGTGTTGTTGATAACTAAGGCTTCTATGGGGTGATATCCTCAGGACAATCAGTTGCTCACAGACACTTCCTGTGAGAAAGGGCAGTTAGAAATGTTCAGGTGGTTAAAGGCGCCATCATCAACAACCACAATGTGTCTGGCATTTATAAAAGATTAAAAAAAAAAGATTTCAAATAAGCATTGATTAAGCACCTACAGTGTGCTGGGTATTGTGCTAAGCATGAGGATATGTGAAGTGTTTTCAAATGTTATTTCAGACTCAGAAGCATGGGGATTATTTTCCTTATTTTAGAGATGAAAATGAGGAGATATTAAGTGATTTGTTCAGTCACTTATCTAGTATCAGGTGAGATCTGAACCCAAGTCTTTTCGACCCAAGCCTAGTACTTTATCCAATTCATCTCAGGCTACTTTAAGCACAGCCAGGTCATTTCACATGTCTTAGAGCTTACAGCTTAACTCACAGAGCAACAAACAGGGTCTGAATTATTGAACCAATCCTCTAGATCTAATGCCTTTTGCAATGTACATATAGAAAATGGGATTGAGAAAAGTTTTCCATGAAATAATAAATATATTCTCTCCTCATTTTCTTTTTTTTTACCATGTAAACCCTTCTTTAAAATTGCCTACTTTTTCTCCTATATGCTTCAAACAGGTTAATTCCAGTTCATCGACTAACTATATAAATCATAAACAGATTGAGTGTCTCATATGAGAGAACCAAGTGAGGGGATTGAAATAGTGTCACACAGTAAGACACAGACCCTTCCCCCCATCCTTTGTAGCAATTTCCTAAGACCTAAAATAAAGTATCCATCATTATCTCCCCACAGCATTTATCCGGTTCTTATTCTATTCCTTTGACTACAGATCATTTCTGAGGGATTAGAGACCATTATGGTGGACAGAGAAGAGTGCTTCGCTTGTTATCAGGAGAAACATGGCTTTAAATTGTGCTTGTAGTGCAACCGAAGGCAAGTCAGCTACCCTTTCTGAGACTGTGTTCTCATTCAATCCAATGAGGATTTAAGTAGGATTGTGCCAAGTGCTGAAGAACTAGGCAGAGGAAAGGTGACGGCTATATGCATTGAGAAAAGGGAATGGAGGGGAGCTGTCTCATGGAGGTGGAATCAGCCAGGACTGGCAACTGACTGGACATTGCGGTGAGAAGCAGGGAAGAAAAAAATATGACTTCTAAGTTGAGAACCAGGTGCATGCTTGTTTGACATCTACCACCATAGAAGTAGAGAACTTTGGAAGAAGGGCGGTTTTAGGAAAAAGGAAAATTATTTCCATATTGAACAATTTGTTTTTAGATGCCTATTAGGAATTCTTTTGGAGAAATTTAGCAGAATTCAGAGTTCAAACGCAACTGGGATTGGATATGTAGAGCTGGGAATCACCTGCAAAAAGGTAAAACATACAGGGACTGATGAGATCACCATGAGAAAGTGAGTAGAAAAGGATCCAGGTGCTCCTTAGTGAAGACCTAAAGGCAGAGGGTGGGACAAGGAAGAAGCAGGTAGGCAGGTTAAAGAACCAATCAAGAGCAGTCCTCCAGAGTGTCAAATTCTACAGAGACCAAGAAAGGTGAAGACTGGGAAAAGATCCTTATATTTAGCAACTAAGAGATAGTAATCTTAAAGTGCGGTAAGGCAAAAATGAGCTCATTTGCAAAATAAGGGATACTATTTTAAACCACCACATAGTTGTATGCTAATATAGTAAGCCAGAGGGCTGTTGTGAGGATGAAATGAGAATATATGTAAAATGTTTTGTAAACTTTAAAATGCTATATAAATGTCAGCTATTATCATTACTAGTGTTAGTAGCAGTAGCAGTAGTAGTAGCAGTAGTAGTAGTAGTGGTGGTGGTAGTAGAGCCCTGCATCCACTTATTTTAGAGAGTAGCTGTTAAGAGGAAATTAGCAAATGTAGTTCCTTGCAAAATGTATCAATCATCTGGGAATGTTGAATTTGTCGAATCATCACAAAAAGGCAGAAGTATTTTTGTCTTTTTTTATTATAAGATATTTTCTAACATTAGAACAGTAATTCTTGACACTAGGGGTTGAATTATTTATGGCATCTTGTTTTTGTATGATCCTATGGATTTTTTCCCCATAGAAACTTGTTACCTTTAAAATCAATCACAAAAATGAACACTTTCCTTTAAAGTAACACAATACTCTCTATAGCTAATGGGATTTTAGCATTGGATGATGTTACTATCCCAATTACCCTCTATATAAAGATAAGGAAAAACACACAAACTGTTTCCTAAGCCAATTTCCTTTTCAAATTTGCAGTTTAATTTTTAAACTAGAAAAGTAAGGCTGATCATAGTGAACAAATTATGTTTGGGAAGATATTTTACTACAAGCAAGCACATGCTATATACAATGACAAGGCAAAAGATGTTTAGAAGAATTACTCAGATGGAGACAGTAAAGTAGGACACTGGTGAGTGTGTTTCTCCCCCTGCTCCCATTAAAACCCATTAAAATCATGAGGAAGTATTTGTGAATTTCTCTATATCTGTCTCTATATACATGCATACACATTTGCATATATATCACATATATTACAAATGCTATTGTGTACACAGAAGCAAATGTTATGATGGAAGATAATATAGCCTCTTTGCTGGGCTACTTTCTTTGATGATCTGATTCCACAAAAATATTTCTTTGGGCATAAGGTTTTTAAGGTCTTTCTTCTGGTCCAAAGTAGTTTTTTTTTCTTTTCATATATTTGGTTTAGAAAGTTCAGAAATGTCTTCAGAGATTTTTCAATGTCCTTCACATTCCAGGATGACCCTGTTTTCCTTATGTAAATGATTATCTAGTCTCTACAATCTTACTTCTCACTTTGGTTTCATGCTGTAGATAAGAGTTCGCTAAGTCACTCATCAAAGGGAGATGGTAAAGGTACCAACTGACACACAAATAAGATTAAAGCAACTGAAGGAAAAAATGAATTCTCATCAGAAAAATGTCTCTTATAAGTAAAGTTCTGGCAACCAGTAAATCCAAGAATAGTTTTATATCATATAAATGAATCTCCAGGGAACTTATCTGAAGGCAACAGTACTCCAAACACGAGTTTTCCAGGCAATTCCAATAGAATGAAAGCTGTCTAAGATGAACTCTTTATTTTGTCTTTGTATGCCTTGCACTCATAAAAACATGTTGAATTGAATGAAATTCTCATTAAGAAAGATAGCTCATTTTTGTAGCACCAAGAAACCCACCAGTACTCTGTACTACAAAATTGACTCCCACACCTTTTGCAGTTTTCCCTTCCATGACAATATATCCTGCAGAATATCCATTCAATTTTCCAATAAGCTCACCAATACCTTGGATTATCTCATTTATGCCCAGGATTTGCAACCTTTTCCATATTATTTCCAAGGTTTTAGGCAGTTGAGCATGTGGATTCCATTTCCAGTGACTTCTTTTGACCACTCCGTTTTGATATATTTGCTCAATTGCAATGTGTATTTTCAGAATGGGAAGGCAAAAACAGGAAAGGAAATCTTCCTCTTCTTTAATGGTTGACAGGTGACTGCTGGCTATCCACAAACTAAATGTGGAGAGAACACTCCGTGGAAGACTGAGTCATAGAATGAAACAATGAACTGTTGCTGTTTACTAACAGATCCACAGGCTACAGATCCAAAGTGTTCCACGACACCTCCAATATCTGTTAGGCAGATATAGTTTCCTAGTGACAATCCTGTAAATGCCACAACATTAAGAACTCAGAACAGTCAGAAAGAACTAAATGCCACTAGGAAATAAAACCGGAAAGAGAAGAAAGTGGGACAAATGATACCAGCTTGGACTATACTAGAATTCTAATCCTTCCTCATGTATACCTCAGTTCTCCTACTTCTCTTGCCTGGCTGGTGGCAAACAAGGGATGCATCAACATTAGGTATTTTGGGTAACTTTGTCCCATGTTGGTAAACCTAGGGGTTCCAACCAGAAATTTCCCCTCTCTTGCTCTTCCAGTTGTTCATACTTTTACGTGCTTAATAACTATATAAAACACTTTGGTACAAAATTCCTGCGTAGAGTCCAGTATGAGGCCAAGATTCTAAAAAACCCCAGAAAGCAGAGTGTTTAATGGCTACCTGTGATACCAGAAAGGAAAACCATATAAATTCACTTGACTCTAATTGTCATTAGAAGGAAATTCCTTTTTTACCTGACTAGGATGGCTGACTAAATGGAAGCTGAACTGTGTCTTTCAAAAGGTGTGGAACTCTCATGGAAACTGAATAATATTCCAAGTCTCTTCTTACTATGACTAAACCTTATGTAAAGAAACCCTGTTAACACTTCCAAAGCCATAGGTAAGTACCAGTCAGGTTCTGGAGGTAAGGGTATGAAAGAATGACAGATTTCTAAGAATCAAAATATCTGAAATGTAAGAGATTAACCTAATTATAATTTAAGCCTTTCTCTGGAGAAACTTTAAAAATCCTTGCCTAACTGAAACCTTAAATATTATAAAATAATTAGGTAATGTTTCACACACCAATTTAAACATTAAAAGAACAAAACCTCAAGATGACCTGCCCATTGACAAATTTTCTTTAAGCAAAAATTTTGGTGGGGTGGACGGAGGCACACTGTGGACTCTTCTCAAGGCCTTGTAAGCAGCAATAAATCCACCCATGGTTCAGAAGAGCCTGTGATTCTCAGTTCTATGCAGTATTTTGAATGAGATGCCTTCCCCCTCAAGAATTAGACAGCACTACACGAGGGACGATGTGGTTCGGACCTAATGACCAGTCTGACCATTGGGAACTGGATTCCTGCCTGTCCCGCAACCGTTTTTCAAACACTCTGGCTCTTCCTCTTCACCAGACCATTCTTCATCATCACTCCTTTCATCCTCCAACTCCTAGACAAAAGTAAAAGAACACACTATAAGCAAACAACTTTCTGTATGTCATGAAGCACTGAACATGCTGTGATGAATATTTCAATACTTCAAGGAACTGTGTTTGGGGACAACCTCCACAACACAGATTGAAACCTCCATGACTTGAAGAATGAAGATTTGATGTGCTCAAAAAATGGCTTTAATGAATATGGCAATCCTATTATTGGGTAGAAGGAGTAGTGGGTTGAAGGAGTACCTCTCTTTAAAAAGACATGATTTAAGAAATGCTAAATGTAGAAAACACAAATACACCAGGGCTGGGAGTCTTAGCCTTTTCAGGAACCCCTGGTCAGAATTATGTTTTTAAAAAATTGAAAGAAATATTAAATTTCAGTTAGAGGTTAATGAAAGTAAAGATATATGTACATTTATATACATATGTATGTATACGTATGTATATTCTCATCCAAGTTAACAGATTGCCCTGAAATCTATTCACAAACCTCTTTGGGGTCTTTGGACTCAAGTTTGAGAACCACTGCATTAGGGATTGGGTATAAAAAACCTTAGCACAGGTCTTTATGTAGAATTTCTCAAAGCATTTAAATTTTTCTCAACAGATTACTGGTGACTTGAAAGAAGTTAAAGGACAACGAAGCTTAAAGGTGAAATTATTCTGCAGATCAACAAAAAGGTGAAATAGCTCCCAACTTGTAAGTTATTGGGAAAATACTCAATTAAAAAAATACTTATTTTCTAATAACTTATTTCATTTGTTTAATAAGTAGTTACTAAGTATCTACTATGATCAAATTTCTATATATAACTGCTGTAGAGGATAAACTGAAAGATGAGATTCTACATCTTTGTCTCCACGTATCTGACAATCTAGATAGGGAAATCATGTGCACACAAATAACTTTAATACAAAACAGAATAAAATAAATGCCATATGAGTCATATCAAAAATTCTGAGTTCAAAAGATCATCAATTTTGAACTAGAAGGCTAAAAGGTTATTTAGTCTAACTTTCTCTTTTTATAGATGAATAAATGGAGTCTCAGAAAGTGTAAATGACTTGCTTAAGGACACTCAGACAACAAATGGCAGATACAGGATTTGAATCTAGTTCCCTCTCTCTACAAATTCAACACTCCAGTCATTACCTCAAGGCTATAAGGGAGGGAAAGACCACTTTCATCTCTAGCTCCTTTAGGGTGAGATTCAACAATACATAGGAAGATTACATATTTAAAGGCGATTTCCTGAGTCAATCAGTCGGTGCAGCCTAGCCACACCTTACATCCTTTAGAATATCAGGCTAGATCTCCTGGAAATATAAAAGCTGCTTTCCTTGAGGGGATAGCGCAGAAATAAATCGACCTTGAGGCAACTGTTTTCAAAACCAAGAGTGAAAACACTTTGCGGGGTGGGGTAGGGGAGTGAAGAGGACTGTCAATCAAGAGGACACCTGGTCAAAAGATTCTTTATCTAATCACATACCTTATTTCTGCTATTTTCTACCTCCACTCTTGGTTGCTGTACTTATCTTTCTCCACTCTACTTGACCATAGGATAGTCACACTCTATGTAGCCTATAGCTTTACTGTTCATCTGTCAACCACTACAGATTCTCTGGGTCCTCTTGTTTCTCTCTCTTTCTTTAATCAGTTACCAGCCACAGAGTAAACTGTCCTCTACTTCTACCTTCTGTTCTCTCATCTCTATCCTCTTCAACCTTATTTTACTCTAGGTCCCACTTCAACCTTGCCCACTCCTTCCACTGTTCCCTCTGTAATTCCTATTTCACAGTGAACAAACACCTCTTTCTCCTGCACTTGATCATGCATTATCATGACAGTAGAGTATGCTGAACCCTAAATCAGTCTTCCACCACCTTCTACTCCCCAATTCCTATCCTTATACTAGGGGGCTTTAATATTCACATGGACACTCTTTCAAACACCTTTACCTCCTAATTCCTCAGTCCCTTTAAATCCCATGACCAAATTCTTCATTCCATCACAGCCATACAGATATGCTAGATCTTACTTTTACTCATAAGTATTCCATTTCCTTAGTTTAAAACTCTAACGTTCTCCTTTCCCATCACAAACTCCTACCATTTCACTTCTCCTTCTGCTTCATCCCTCCTAAACCTCTCTTTACTCCAACTAAGACCTCCACTCTCGCCACTGCTCAGTATTTTCTTGGACCATCACTCCTGCTCTCACTTCATTTCCTTCTCTCTCCAATCTCAACCCAGTGGCTAGACATTGCAACTCTATACTGTACCTTGTTTTCCCCATCCCATCCTACCAGTTTTTATCTCTTGCCAAATCTCAGCTTTGAATTATGCCCACAATTCACATTACCTGTTCCTCCTCAAGAGCTGTTGAACACAGCTGGGGCAAGTCTCACAACCATGCTAACTAGGTACATCACAAACTCATGTTACTCAGCTTCAACTGGGCCCTCCCTAAAACAAAGCAATTCTTTAATTATTCCCTAATGGATTCCCTATTTCACTCCCCACAGAAATTATTTCAAATGTTTATCTTCATTCATCAAGCTCCCCATCCATCCTCCTTTCACTCTCTCTTAGCTGAGGACCTTGACTCTTACTTTAGTGAGAAATTGAGGACTTCTGATGTGAAATTTCTCTTCCCATTCCCTCCATCTCAGAACTCCTTGACATCCTCTCATCTCCTTTCCCCAGATCTCTGAAAAAGTGACCCTTCTCCTTGCTGATGGTCTGAACCCCTGCATGTACACTTGATCCTGACCCCCTTTACTTCCTCAGCAGATTGTATCCTCACTTATCCTCTCTCTGTTAAAAATCTTCAACCTCTCCTTATCCATTTGTCCTTTCTGTACTGTCTACAAACGTCTTTTCCATTTATTAAAATCCCTAGTTACCTAACATGTACAAAAATATTTATAGCACTCTTTTTGTAGCAGCAAAGAACTGTAAGTTGAGGTCGTGTCAGTTGGGGAACAGCTGAAGAAGTTGTTGTATATGAATATAATTGAATACTATTGTGCTATAAGAAAGGATGAGCAAGAGAACTTCAGAAAAACCTGGAAAGACTTAAATAAACTAATGCTGAGTGAAAGGAGCAAAATCAGGAGAACATTTTACACGTTAACAACCACACTGTGTGATGACTGACTTTGATAGACTTAGCTCTTCTCAGCAATACGATCTAGAATAACTCCAAAAGGTTCACGATGGAAAATCTCGTCCACACCTAGAGAAAGAGCTGGAGTCTGGATGGAGATGGAAATAGACGATTTGCTCTCCTTTTCTTGTGTTGTTTCATTTTGCCTCTTCTTTCTCATGGTTCATCCCATTAGTTCTAATTCTACTTTATACCATGACTCATGTGAAAATATATTCAATATGAGTGCACAGGTAAAGCCTATATCAGACTGCATGCCTTCTGTGGGGGAGGGGAAGGAAGAGGAGAAAATTTGAAACTCAAAATCTTATGGAAATGAATACTGAAAACTAAAAAAAATTAATCTTTAAAAAATCCCTAACTAGGCTCTACCATTGCCCTCAGGCTCTTATAGTAACATCTCCTTCCTTTTGCAGCCAAACTTCTTGGAAAAACTATACTTACTGCCCCAGTTTTTTTTTCTTTTACTCCTTAACTCCTAGTTCTTCAACCTAACTGCTCCTCCTTAGCGCTTTCATTGATTCATTATCCAGTCACGCTGCCTAACTGTGTGTATTCCCCAAGGCTGGGTCCTCTTCTCACGCTATATTCTTTCCTTTGGTAATTTCATCAACTCTATGCAAATGACTCACGGATGAATATGTCAGGACTCAGTCTGGCTGCTGAACTTCATTCTACATCACCAGGTATCCACTGATACTTCAAAGTGAATGTACTTGAGAGATCTCAAACTCACTATGTCCAAAACTAAACCCCCCCTTTCTCCCCTTCTTCCCCTTTTCCAGTCTTCTCTATTTCTTTTGAAATCATCACTACCCTTCTAATCTCCCACATCTGTGTCCTCATAACCAGTTAGTTGCCAGATCTTACTGTTTCTACCTCTCAAATCTGACCCCTTCTTTCCATTCACATAGCTACCGCTTTAGTTCAGGCCATCACCCCTCAACTAGAATATTGCCAAGAGCCTCCAAATTTGTCTCCCTGGCTCAAGCATCTCACCACTCCAATCCATCCCCCACACATCATAAGTGTAAATGTAAATAAGACCACATGATGTGCTTAATCAAATTTCAGCAATTTCCTACGCCCCTAGGATCAAATATAAACTCTGTTTAGTTCTTAGAAGTCTTTCACAGCCTAACTCCAACTGATCTTTCCAGCCTCCCTGGACATCACTCTGTCCCCCCCACTCCTCCCCACACACAGACATCCAGCCAAACTGAGATTTTCTGTTTCTCATACGCTCCATTTCTCATCTCCACTCTTTTGTCCCACATGCCTGGAATGCTCTCCCTCTTTACCTTACAGAATTATTCTCTTTCCTCAAGAAGCAGCTCCAGCACTATCTTCTGCATGAAGCCTTTCCTGATTCTTCCCAACTACTAGTGTCATGGACCTCTGAAAGTACTTTGTATTCATTGACTTTATATTTATGCTATACACACCGCTCTATTTACTTGTCATCTCCTCCGTAAGAATAGAAGGTTTCTTGTGAGTAGTAATTGTTTCATTCTTTCTCCTTGCATTTACAGAACCTAGCTTAATGACTAGAACATAAGATACTTAATAAGTGCTTGTTAACTGAGGAGACACTGGAATCAAGGAAGGAATTAAGAACCTATTGCAAATGCAAGACCTGAACTAGTTGCAAAGCAGAGAGAATGGAAAGGATGGGACTGAATGGAAAGACACTGTCTTTCAAAGAAATAATCCACTCAGCTTGGTGTCTGGAAATGAAGAGGAGGGAGGATACAAACCTGACAACTTTTTAAACAAATGTTATTGATGCATCTTGCTTTTAATATTACTATCATTTTGGGGTATTCAATCTCCCACTCCCCCACTCCCACCTCCACCAAATTGAATCCTCCTTTAAACAAGCAAACAAAAAAATCTGAGCAGTAATAAATGATCCAGCCAACACATCTAGCAGTGTAGACCACATTCTATTCTCATAATTCCTTGCCTCTGTGCCAAAAGGAGGGGAGGAGATTTCATTATCTCTTCTCTGGACCATTATTGGTTTTGAAGAAGTATGAGAGCTTTTCAGGAATATATTTAATGTATCAAGTGAGTTATTTCAATGAAGGCTGTAACTTTCAGTCCTGGATGAAACCCTGTTTTGTGTGATGTTGTTTTGTATACCATTTTCCCTCTGGGATTTGCATCAACAATTCAAACTTATAATTGGAAAAAAAAAAAAAAACAACCCTGAGACTAAAGGAGAAGAATTACTTAGTGTCATGTCAGTAATGTTTCCTTATTCCTAATCTAATTTTTAATACTAACTTTTGGTAATGTACAGGGTGTTATTTTCCACTGAACCACACAGTCAAACCCAAATGTGCAATTATTATTTGGTTAAAGTATTGATTTGTCCTAAAGATGATGAAGCACGTGCAATTTCCAATTATCATGTATTACATAGAAATTGTAATGCTAAAGTTGCTGTTGATGTTTCTGGGATTTTAAATATTAAAATATCTCAAAAATGTGTTCCAATTACAGCAAAGCCTATCAGTAGGAGAATTAAAGTGTTTCTTGATAGAGGAATGAATTTTCCATAAAAGTGAAGCTTATACTTTTAAGCACTGAAACATTTTTTTACGTGTTAATTTTTCAAAGATGTATTGTACAATAACATACTTCCCTGCTTTACATACAGCTTGCTGAACATAAATTCAAACTCTTCCTCAAAGACTCAATTTGGTAAATGACATCAATTACTTTACTGTGCTCACATTTAAATAAAGATGATGTCAGGCAGACCCTCAAGCTGTAAACATTGTTAGTGCCCATACCAGGCCAGCTCCAGGTGGCCTTGCTGTTTTTATGATGCTTTGTCTCCCTGATTAGAAGTCACCGATTTCTCCCTGTTGTCAGTTCTTATTTCTACCAGTTCACTTCACACTTGTTCCTTCTAAACTACTGTCCACAAAATACACTGAAGATTGCCAGGAGAAAACAGATACTCAGGCTTGTTAAATGAACAATCTTAATTTTACACTTCGTTGATTATACTCTTTTATGAAGTAAAATCCATAGTCTTTGTGCACTTTTCCTTACTGCTCAGAGCTTCGTCCATTAATTCTGGTATTTTGGTTATTTGTAACTGTAAGTGAAATAGCTGAGACTGTTAAAAAAAAAAATCTAACCATTATATAAGTAAGGTGTTATTAGTAACAGCTTTTTAAAATTAACCCCTAAAACAATGTATCTCAGAAACTTAAAGGACAGACAGGTCCCCCTCTTTAACACAACAATCAAGTGGCAGAATTTTCCTATTGCAATTTTAGAGGCTGGGACTATACCTTAGAAAGAAAGGAAGTCCTTTTACTAGATAGATAAAATTTATACTTTGTTTCAGACAGTGTATGCTTTGGCTTTCCCAACAGATACTTACTGATTACTATAGTGCTCCTACAATAGCTTAGTTGAACGTTTACTAATTGCTTTTTGTCTTGTGTTAACAACTAAAAATTATGTCTCCCTCAGATGGAAGAATTACTTTACTAAAAAGCCATGTTCTTTTTGTTTTCTGATGGAAGTTATGTGCAGTTATTTAATAAGTAGGTTTTTTGGAAGAATAATGGTTAACCTAAGGAAGTGAGTGATCATGACAGATCTGGTCTCATTTTACAAGCAACAGTCAGACAAAAGGTGATGGAAATGATTAAGAGGCACAGACAGGCATTACAGAAATTGAACTTGCATGCTATGCATTACCAAAGCAGTACACTACCACTTAACATTGAGGATGGTTCTCACATATCTATATTAAACCCAAATTCCAAAGAAAAAAAGAAAAACAGAGGAAGACTAAGGAGATCTTTGGAGGGTGTTCCTTCACCTCATGTTTCCAAGATGACATCCTTGACCATATGAATCACATTTTCCCTTCATACACTCCAGATTGAAACTGACCTTCACTGGAGAGTTTGAGGGGGCACTTGCAACTAAAAACCTTCTTTTGTGTACTAGGTTTCCATGCAAACAGTATAGAGCTTGAAAAAACCAAAGCACACACACTGTTGGCTTAATCACTGAAAATAAACTTCCCAGGGTTTTTCTTTAAGAGTACTGTTCTTTTCCTGAACAACATGGAAAGGGTCTCAAAATAAACAAGTCTCATTGTAAACAATGAGGAATAAACTTGGCATTTCATCAGTTAAAAGGGAAGAGAGAAAGGCAACCTTTCCTTGACATACTGTGAGTTTGGATTCTGATTGGGATCTCCCTCAGAAGTCTTTTACAAAAGAGCCACACTTGACATTTGGGCTCACAGCTCCATGCACCGCACGAAGGATTACTCTTATATGTTGTTTTCTTTCCCTAAGATTTTAGAGGAGCAGAGAAACATAGAGAGCCCAAGTACGGATAAAAAAGTGAAATCTTACCTAGAATGGTAGTTGTAAATTAATTCATTTTCTATGACCTGGAAACTGATCTCTATGATATAATCCTAGGCAAACGTTGAACACTAATAAAATGAGAAAGGGATTTAGCGAAAAAGAAAGAAGCTAATCCTTGGATAGTCCCTGGTCACTTGAAATTTGCTAGGATGCAAATGGATACACATCTTCAAGAGGTGGCTATTATACTGGAAAAAGTAACGGCCTAAAAGTTAGGATATGTGAATTTTAGTCTACATGCTGCTGCCAAGTAGCTCTAATGATCCTTTGACCAATAAATCCACCAATATATTCAGTGGTTTTTATACAGATCTCATCTCCTTGTCCCCTGTTTGTACATTCTGACACTGCTAACCACTCTTCCTGCCCCTCCTTTTCCTCATTTGGCTTCCTGGACTGCTGTCTCCTGGTTTTCTTCCTCTCTGTCTGATCCATGATTCTTAATGTCCTTCGCTAAACCATCATCTATCTCCTATCCTCTTCATGAGTTCTCTCAGGGCTTTGCCTTAGGCCTTCTACTGTTCTTTCTTTCCACTCTCTCCTTTGTTGACCTTACTGACTCTCGTGGATTTAATTAAAATCTCTACACAGATAACTGTCACATATAGGTGTGTGTGTGTCTGTCTGTCTGTCTGTCTGTGTGTTTACAGTTTATAATGTGGGCTTAGAATTCAAGAGAAAGATTCTGGGCATATACACACAGATATACACATATATATGGATATGTATGAATATATATATATATATCTGAATATACTATATAGAACATATGCTTTATATATATGTGTGTTTATAGCATACAAATATATTTACATGTGTGTGTATATATGTATACACACATCTCTAATTTTTCTCCTGAATTTTAAGCCCTCACTGTAAACTGCCTATTAGATATCTTCAGATGGATGTACCATCAGCTTCTCAAAATCAACGTATCCTGATCAAAATTCATTGTCTTTCCCACTAAACCTAACCTTCCTCCAAACTTCCCAGGGTCTGTTAAGGGTATCACTGTCCTCCTACTAACCCAGATTCATAACCTTGGAGGAACATTTGATTCATCCCTTTCTTTTACTAGTTGCCATAACTAACTAGTTGCTAGTTTTTATCATTTGCCTCCTCAGCATCTCTCAATTCTTTCCACCAACAGTGTCACTATCCTACTTCAAGCCTTGATCTTCTTTCCATTGGCCTAATGAAAGAGCCTCCAAATTGGTCTCCATGCTTCATGCATCTCCCCTTTCCAAGTCATGTTCTTTCCACACAGCCATCAAAAACCTCTAACATCTGACTGGCTGCCTTTAGGATAAAACATACTAATCAGCCTAGGATTTCTGGCCCTCCATAATCTGGTTCCTACCTATCCATTCAGCCTAATATCTCTACATTACAACCAAACTGAGCTATGAGCTACTCCATGAACTTGCGATTTCATCTCCTACCTCCTAGCCCTCCTACAAACCATCCCCCATGCTTGAAATGCACTCTATTCTAACATCAGCCTCTCAAAATCTCTATCCTTCTTCAAACATCAGCTTAACTGAAGCTTGCATTTGCTTAACAATATACATATTGTTAAAAGACTATGAATTCCTGGATAGCAGAATTCATTTCTCTGTAGCCTCAACCCTTAACACATGCCTTACCAGGTGTTCTTGAGGTCTGAGGAACTAAAACAATTGAACTACATTATCATTGGGAAATCATTTAGAGAATCAAAATCATGGATTCACAGAATTTCAGAAGTGCTAGAGACTTCAGTAGCCAACAGTTCAATTCTTACCTAAAAGCAGTCCCCCTATATAACGTTAACTGACAAGTGGACACGTAACCTCTGCTTGGGCGAAGAAGAAGCCATCATCTCCCAAAGTGCACCATTCAGCTTGCTATAACAAGTTATTCAGGAATTCTTCTAAACATCAAACCCAAATTTTCCTTTTCTGCAATTTCTGCCTGTTCCTTTTACTTCTTCTCTCTAAGGCCAAACAGAATAACTCTAATCCCTCTATCACTGCCCTTCCAATACCTGAAGACAGCCACCACGTTCTCCTTTAATCTCCTCTTCTCCAGGGCAAACACTCCTAATTCCTACAATTGATATTATCTTTGAATGCCTTGGTTTGTCCTTCTGTAAAATGAGGGATTGAGATGAATTCTAAAGCCCCCTCTCATTCTAAATTCAACAATTCTGCTACTTGTGGTGACTGTGACTTTATCTTTCCAATTCATTCTGAAGTCCCACCACTTTAGCTCTTATTATAGCATAGAATGAAGGGCCCTTATAGTTCTAAAGTTGAAGTTTATACTCACACTACTTGGTGATCACTTACAATCTCCTTCAGACAGGAAAAAAAACTGTCAGGTAATCTATCTGAAACAATGGCCATCACAAGCACTGTCATCACCATAACAACAGGTTAAAAACCTCATGAAAGGGAAAATGGTAATGGCTTTGAGAAAGTGATAAAAGGATTCTATGTTCTCTCACTAAAAAGAAGGTATGATGAAGCAACTGAAACCTTGTATGGCTTGTGCAAAAACATAAGTATCTATCACAACCATATTCATTTATTTTGCAAATACCACTAGAGAGAACCATTTTAAATCCAATGATCTGAGAAAAAAATATGACTTCTCTAGGAGTTTAAAAATTCAAGAAAATTTTATTAAGTGTCTGTTATGTATAAGGCAATAAAGGGGATTCAAAGATGAAAACTAATTCATGTCCTCAAGGTTTGCGCAATCTAATGGGGATACATCATGTTCATAGAGAAGTACAAAACAAGGTGGATAAGGGCAAGGAATAATCTTGGACAACGTGCTCTGAGAACATTTGAGAGATTATTTTCAGTTGGTTAGATTACAGAAGACTTGTAAAAGAGATGACACCTGAGCTTGGGCCTCAAATAAAGGGAAAGATTTCCACAGATGAAAATGTGGAGAAAGGACACTGGAGACACTGGAGATTGCATATATGTGCCGAGGAGGTGGATTGAAGGCTCACATTGGTAAGCATCTAGTAGTCCAGTTTTGATGGATTATATTTCATGTGATAGAAAGGGAAGGGAAAAAAACAAGTATGAAGATGTATGGAAGCCAGACTGTGAAGGGAATTAAATAAAAACCCAAGGAGCTCACATGTTACCTGCCAGACACAGGGGGGAGAAAAAAACTAGAGGGGAAGAACCTGGAGTCAGGGAGAAGTGAGGTAAGTCTAAGCTTCTGTGAATCAATTAGAGATCAATACAAGATGTGTCTAAATTATTGTAATGCTTTAGTTATTTTCAATTTGTTCTTCTGGCTAGCCAGGCAATTAATCTGGTTGATTTTGATGAATTAATGGACTGGTTGATAAAATCACCAAGTCAATATTAATTTTAATGACTGTCAGGACTCTTTGTTATGTGAAGTTAAAGGACCAAAAAGGTGGGATTTCATAGTAGGAAGAAAAACCACACAGGAAAACACAGTCAACACAAAGCCTAGAATCCAAAAACTTGGAGCCAGGAAAGCCTTCGGAGAGAATTTAATGTAACTTTTCATTTTAGAGTTGAAAACCTCAAGGTACTGAGTGGTTAAATCACTATTTAAGAATACACAGCATAATTCAAATCAATTCTACAAACATTTACCTGGTCCCTATTAAGTGAAAGACAATATATTAGGTGCTGGGGATATAGAGGTCAAAGTGAAACAAGTGCTCTGTACTCAGGAAGGAGAGCATTCAGAGGATGGCAATCAGAGGGAAGGGCCTCAAATTCATGCAAATAAAGTTTAGGTAAAGGAAAGTGGCATATTTAATTTAGAGAAGAGAAACTTTAAGGGGATATGATAGAGGTCTTCAGATAGCTGAAAGATTGTTTCATGTGAAAAAAAAATTAGATTTATTCTGTTGGTTTCAGAAGACAGACCCAGGAATAATGAGTGAAAAATGCAGAGGAGCTAATTTAGGTTTGTTGTTAAGAAAAAACTTCCTAACAATAAGAGGTCTCTAAAGGTGGAATGTGTGTTTAAGGGTTTAACTTGATTCTCTCTTGCTAAAGGCTTTTAAGTAAAGATTGGATAACCACTTGCAAGGTGTGTTGCAAAGGGGATTCAGGTCTGCATACAGATAAGGGTAGGTGGCATGTGAGATTCCTTCCACCTCTGCAACTCTGGGATACAATACATATATATATGTAAAAGAGTGTGTGTGTGCGTGTGTGTATATATACACACACGCACACACATACATACATAAAATTAAATGCGAGGTAATTTGACAAAGGAGAGAACACTAAATATCTGAGGGTATCAGTAAATGCTTAATGAAGAAGCTGGAACCTAAGTTGAACTTTGAAGAAAAATAAAAATTCTGAGAAACAGAGATATGGAGGGAGTATATAGAAAGGCAGATGGTTTATGAAAATGTATGGAGATGAGAGAGAGAGAGAGAGAAAGAGAGAGAGAGAGAGAGAGAGTGAGAGAGAGAGGAGAGAGAGAGAGAGAAGGAGAGAGAGAGAGAGAGAGAGGAGAGAGAGAGAGAGAGAGAGAGGAGAGAGAGAGAGAGAGAGGAGAGAGAGAGAGAGAGAGAGATTGATTGATTGAGATTGGGTCAAATTGTGGAGGACCTTGAATATCAAATTCCATGAGTTCAGAGAGAAGGATTACTGTGGGCTGGAATGTTCAGAGAAGCCTTAATTAAAGAGGGCAGATTTGAGCTGGTTCTTTGATGGTGACGATTTATATAGATGAAGGGACAAAGGCGAAGCTAAGATGAATTTCATAAACAAAATGCAAAAATACAGGAATGTTCAAGGAGAGCTAGTGTGTAATGATTTGACACTGACTGAAGTAGACTTGTGTTGAGATCTAATGGTAATTAAGTGGAAAATTAGAATATATAGGCCCATATATATAGGCCCACATCCTGTCGAGGGTCTTTCATATTCAATTATTTGCCAAGGAAAACTAACAAAGTTTCTACAAATCAATATATGTTGTTTATATATTGGAGGTGTTGTTACAATTTAAGTGTCAACAGTAATGACATTTTCTCCTGATTCTTGAGAGAGTAAATTCTCTTTGGTTACCTTGCTCTTTGGAAGACGTCTGTTTTTATAAGTTTGAACATATGTTGCTGATTAATTCTCTATAGGAAATATGTAGTAGTTGTGCTAGTCTCAGTATAACAATAGTGCAAGACACCATATAACAAACTGTTCTTTAGGTCATGCAAAGCTTTCCTTCAGTCACCAGCCTCAGAGTCCTTAAACAAATGATGGTTCTACACATTACTTTTTGGATAACTCAGAGCCAACACTCAACAAGAATATTTGTCACTAATATTTTTAAGTTGTTGACTTTGAGGGTAAATCTCCCACTTTTTGAGTTTGCTTATTTTTTTTTTTTTTTCAAATTCACTGGCCCAGTCTCGATTTGTAGCCCTTTGGGAGGTAAAGCAAACATGGCATTTCATTTATTGAGATTTCTTTCTTCTATCCACTAGACATGTTTTAGTACTTTGGAGTTCAGGTTTTGACCTTTTAAACCTTTCTGGGTGTGTGTGGGGGTGGTCTTCAGTGATTCCCAACTTATATCAAATCTCTTATGGACAAGATCCAAACTCTAAGATCCCTGTCTTTGTCAGCAAACTCACATCTTGTGATTACAGGGTGAGTTGGAATAGGAATCAACTTAGTTACGTATAAGAGTCCAACTGACTCTATCCTTTAGTCACATTGGTTACCTCCTGATCTAATCTAATCCTGGAGAAGAGCTTTTAATTGACACTTAAAATTGTGCTTGATATCAAGCACAATCTTAAGTGTCAATTAAAAACTATAAAAGAATCAATTATGCTTTAAGAAATGGAAGAGAGAGCAAAATACCTATATTCTTTGACTCAGCTAGGCGAGACTATTCTCCCTACCCCTCCTCAAGGTGATCAAAGACAGAAAGGTCCTAAATATAGCAAAATATTTAATGCAGAGCTTTTGTGGTAGCAAAGAAATGGAAACAAAGCAGATACTCCTTGATTGGGGTATGTTAAGTAAATCATGCTATGTGAAGGTAATTTATTTTGCTGTGAGAAAAAAAGTATATGAAAATTCAGAGAAACAAGTGAAGAGTTATATGAAATCACACAGAGGAAAGTAAACAGAACCAGGAAAATGATACATACAATGACAACATTATAAATGGAATGAACAATAAAATGAAATTGAATACTATATTCTTATAATTTCTAGATTTCACCTGGGAGATTTAAGAAAATGTAACTTTTGCAGAGTTGAGATACTATGGAAGTATAGAAAATCACATATACCATCAGAAGCAATGTGTTGTTTTCCCGAATTTGAATTGTTATTGCTATTTCAAAATCTTTGTTATGAGGGTAAGACAACTGAGTGGGTGGGGGTGGAGTGATATATTTTAGAATGTGATGTAAAAACAAGAGGAATAAATAAAAATATTTTTTAAGATTATGTCTAACAAACTTCACAATTCAGGCAGGATCAGGCTGTTAGTAAGATTTTTAAAATATTAAATCCTTAAAAATCACTTGACCATTATTCTTCACTGACGCAAAACATAGTTTGTCCCAAACTCAACTATACCTAAATGAACTAGATCGGTACACATTATGGCCTGCCTGTCCTAAAAAATTGCTAGCCATAGACTAAAAGGGTAAGTGGTGATTTGCTATTTTGTTCTAATCTCCATCATAAAATAAGCTTAACTGTTGTTTTTTTATTGAGGGAAAGAGAAGTTGTTTATTTTTCTTTTTTTTTTTTTTTTTGCAGTAGCAGTTAATTAGATGCTAGATGGAAAAGAGAGTTAAAAATGACTTTCAGGTTTTGAGTCTCAATGACTGCGAGTATGGTGGTGCTCTGGAAAAGAAGAAAGGGAGTTTTGGTGGTGGGGTAAGATGATAAGTTTAGTTTTAAACACATTTAATTTGAGATACTGAAAGATATGCAGGTAGAAATGTCTAGTAGGCAACTGAAAATATAAGATATGAAGGATTTCCCCTAAAAAGAGCAGTTAAGATTCAAATTAGGTTATTTTTTTATTTAATGAGAACTATTAATTCAGGAAAATAGAACTCATTTAAGTATGAAGATCCATAACCGATCACAAACTTAGAACAAAAAGTTATCTAGATCAATCTCATTTTACAGAAGGAGGGAGACTAGAGAAACTAATAAACTCATTCAAAATCACTTTAAGTAGTAAGTGGCAGAGCCAGAAATATATCCCAAGTCCTTTGACTTCAAATCCAGAATTCTTTCATGCTGTACCAAATTACTTTCCATCCATCCTAAAAACTCATCATTGCAAAATAGCTACTCTCTCAGCTACAGTTTTGATTCCTAGAGTCAAGTCAAGTACACCTCACCTACATGTCAGAATAACAAAGGAGCATTTAAATTCTGTAGTGTATATATTCCTTTAAAAGAGAAAATTTATTATCTCAACAACCAACTAGTTCCTTTCTAGACAACAGGAAATAGTATCTAACCACCACCACCTCCATTCAAAGGAAAAAAATCAGCTGGCTGCCATCTGTGGAAATCAAATTGGAAAGTGAATGACAAAGATCCATCTTCAAATGACATAATAATGCACTCACCAGGGCAGTGAATGCTTGTTAACATATAAATAAATACTAATCAGCCAACTATGCAGGTGTGGAGAGCTTGACCTTCTAAACAAGACTGGTAGTTTAGCTCACTTGCACATACCTAACTTGTTACTTTACAGAATGAAATCCATTAAGCAAGACAATAATTAGTAACTTGAGAGAAAAACGTATGGGACAACAGTTGAAAGACCTATGAGGGCCAATTATTCAATGCAATAATTGTGGGTAATTTTTTTCCCTATAAATATACAAACCAATCAGTCTAGTTTGGCTAACATATGACTTTACTCGCCACAAAAATATAACTAGAATATGGTGAAAAATCATATACCCTTCTACCTAAAATTTGCACTTAGTTAAATATCCTCCAGACTTGCTTTTCCTTTCCATTTAACTATAGGAACATAATTTTAACATAAACAATTCTACTTAGGATCAACCATTCTATAACATTGGTCTGATTTCTTCTATGGTTTTAAAGACCAAAATTCCACATCTTTATCAACTACAAATGTTGTACTTGCCAATCAGTATACCCACAGTACATATCCTATTGTCATAATATTTGTCCCTCCTCTATGTAGATGGATAGATAGATAAACAAATAGATATTAGACATATATGGATGTGTGTGTGTGTTTGTGTGTGTCTGTGTGTATCCCCAAACACCATAGTCATCACTGTTAACATTTCTTACTGAACAGAGTAATTTAACAATTGGTTTGTTTTGCTGAAATATTTTTTTCCTTTTGTGTGTATGTTTATAAGACATGGCTTGCTGGGTAAGAAAATGGGGTGTCAATGACATATTCAGAAATGAAATTAATATAAGAACAAAATATGTCAAGATTAAAAGAAAATTTTTAAGCAAATAACCAGAGAAACAGCATGATCAGTTAAAGGTACGGTAGTAGAATAAGACTCTAATTTTCAAATAAGTAGTTTCTGATTATCATCACTTCCACATACTGTCAGGCATAAAATTTGTAGTTTGGAATATTATATTTCAATTATTCAAGAAAAAGTAAATCCTTGCTTATGGTTAGTCACTACTCTTGTTCTTTTTAATAAAATCTGTGAGTAGTTACTGAAATCTACTATCTAACTTTAGGTTTGAGTATATGTATCTTTATAATGTCAGAAGCCCAGAAAGAGGCAAATGACTCATAATGTCCCACTGCCTTGTGAATTACTCTACTTCTGAATCTACATTTGACAAAGAATCAAAGAATAATATAATAAGCATTTTTAGGCTGTTTCAAAAGCAAGCTTTTTTTAAGAAAATACATTTGGTCAAACCTTTATCAGAATATAGATAATTTTGTTAATATTCCTTTTTACCCAAGTCAGCTAGATCATGGAAGGGAGGATCAAGATGTTTTCCCAATCTTTTCCCAATTAGATGAATTACATTTAAATTAGAGTCACTGAGACATCCTTATGAAAATTCTCCTCTTAATAAGTTGGCACATGAATGCTCTAGCGTATTTTAGGTTTGCATCGTCCCTACTCCAGAATTCACTCCACTACTCCAGAAATCAATTTTAATATTAAAGGGAAAAAATGGAGTAATGTAGTAAAAGAATACTAGACTAGATATCAAGAAACTACTATTCTAATCTCAACTCTGTGGCTAAGTAGCTGTGTAATCCAGGTAATGCGCCTTAAGAGTTTCACTTCTAATATATGCTGCTGTAGGGACTACAGTACAAACACAACATATGTTCATCAAATCAAGTTGACTAGTTCATACATGTGGAATAAAACAAATCCATGATTACTCAGTTTCTTCATTTGTTAAAATGAAGGCATTAGATAAGATCTCTAGGATTCCTTATAGTTATAAAATTCTTCAATGTTCAGTAGCATTGATTCTTTTAACTCCATACATCCATACATAAGTCCAAGTTAATAGTAAAACTATGAGTGTCTCATATTATATAACCAATGTGTCTCAGAAAAACATTAGTGAATCAGTTTTAAAGTAACTGGCAGTTTTTATATGAAGAAATCAAAGCTATTTATACTCAAATGAACTCTATAACCATTCTTAGAAGTCTCAGGGTAATTTATTATCTAAAGAAATCCTGGGAGGCAGAGCCAAAATGGTGAAGTAGAAGCATGGACCTGGCTCTAGAGTTCTACTCCCATAGCCCATAAAATACCTGTAAAAATGACTCTAAACAAATTCTAGAGCAGCAGAAGCCACAAAATGACAGTGTGAAAGAGATTTCCAGCCCAAGGCAGCCTGGAAGGCTGACAGGAAAGGTCTATCCCACTGGATTCAGAGCAAAGCGCGGTCTAGCCTTGCCTGCACTGTCCAGCATGGAGAGGACTGGAGCAGGCTTCAGGGTGTGGAATCACAGGCAGAAGCTGCAATTCCCAGATTTCTCAACCCACAAATGCCCACAAAAGATAGCTTCAAAGGTCAGTAAGAAAGCTCTTTCAACTGGGTGAGAGGGTAGCAAGGTCTGGCTTGGCTCCAGGGCAGCAGCAGTCACTGCACAGAAGCCTTCCATTTTTGGAACCCTCAGCCTAAAGACCCTAGGGAAATTGAGAGGCCAATCTGGATCTCAGTTCTGAGTGGCAGCCCTGGGGTGAGAAAGAGCACTGGTGTGCTGGAGCTGGTGGAGGATTTGGAGAAGATCCTAGGCAGAAAAGCTTGTAGTTGCTCCTAGACTAGAGTGCAGGCCAGGAGAGGAGTAAACTCCTCTCTCCTGATTGTGCACCTTGGAGGTATTGAGAACTTACAGGTCCCTAAAACATATTCTCCACTGGACAAAGGACTCAAAAGTCAAGTAACTGGCTGGGAAAATGCCCAAAAAAAGGGGAAAAAATAAGAATATAGAAGGTTACTTTCTTAGTGAAAAGGTATTTTCTGAGGAGGAAGAACAAAGCATACCATCAGGGAAAGACATCAAAGTCAAGGCATCTGCATCCAAAACCTCCAAAAAAAAAATGCAATGGTCTCAGGCTATGGAAGAGGTCAAAAAGGATTTTGAAAATCAAGTAAGAGAGGTGGAGGAAAAATAGGGAAGAGAAATGAGAGAGATGTAAGAAAATCATGAAAAGTAAGTGAATAGCTTGCTAAAGGAGACCCAAAAAAATGCTGAAGAAAATAACACCTTGAAAAATAGACTAACCCAAATGACAAAAGAGGTCCAAAAAACCAATGAGGAGAAGAATGCTTTAAAAGGCAGAATTAGTCAAATGGAAAAGGAGGTTCAAAAGCTCACTGAAGAAAGTAATTCTTTAAAAATTAGAATGGAGCAGTTGGAAGCTAATAACTTTATGAGAAACCAAGAAATTACAAAACAAAACCAAAAGAATGAAAAAATAGAAGACAATGTGAAATATTTCACTGGAAAAACAACTGACCTGGCAAATAGATCCAGGAGAGACAGTTTTAAAATTATGGGACTACCTGAAAACCATGATCAAAAAAAGAACCCAGACATCATCTTTCATAAAATTATCAAAGAAAACTGCTGTGATATTCTAGGACCAGAGGGTAAAATAAATATTGAAAAAATCCATTGATCACCTCCTGAAAGAGATCCTAAAAGAAAAAACTCCTAGGAATATTGTAGCCAAATTCCAGAGTTCCCAGATCAAGGAGAAAATATTGCAAGCAGTCAAAATGAAACAATTTGAGCACTATGGAAATACAATAAGGATAACACAAAATCTAGCAGCTTCTACCCTAAGAGACTGAAGGGCTTGGAATATGATATTCCAGAGGTCCAAGGAGACAGGATTAAAACCAAGAATCACCTACCCAGCAAAACTGAGTATAATGCTTCAGGGGAAAAAATGGTCATTCAATGAAATAGAGGACTTTCAAACATTTTTCTTGAAAAGACCAGAGCTGAATAGAAAATCTGACTTTCAAACACAAGAATAAAGAGAAGTATGAAAAGGTAAGCAGGAAAGAGAAATCAAGAGACTTACTAAAGTTGAACTTTTTGCAACCCTCCATGGAAAGAAAATATTTATAACTCTTGAAAGTTTTCTCATTATTTGAGTAGTTGGAGGGATTATATACATATAAAGGAACAGAGGGCAAAGGGTGAGTTGAATAAGAAGGGTGATGTCTAAAAAAATAAAATTAAGGGATGAGAGAGGAATATATTGGGAGGAGAAAGGGAGAAATGGCACGGGGCAAACTATCTCTCATAAAAGAGGCAAGAAAATTATTTTTCAATGGAGGGGAAAAGGGGGGAGGTGAGAGGGAAAAAGTGAAGCTTACTCTCATCACATTTGTCTTAAGGAGGGAATAACATGCACACTCAATTTGGTATGAAAACCTATCTTACAATACAGGAAAGTGGGGGAGAAGGGGATCAGCAGGATGGGGGGGATAATGGAAGGGAGGGCAGTGGGAGGAGGGAGCAATTTGAAGTCAACACTCAGGGAGGGACAGGATCAAAAGAGAGAATAGAAACAATGGGGGGAAGGATAGGATGGAGGGAATTATAGCTAGTCTTACATAACACGACTATTACAGAAGTCATTTGCCAAACTACACAGATATGGCTTATACTGAATTGCCTGCCCTCCCAAAGGGAATGGGTGGGGAGGGAGGGATAGGGAGAAGTTGGAACTCAAAGTTTTAGCAACAACTGCTGAGTATTATTCTTGCAACTAGGAAATAGAAATACAGGTCATAATGGGGTATAGAAAGTTATCTTGCCCTGCAGGACAAAAGAGAAGATGGGGATAAGGAAAGGGAGGGATGTTAGAAAAGAGGGCAGATTGATGATAGGGGCAATTAGAATGCTTGGCGTTTTGGGGTGGGGGGAGGGGAGAAATAGGGAGAAAATTTGGAACCCCAAAATTTTGTGGAAATGAATGTTGAAAAGTTAAATAAATAAATTTAAAACAAGAAAAAAAAAGATAATAGAGTGGTTTGCCATTTCCTTCACTAGCTCATTTTACAGATGAGGAACTAAGGCAAACAAGGTTAAGTGAGCTGTGCAGGGTCACACAACTTGTAAGTATTTCAGAATGGATCTGAACTCAGATCTCTCCAGTACTCTATCCTCGGCACCACCTAGCTGCTCCTTATATAGTATATATGCATATTATATATATATATATATATATATATATATATATATATATAAATATATATATATATAGTGATATAGAGCAGAATTTAGAAATTCAGAAACATATACACATATACAAGTATATGTGTATACACACACACTATAAATGGCTTCACTGCAACATAATGAAGTCAAGATGAATGAAAGCATTTAATTCATTTAAATCAAGTTTTCCTGATCTCCTTAAAATATCGTTCTAACCATGTCAGTTTCCTACTCAAGCAACTTTGGTGCCTCCTTATTCTTTCCAGAATCAAATATAAAATCTTCTGATTTTAAAGACCTTCAGATCTTAACCCCTTCTTTTTCTTCAAGTCAACAAGTGTCTATTTTTGTTTTAGTATTTTACTTTCCTGCAATTACTTGTAAAACTAATTTTTAAAATTCATTTTTAAAACTTCCAAAATCTCTCCCTTTCTTCCTCCGCACCCCCACCCCCCACGGAGAAGGCAATCAATTCAATATTGGTTATACATGTATAGTCATGCAAAACATATTTCCATACTAGCCACAATGTGAAAGGAAATAGACCAAAAAACCTCAAGAAAATAAAGGAAGTAAAAAATGTATGCTTCAATCTGTATTCAGACACCATCTGGGGATGGATAGCACTTTTTCATCATAAGTCTTTCAAAATTGTCTTGGATTATTTTATTGTTGAGAACAGGCAAGACATTCACAGCTGATCACCTCACAATACTGCTGTCATTTTGTACACAGTACACAGCACTTTGCATCAACTTTGGTTAAGTTTTTTTCTGAGAATCCTGCCCATCATTTCATTTTTTTCTTAAAGATTTAAATTTATTAATTTATTTTTAGTTTTCAACATTCATTTCTACAAAATTTTGAGTTCCAAATTTTCTCCCCATATTTCCCCTCCCCCATTCCTAGATGACATGCATTCTAATTAGCCCCTCCTCCAGGCTACCCTCCTTTTTATCATCCCCCCCTTATCCGCTTCCCCTTTACATTCTAAGGGCAAGATAGATTTCCATACTCTACTGCCTGTATATCTTATTTCCCAGTTGCCTGTAAAAACCATTTTTAACGTTTGTTTTTAAAACTTTGTGTTCCAAATTCTCTCTCTTCTTCCCTCCCCACTCAACCCCAAGGCAGCAATTCAATATAGGTTATACATATGTAGTTATGCAATGATGTTAATGTAGTTATACCCACGCTTGGGGTGGGGTGGGTGTATTGTCCCAGGCTTCAGGGATTTAGCATCAGCTACTTGATCCCTGGTCATCTCTGGGCCCAGAGCTCCAGAAGCAGCCTCTGTGTCACTGCCACTGCTGCTGTCCCACCATGGGCTAACACCATAGACTACCATGGCCACCATCACCACCACCCCAGGGTTGGGGCTGTATCTGACCAGACTGCATGTTCCTCTTTCACCCAGGTCCCACAGAGTCTTCCCACTGACCTTTCCGGAATTTGTGGGTTGAGAAGTCTAGAAACAGCCATGGCTGCTAATGTTTCAGTCCCCTGGGGCCTGCTCAGGCCTCTTCCTGTCAATTTTCCACGTTGTCTTGGGCTGAGGATTTTTTTCACTCTGCCATTTTGTGGGTTCAGTAGCTTTAGAATTTGTTTAGTGTCATTTTTGCAGGAATTTGGAGGGTTTGGGGGGAAAGATCATGGCAGTCCCTGCTTTTACTCCACCATCTTAGCTCTGCTGCTCCTCATTTCTTATAGCACAATAGTATTCCATCAAAAACATATACCACAATTTGTTCAGCCATTCCCCAATTGATGGACATCCCAGCAATTTCCAATTCTTTGCCACCAAAAAAGAGTTGCTATAAATATTTTTGTACATATAAGTTCTTTTCCTTTTTTAATCTCTTTTTGGAAACAGACTCAGTGGTGGTATTGCTAGGTCAGAGTATACATGATCTTAGAGCCCTCTGGGCACAGTTCCAAATTGTTCTACAGAATGATTGAATCAGTTCACAACTCCAGCAACAGTGCATTAACGTCTCATTTTTCCTATATCCCTGCCAACATCTGTCATTTTCATTTTTATTAGCCAATCTAATAGAAATGAGGTACTACCTCAGAATTTTTAATTTGCATTTCTCCAATCAATAGTGATTTAGAGCATTTTTCTCATATGGCTATAGCTAACTTTGATTGCTTTATCTGAAAACTGTTCATATCTTTTGATCATTTATCTGTTGGGAAATGGCTTTTATTTTTCTAAAATTGACTCAGTTCTTTATATATCTGAGAAATGAGGCCTTCTTCAGGGAAACTTACTTCTAATTTTTCACACAGTTACAATTTGCTAGCTGTATTTCCCTCCATACTATTTTCCCCTCTCTTATTCTATTCTCTCTCTCCTTTCACCCTGTCCCTCCTCAAAAGTATTTTGCTTCTGACCATACCTCAATCTACCCTCCCCTTGGTCACTTTTCCCTTTCTTTTATCTCCTTCCCCTCCTACTTTCCTGTAGGGTAAGGTAGATTTCTATACTCAATTGAGTGTGTATGTTATTCCCTCTTTGATCCAATTCTGATGAGGGTAAGGTTCACTCATTTGTGTCCCCCCTCCCCACTTCTACCATCTTCCCCTCCACTGTAAAAGCTTTTTCTTGCCTCTTTTATGTGAGATAATTTGCCTCATTCTACCTTTCCCTTTCTCCCACTACATTCCTCTCTCCTTAATTTTATTTTTTAAAATATCATCCCTTCATATTCAACTTACACCTGTGCCCTCTGTCTATATGTACTCCTAAATGCCCTAATAATGAGAACATTCTTATGAGTTACAAGTGTCATCTTTCCATGTAGGATGCAAACAGTTTAATGTTTTCAAGACTTTTATGATTTCTCTTTCCTGTTTATCTTTTTATGCTTCTCTTGAGTCTTGTATTTGAAAGTCAAATTTTCAGTTCAGTTCTGGTCTTTTCATCAAGAATATGTGAAAATTCTCTATCCCATTGAATGCCCAATTTTCCCCTGAAAGAGAAACTGTACTCAGTTTCTCTGGGTAGGTGATTCTTGGTTGTAATCCTAGCTCTTTTGCCCTCTGGAATATTATATTCCAAGCCCACTGATCCCTTAATGTAAAAGCTGCTAAATTTTGTGTTATCTTCACTGCAACTCCATAACACTTAGATTGTTTCTTTCTTTGACCTGGGAGTGCTAGAATTTGGCTGTAACATTACTGGGAGTTTTCATTTTGGGATATCTTTCAGGAGGTGACCAGTAGATTCTTCCCATTTCTATTTTTTCCCCTGGTTCTAGAATATCAGGACAGTCTTCCTTGATAATTTCTTAAAGATGATGTCTAGGCTCTTTTTTTTTTAAATCATGGCTTTCAGGTAGTCCAATAATTTTCAAATGATCTCTCCTGGATCTATTTTCCAGGTCAGTTATTTTTCCAATTAAATATTTCACATTGTCTTCTTTTTTAAATTTTGTTTTGTTTTGTTTCTTGATTTCACATAAAATCATTAGCTTCCATTTGCTCCATTCTATTTTTTAAGGAATTATTTTCTTCATTGGGCTTTTATACTTCCTCTTCCATTTGGCCAATTCTACTTTTTAAGGAGTTTTTTTCAATGAATTTTTGTGCCTTTTACCATTTGGCCAATTCTGCTTTTTGATGCCTTCTTCTCCTCATTCATTTTTTGTACTTCTTTTACTATTTGCCTTAAACTGACTTTAAATATATTATTTTCTTCTTTTTTGTTTCCTTTGCCAAGCTGTTGACTCTTTTTTCATTATTTTCTTGTCTCATTCTCATTTCTCTTCCCATTTTTTCTATACCTTTCTTACTTGATTTTCACAATCCTTTTTGAGCCCTCTCATGGCCTGAGACTAATTCATATTTTTCTTGGAGGTTTAGATGTAGGAGCTTTTGACTTTGCTATCTTCTTCTGAGTATTTAGATGGTTTATATGTAGGAGCTTTTGACTTTGCTATCTTCTTCTGAGTGTGTATTTTGATCTTCCTTGTCACCATAGTAACTTTCTATGGTCAGAATGTTTTTCTGTAGTTTGCTCATTTTCTCAATGTATTTCTTGACTCTTAATTCTTTGTTAAAGTGGGGCTCTACTTCTAGGGTGGAGGGTGCATTGTCCCAAGCTTCAGGGTTTCAGTGCAGTTGTTTTTAGAGTTTCTTCTAAGGCAGTATGATCTAAGGCAAGTGTTTACTACTGTCCTAGCCTGTGCTCCAGTCTGTAAGCAAGCACAAACACTCTTTTCTGTCCTCAAACTGTGATGAGGATTCCTACTCCACTGTGGCCACAAACTCTGGTGTTCTAGAGCTCCTCCTCTCCCTGGGACTACAACCTGGATGTAAGTATAGGCAAAGCAACTGAGTCCTACCTAAGTGCTAGCAAAGAGACCTCTGTAATCTCCTTCTGCCCACTGTTCAACCCCCTTATCATCTGTGGGTTAAGAGTGCCACAAGCAGCTGCTGCCACTGCAGATTCAGTGGCTCCCAAGGCCTGTTCCTTGTTTGCTGGGGCTTAGTCTGTGCTGGTAAAGCCTGTGCTGAACTGTGTTCCACTCTCGCTCTGATGCGACAGACCTGTCCTGCTGGTCTTCTAGTTGTCCTTGGCTGGAAAATTATTTCACCATCTTTTTGTGGGTTCTGCCACCCCAGGAGTTGTCTTATAGCATTATTTAAAGGTCTTCACAGTGGTTTTGAGAAAAGCTTCAGTAACTTGCTGCCTTTGCTCCACCATCTTGGCTCTGCCTCCAATTATAATCTTATTTTTGATTCTTTAAAGACATAGTGGTCCATGACTCTCAGCCAAACAGTGGAAGAATATTAGCATTTTTAATGGATCTTTGTTTCTGGGAGAAATTAAAGGATCGCGGAATTTTCTAGAAATAATTTAGCCCATGCTCCTCTTCCTTTTTTGTTCCAGTCTCAATTTGTGGTCTATTTATATTCTGTCATATCTATGTAGACATGGATAATTTGTATGGCATTTGTATGACCTCTGTTATGAACCAAACACTATGCTATGCATTTTACACATATTACCTCATTTGATCCTCCCAACATCTCTGTAAAGTCGGTGCTATAAATTACTCCTATTTGTCTTATACTTGAGGAAACAGAGATTGGCAGAGGCGAAGTGACATGACTAGGGTCACACAGCAGGTTTTCCTGATTCCAGACCCATTGTTCTATCTACTGTGTCTAGTTGCTGAGATAGAAATATATAAAGATGTAGATATATATAGATTGGTAGCTATATTTATCTACTGATGGACATGTTCTATAGGTACCTAACTGCATATCATAATCTGGACAATATTCTTCATTCATTTGTTTTTTCCTGCATAGAAAAATGGGGTAAACTCTTTCAAGTCATTAAGAATCAAATCTCATCACTAAGCTAAGAGCCTGCCATGTGCCAAGCACTGTCCTAGGCACTAGGAATACAAATAAAGGGGAAATCAGTCCCTAATCTCAAAGACTTCATAGTCTAATGAAGGAATCAACATGTAAGCAACTATGTACAAATGCCACATATACTGGATAAATCAGAGATCATTTTAGAGGGAAGGTATTAACATTACAGATCTTATCCAGGAAGTTCAGCAGTGCTTTTATTTTCAGTTGTACCTGACTCTTCATGACCCCATTTGGGATTTTCTTGGCAAAGATACTGGAGTGGTTTGCCATATCCTTCTCCAGTTCATTTTAAAGATGAGGAAAAACTGAGGCAAACAGAGTTAAGCAACTTGCTCAGAGTCACATAGCTGGTAAGTGTCTGAGGCCAGATTTGAACTCAGGAAGATAAATCTTCCTGATTCTAGGCCACCCAGCTGCCCATCTGCAACAGTAGGGATTGATGTAATAAGCAAGTTGCCATTAACAAATAACAGAATCTTAAAGGACCTCACTATCTATAAGAATTATGCTGGTTTTTCTCTACAAAAGGGTTGCCACTCAATTTCGTACCTTATTCATTTACTTAGTATCAGCTGGTCTTTAAACAAATTTCTATTATATTTTTAAACAAATCTTGAATAATATTGACATATGATGAAAGATAATCATAAGAGTATCAATATTTTGTTCTGTTCAATAAAATATTTTCTTATAATCAAAAAAACAAAAAGCATAGTAGAATCTTGTATTTTCTCCATTTTTCAGTCAATTTACGATGGCAGGGATGTGGTTTATTGTGAAATATTACTTATGAAAAATCTACCTGTTTCTTATTAATATCCTCATCAAGAATTCCCTCGATAAGTATGTAAAATTTTTATACAAATGGGAAGGTAGTCGATGTTCTCTCAGTCACTGAATTACCATGACCCATTGACACTATCCCTTCCTACTGATAACTTGTGAATCAGTCTCTCAATGCTGTCACAATTGCATCACCTCCAGCCTGGATCTCTTCTATGTAAACTTGATCTAATCCAGCTGCTTTTTCTTTCTTTGTTCATTTAGCTGCTTTGATGTTAGAGGTCCAGCTTGGTAAAGTAAGTCAAGTGTTTGCTGGATAAAGTTGTTTTTATAAGTTTCTGGGTTTCCTCATTATGGCAATCCATCTACATTGGTCAAACATCTATATACAATTATTATAGTCAATGTCTGTAGTTTTTCCATCTCTATCTCATTTGTTTAAATAGCTCAGGATGGGGCTGTTTAATTACAAACATATCTTTTACCCACTCTTACTCTTTCTTCTAGCTTTGTACTCATTTCGATCTTTGCCCTAAGAAGCCAGTGGTCTAATTGTGCACAGACAGCTGACTCAGGTATAACTCTTACATCAATGACAATTAATTTTCTGTCTTTTAAATATACACAGCTTCATTTTTGTGATGTCATTCTGTGCTCACCACATACAATGTCTTGTTATTCTTCTCTCAAATGAAGTATTCATGATGTATAGTAATGAGCCTTCTATGTAGTCCACAAATCTGTGTTCTCTTTCATTTCTTATTCCTGTCATCCATATTTTTTCAATACATTTTTCACCACCATCACCTATTTATACCTTTGCATCAAAATATTAAAGTACACATTAATGTAATTTGGAGGGTCTTATAAAGTTTATTGTCAAATTTTTCTCCCTCCTTATCCTCAGTAAGAGATGGTGAATAAGCTGCAATTATTTTCCTTTGGTTTTTCCACAAAACTACTATAAATATTAAGATTATAAAATGACCAAATGCCCTATAAAAGAATGTTCCTTGTGGCTTTTGGGTGTACAACAAAACCAAACCCATTAACTCCTCCATTTGACAATCTAAAGAGAAATTGTAAGCCATTGTTCCATTTAGCTGCATCTTCCCTCTTCTAGTTTTATTTCCAGTAACAATGTCAAGATGATATTCAAATCTAGCCTCAGACACTAGCTGTGTGACTTAACATCTGTTTGCCTCAGTTTCCTCATATGTAAAATGGGCATAGAAACAGTACTTAACTTCCAGGGTTGTTGTGAGGACCAAGTGATATAATAATTGTAAAAAGCTTAGCACAGTACTTGGTATATAATAAGTGCTATATGAATGTTATGGATATGATTCAGTTCCTTCAGTGGAATATCCACACACTGGTTACATTTATAGACCAAGTCTAAAAGGCATCTGATTCTCAGCACCTTCTGTGTCTTTGTCTCTACTTTACCAGTCACTGGAGGAGTGAAAGTGGCCACACAGGACTGAGGACTGTTTTCTGCTGTTCTGTTTCATCAGCAAGTGACTAGATTCCTGATAATGGACCTCTGCATTTATGTAGGCTGGTCCTTAGAAAACTAAAGTAATCTGTTGCCAGTATCATATTTAAAGCCTTTACAGAATGGTAGAACTTAAGAGTTATACTTTCTTGGTTTAACCTCCATGTCACAATGATGCATCAAAGTAGGCCCAAATCACTTTTAATAATTTAAGCAAAGTATAGTTTTGGATTAATTTAATTTTATTTAAATTTCAGCTCATCTATTTTTATCAGTAACTTGTTTATTAACTCAGTGTTTTTTAACTCAATAGAAATGTTTTTAATGCTTATTTTTGCTTTTTTTTCTTTCTTTCTCTTTAGAATACTAATCCCATGTTACCATTGTATAAACCTTTGCACTGATAGCTCTAAAATAATGATACTATTGACTTTGCAAATGCAAGAATCTTCCAAATCTATTAATCTTGCTCTACTCTCTCGCAAGGTCCTGAATCCTGCAGTGCCAGGTCCTGAGCTGGCCATCTCCACTGCATATGTTTTTGGCATATCAAATGCAAAAAGTACAGAACAAAACTCTCCATTCCATCCCTATGATCTTCCTCATCCTTTGTGTTTGTTGGGTTTACCAACATTTTCCTAGGTCCCCAGGTTTTCAAACACAGAGTCATCCTTGTCCTTTTCCTGTATCTTACATCTCCTCAGATGTAGATTCTATCTCCATAATGTTTTATATCAGTCCTCTTTTTCACTAATCACAGGATCACCATGCTTTATCAGGCATTCATCACCTCTTCACTGGGATAGTGTTTTCTCATATTCCTGAGTTTCTCCTCTATAATACATCCTCAACATGGCTGCTAGAAAAATCTTCCTGAGGTTCGGACCAGACCATGTCACTTGTTTGTTCAAATATATTCTGCAACTCTCTTCTGCCTTTGCAATAAAATACAAATGGTTGGTGTTCATAGCTTCTCTTCCCCACTCCACAAGCTGACTTCCTCCTCCTTTTCCATAGTTATTTCCTATTATTTCTATTTATGCAAACTGGTGTAGCAGGCATCCTTTGCTTTCTCCATTCCAGCTCATCTGTGTCATTACCGAGGTTATGCCTCACAGCCTGAGTTGTACTCCTTTATTTCCAGTAGAATTGAGTTCTTCAAAAGTAAGAGCTTTTTTGCAATTTGTCTTTGTATCTCCAGTACACTGGAACAGTACCTTATATACAGTAGGTCCTCAATAAATACTCATACAATTCAATTGAATTGACATCTTTTCTGTAATGCACAACCTGGATGTGTTGTGGGGTTATTCTCCTCTGAATTCCCCTCTTGGACTTTTCTCCATCCACAGATTTCTTGTGTTCAGGATTTTCTTCTGATTATTCCCATGTCCAGCCTCAGTTTCCAGATAAGGGTTTTATAGTTGGGTCAGACCCCTGGGCTCTTGGATTGTACGGCAAGACTCTGCTTAGTTCTGGATGTGGCGGTAAAGAGCAAGATATGACTTCTGCAGGAATTCTTTGATTGTGGCTTACTTTTCTGATCTCTTAACTTAGGTTTTGGCCTTGGCTCCCTTGCTGTGACCCTGTCAGGTTCTAACCAGATTGTGCTGGTGGCAAACCTTCAGCAAGACCTCAGTTCTTTGCTTTGTGGGTGCTACCCTGGCTCATTCCCCTGCTGAAGTTACTGCTACTGGTGAATCATGCACTGGGTTGGCCTTGTCTCTTCTATGGTTCAGGCACAAGCTGCCTGGGTTCTGTTTTGGGAATCACTTGGCTGGATGTGGATTAGGTGCAGGTTGCTTGGGCACTGCTTTGGCTCTTTGTCCTATGGTAGTTTATGATAAGTTGGCCATGTCCTTTGCTAGATGATGAGTTCTGTCTCCTGCACAGGCTTAGGTATGGGCCATACCCTGGGTGGCAGTGATAACGCCCTTGCCTCCTACTGCGGATACTTGCCAGTTTTGTATTCCATCTACTCTGTATCCATCCAGAGCTTATCCAGGATCATGGAAGTCTTTTTTGTGTAGTGTGTAAGAGAGCTTACAGCTGTTTCCCTGAGTTTCTTTATCATTGTTATTTCTGGCACATTGTTTTTGTCTTACCGAACTATTTCTAAGGGATCTAGGCTCCTCTACGTCCTAACATACCTCCATCTTCCCATAACTCTTGTCAAATTGAATCACATTTCTGCTTTTCATAATCATTCGATTCCTTCAAGAGTTTGCTTGGGCAATAAAACCTCCCATCTCCACAGTTGTTATGACTTTCCTCTTCCTCAAAAATGATCTTATATTTCCTTGTCCACATGCTAGCTGAATTATCCACAGCAGAATATTAGTTATGAGGACCCTTAGCACAGATCCTTGCAGGGCAGGTGCTTAAAAAATGTGGAACTGAATTGAACTGTTATGAATAGTAATTAATTGATTATATTATATTACTCTGGAAGAAATCAAGAGTAATATCATAATATTCTGATGTACTATGTTATATAACAATGTAATATAGTATACAATAATATATTCTCATAATAAACTATGCATTGCTTATCTGTAATCTAAACATGCAGTATTCCTGTTCTCACTCCCCCACCCAGAGTAAGAACAATACATGAATAAAAGCTCATCTGGACAAATAATAGCTCAGATGCTTTCTGATTTACAATGTACTTTGCTCAAACTGACCTTGTGAAGAACCCAACACAACATTATTACCTCCAATCAACAAATAAAGAAAGTGAGGCTGAACACGTCAATCATTTCGTGGGGCAGTACAGTTCCTGACTCAGAAGATTCAGTTAATCTATTAATTTCTTTAAAAAAAAAATCAGCCCTGGAATCTTCCTGGCACACTCAGAACTTATTCTGCTTTGATCTTGGGTTTGCTTCATGGTATTTTTGCTTTATCTTCATCCCCCATCTTCCATTGTGGACTCTAGGAATTTTTTACACTCACCATCAGAAATCTAATAAGAAGTAGAGCTTGGATTTGAACCCTTTCAACCCCCACATCCACTATTCTACTTTGCTGTCCCAAATACCAAGAAGTTGAGCTATTAAAGTTTAAAACAACATTAGGACTTTTAGGGCATAATGAATAATTCTTCCTGAAATATAATTTAAGTTAGTAACTAATATCAATATTATAAGGTCAAAGTAGCTACGAAGACTTTCCTTAACTCATACAACTGCTACCCTCTATATGTAGGTCAATTAACTGAAACAGCTGAAAACTACAGTAAAAATCTTTATTCAGAGAAACAAGAACCAAGATGAATGAATGAAAGTTTTCTTTAAACAACAGAATCTTAGCATATGAAAAAGCAAAAAACTAAAACTGGAACGTAAAATGCTATTTTGAGAAATCTAATGTATTCTTTATAGTCTACCATTTTGAGTAAGCAAAAGCTATGGAAATAACATATTTACCTATTAAAATTCCCAAATTAGAAACAAATTGTGACAGCACTGTATCTAAAATTGCGTGGCATTTTTCTCAAAATTATTTATTCATTTACTTCAAGAAATATTTTTTGGGAACCTACTTCCAGAAGGGTACTAGGCTAGATACTAAAATATATGACATAATTTCTGTCCTCAAGAAGCTTCCTGGCAAATATTCTCTTATCCTCCACTTCAAGGAATAAAAGAACATTTTTGTACTAGGTAGCCAAAGAATTACTTGAGTTCCAATTTTAAATTATGCAATAGTCTAGCCACTTTAGTATTTGTAGGCTGAAAGTATATTAAGTGCATTTGTTGAAACAACAGGCCAGCTTCTCCTCTAAAAGGTTTCCCCTTCTTGTACTGTAATTCTGCCGTACAGATAGCATTCTTTTAAGAGGAGGCTTTACAGCTTTGGAAGAATAAGCTGATTTCACAGCCAGTTTTGCCACTGCTATGGAAAACAGGCTCCATATGCAAGCCAGCTGAAGTCATCTGAACTGAAAAGGATTAAGCTGCTGCAGCCACCAATGCTGTCAAATAGCAATTGGAAACAGCTCTTCCAAAGTGCTGCATGAAAAAATCAGAAATTCCTGTCCACAACTCCCCAGCCCATTGGATTTTTAATCAAAGCTGGCAGAATGTATTGTAAATTGGAAATAGGCAAGCAGTGATGAAATCAAACAGGAGATTCTTCCAGATTTCAAATCCTGGCTGTCCCAGACTTCTTTCCAGGTCCATCACTATTGTCATACACCAATTAATGAAGGCATACTCTCGGCCTGGGACAAGGATCCCTGGCAATTTCACTCCAAAAAAGAATGTTTAGTTATTAGGTCCACAGCACCTCCACAATGTGGAAGCACTCACAAACTTTTCTTCTTCACATTATTAACATTCACTAACCTTAATCTAACTTTTTTTAGTGGCATTTTATTGGGCTACAATTGAATACTAAAAAATAATCAATCAATTAAAAGTAAACAAAGGAAAATATTCTTTACTAACTCACTTTTAAGGAAAAGAGGGAAATATTGATAAAAATAACCTGATGCCACTTGTTTTTGTTTTTTTAAGTTTTTTCCTAGGATATTTACAGATTCAACCATTTACTACTTGTGTAATTTTGGGCAAATAACTTCATTTTCCTCATTGTGAAATGAGGGAATGCAGCCTTCAACACCGTGAATCACTCCTCTTCTCTCTAATGTGTACCTCCAACTCATCCTGTATGCATCTTGCTGGTACAGAGCTTTCTTGTTGTCTCCCTATTAGACTGAGCTCCTTAAGACTGTTTTACCTTTCTTTGTATCTTTGTATCTGAGTACTTGCCACACAGCTGGGCACATAATAGACGCTTAATAAATGCTTGTTGATTAACTAAGTGAACACGGAAGTACCTTACTGCTCTGAATACCGTAATAATAAAAATCTTTCCCATTATCTTTCATAATCACAACTCTCAGAGTCAGAAGGGATCTCAGAGGCCATCTAATCAAACCCATACATGAGAAAGAATCAACTCTATTACAAAGCTGATAAGTAGTCAAATGTAAAGGAGAAAAATATGAGAATATGCCTTTGTTCTCTTGCTCCAAATAGTGGGAAAGAGCAATAACTTCAGGAAATCTATGTAATTAAGCCTAATCTGCCACTTCTGATCCACTTCAAACAACTAGAAGGTAACTCGATGTCAACCAGGTCAAGGTACCTGAGCAATAAAGTGTCTAATACCATTCCTCCTTGTTCTATCTTCTAGTGTCAAGCAAATCAAGTAGAACCCTTCTGCCACATGACTGCTCTTCAAAAACTTGAAGTGACTTGCCTAAGGTCACATCGAAAGAAAAGTATTACATCAATAATTCTGTTTTCATTATACAGAAGGATTTTTAGATAGATTTGTATGTTTTACTGAGCTAGTATCTGATGACAGAAAATGAAGAGAAAGTAAGAAACCTCTTGATGAGGGTGAAAGAAGAGTGAATAAAAACTGACTTGAAGGATGGACCCTTCCCCAAACCATTTTAAACCCCCAAGATCTGAGAAAGGCCTAAAACCTGGATTGGTCAATCGGGAGAGCCATTGTGATCCACTCTGAGCCTAATCTACCATAATGCTTTGCAATACTTTGACATAACAGACATACCTTGCTCTCTGAGTGAATTCAAAATGCCCCTTCCTGTGTCAACACTACCGGCCAGGTGAAGCTGACCAAAGCATTCTTCTGTTAATGACTCCCAAGGATAAGGTGCCTTGATCAGACACTACCTTGAATAACGGGAATTTTCTTAATATTTTATGGATATTTACTATGTTATGTCATGTTAATGGTAAAAGAAACACAGATATCTTGGGTTCTAATTTCAACTGACACTTTGCCAACTCACTTATCTTACTGTATTTGCAACTGAATTATTCAATTAAGAAAATTCCTTTCTCATATTACGGTTAAACACATATGAAGATTGCAAATTTGAGTGACAAAGAGGTCCTGAGTTGGGATGGTTCTAAAACATATTTAAGGCTTCTAGTCCAGGGGTGGGGAACCTGTAGCCTTGAGGCCATAGACGATCATCTCTATACTTTTAATCCTTTTAATAAGAGGATTTGTTCTGTAAAATTTGGGTTTAGTCAAAAGGCAAATTGAAGGATCTAAATTAGTCACTATAAGGTCAAATACTGAAATACTTTGTCCATGTAATGAGAAGATGGAACTCACTGGAAAAGACTTGGATGTTAGGAAATATTGAAGGCAAAAGGAAAAGGGGACAGCAAAAAAATGAGACAGATAGTATCATGGAAATAATGACCATGAACTTGAATAGAATTTGAGAGATAGTGGAAGATAGAAGGGTCTGGTGTGCTATGGTCTACAGAATCATAGAGTTGGATGCAATTGAATGACTGAATAACACAGATGACCTAGTAATTTCCTCCAGTCCATGGACTTAGTAGGTTCACAATTTACACTGGACTTTTATAGGTATCACTGAACTCAGAATTTCCTTTCTAGATAAAGTATCTCAGTTCTCGTTATATACCTCTCTGCTTATCTTTCTCTAAAAATAATGACTATCATCCAACATATTAGATATCCTTCTTATTTTCAGATACCGTCTACAAATATGACAAGCCCACCTATCTTGAGATTGGAAGAAAACAATCTCCAAGTATACCTTAAGTCCTTGTTGATTAAAAATTTAAGCTCACCAATAATATACTAAGGCCCTGAAAGATTTTCATTTGGCAAAGAATAAACCATTCATATTCATAGCACATTTACTAAATCTAGAAAAGTCACTAACGTCATGGCTTTAAAAAAAGGTCAGTTAACTATATTGATATTAATTACTACTAAATTGAATCCAGCACAAAAGTTTTGTTATTTGTATAGTTTTCTGTTAGGCATGTGAATGAGTTGTAATTGACATGATGAGCTTTCATTTTAAAAATGAATTTTCTCCCAGTAATTCCCAAATGAAGTCTGTTGTGATTAGATTTTTAATGCTGACAAGAATTCATCAACAACCTCCTAAAGTTTATACAAGGAATAGTTTCAGTAAATAGAGTATATCATATGGAACTGTGAAATTTCAGTTTTAAAAAACTGAAACCATCATCACAGCTACTGGGTAAAATGGAAAAAAAGCAAATACAACTAAGGGCCCTACCTTTATTAAGAGAAAAAGAAATTCCCACAAAGGTAGCAAAGAATCTTGACTCTTAAAGAAATCATTATGATCATTTGCTTTGTAATCTAAGTGGTTTCTTACAAATAATTTTTTAGATTTTGTTTGTGCATGATGCTTCTACACTTTAGGAAGATTAACCGATTTAAAGGATGAAGAAAAAGGGTTTTTCCTCAGCTGAGAATTAACTAGAAAATGCAATTAAACATATAGAATTCATTTGCTATTGTTCTTTCTGATATAATGGAAATTTTTATTTTTTATTTTCTTTTATTGATTTTTATTATTCAGAATTGAGTGCCTTTCTTTCTGCAACTTTTCATTAACTGCAATCCTGTCTTCTGTTAATAGTAACCTCTCCTGACCAAAATCTAACTGCTGAAATCATAACAGAATTTAAAAAAGACTCTTGACATTCCTGAGATATGAAGTCAAGTAAGAGGAAGAAGATGACACCACATCTTAAGAGCCTCCCCAAAATGCTTTATTTGTGGAAGACTTTTCCTGAAACCAACTTCACAACATGTAAATCTCTTCTCAATTATCTCATTGTGACTTCTTTAAAAGATAGTCTTGTAGTTTTGTAAGTGCAAGATTTTGCAAACTCAGTGTTTAATATGTAACCTGACTTATTTTACCCAAAGAATCTGCTTAACTAGGTTTGTTTCCATAGGGAATGTATGAGATTTCAATTTCTATGACATTGAAGGAAGCAAAGGATTATGAATCTGTCCTTTCTTTAACCTTTATGGCCTAAGATTTCATCTCCAAGCCTAATTCCAACTCTGACTCTAACCCTAATTTCTCTATCACTCTGATGGAATTGTACCTGTAAAACACTTTGTTAAAATCCTAAAAATCAGGTTGTTTATTTTGACTGAAATTTGAACCCATACTCAAGCACAATAATAAAATCTAGGTTTTCTCACATTTATAATTTCTGCATTGTGGTAGATTTGTTTCAGCAGCATTTAACAACAGGCTATGCAAGTTGGAAGAAGGTAACTCACCTTTTTTGTTACATATCTTCTAAGAATTTTCAGGACATAGTAACCCCAGTAGAGATGAAGGACTTGCAGGATCAAGAGTTGCATATTGAGGAAAATGTAGGAAAAGAAAGGCTTAAGGTAATGTAGAGGTAGAATCAATGTGCAGTATAAAATCCTAAAAACAAAATAGGAAATGAAGAAATTTGTCACAACAGAAATGGCTTGCCCAACCCCCTTTAAAAATCCTAGGCAATTTCATTTATATATTTGGAATAAGAAAATAAGCATCGTCTTCCTCCCAGACACACAAAACATTCTCATCACTTCTCCATTCCACAGGAAACAATACTGCCATATTCCTTTTTCTAGCAAGTAAAAAGGAAATGGCATTTACTTCCAGAATCCTGGAAGGTAAGTCAAAGTAGAATACTTTTGGGGAGAGTTGCAATAATGCAGTGATGCCCTTAGGTGAGTCAGTATGACTTACATTAAGAACTGTCCTTTCTCACTTCTTCATCTAACAATCCCGCCTCCCTCTACTGATTTGTTGCCTCTTATCTATAGTGGGGTTAGAAACCAGATAATTGAGCTTATCAGAACTGTATATAATGTATAATCTATATCAAACTGCTTGCTTTCTTAAGGAGGGGGAGGGAATGAGAGGGAGAGAAACAATTTAGAACTCAAAATTTAAAAAAAAATGAATGTTTAAAATCGTTTTAACATGTAATTGAGAAGAAATAAATTTTAGAAACTGTATGTAGAATGAGACTTTAATCTAGAGATTCAGACTCAGAAAGTCCACTCCCATCTAGATGATGGTGGCTGCCCCAAGTCTGACTGCCAGGCTGATGGAGAACTGTTATTTATAATACTGTTGTTTATCCTGCCTTTTCATAATCTAGAAGAACACAGGGCATGGAGACATCCATTATTTTACTGAGAGAGCTTAGGATCAAGGCTCTGTCCTGGACCCTTCCTCTTTTTTACTTTATTATGTCATTTGGTGACTTAAGTTGCCATGAATTCAATTATCACACCTATGCCCACAGCTCCAAGATCTATATAGCCAGTCCTAACCCTCTCTCCTGAACTTCAGTCCCACACTCCCAACAGCCTCTTCAATATCTCAGATTGGATTTCCTATAAAGATCCCGAATTCAACATATCCAAAAGAGGACTCAAGATCTTTCTACCTAAACTCTCCCTTCTTCCCAACTTCCCAGTTATTTTCTAGGACACAACCATCATTCCAATAACCTAGCCTTACAACCTAGGAATCATCTTTGATTGTTCACTTATACTCATCCATACATTACCTACACAGCATTTTATATACATCCTCTTCTCTCAGTTTACCCAATCCTGGTGCAGACTCCATCAGGAAGGGTCCTTAGAGACCATTTAGTTTGACTTCCTCATTTTGCAGGAGCAAACTGATGCCCAGAGAAGTGAAATGATTTGCTAACGGTCACACAGGTATTAAATAGCAGAGGCTACTTAATGTGACTCCAAATCCAGTTCCCTTTCCACAATAGTTACTACCTCAACTATTAATTGACTTGGAAGCAATTTACATTTTTAGCAACATATGGAGAGCACAGAACATATATAACAATTTACAAATGCATGAATAATTAAAAAGAGAAAGATAGCTCTCATATCTCTAAAGTACAAAAATAAACTACAATTGCCACACAAAAGACTATAGTTTAGATATTTTAAAATTTTTAAACTGCAAAATTCATGCGAATATCAAAGAAACTTTTTAAAGAATAGGCTAAATAATTCTCTCTTTGATATTTATAGAGCAACATTGCCCAGAGTCAGAGGAACTGCTTGAATGAACTTTTTTTCACACTATAATACCCTAATATTGTTTCCATGATACATAAGCATAGATAAAAATCCCTCTCTCCTCAAAGGTATACAAATTAATTAATGAATAAAAGTCATGAAGAAATTAGGTTACTATGTAATTAAATTAAACTAATTGCCTTTATGCTTGATACTGTTGTTACTGCCAAAAACTTTTAGAAAAAAACGTAAAGAATTTTTATTTATTTTTGAGGACCAACTAAGTGGCATGGCTGCCATTAAGGGAAGAAGAAAGAAAGGGAAACTAGGGTGCACAGTTTGGGAGGGAGGCATGTGAGAGTACTTTTCTTATACACATGACTGTATACACTTAACCATAAACAATAGTATAATGCCACTACCTTCCACATCAATCAAAATTCAAGTTGCTGTCAAGGTAACATCATTTGTGTTACAATAACCACTAATATAAACATGTGGGTCAAAGGTGAGACTCACCAAAACCATAACTTAATCAGTAAGATATTTGACAATGAAGCTCAGACATTTTCTGAATTTGGTATTACTTTAAAAGCATAAATTACCTTAATTTTGTCTTCATCCAAATAGGATTTTTTTTCTCCTATCCAAGCTGTGACTTTGGCTATCACTTAAAACAAGTGTGCCAAATCTGACTCTAGACTGAACTCTGATTTCTCCTAAATGCCTAAAGAAAATGTCTACCATCATCAAGATACCTAAGAATAATTAACAAAACCCTTCTGGTTCACTGAAGGAAGAAAGGTTGTGGAGGAGGGAGGGCCAGTCTGGTGTCTGGATCCTCCATTTAGTGGATATATGCTGTAGAAAACATTCAAAGCTAATTAATGTCCAATTAGAATGAGTCCTATGTGGCAGGTCAGTGTTCTTGAACTCCAGTCCTGCCAGCTAAATATTAAAACCTAGCAACAGCACTGATCTATCTGCTAAGATTACCTGATTTTTTAGTTGGGAGGAAAATACGTGCTAGACCAAAAACCAAACCACCTGGGTCTTCTTTACTACTACGTGTCTTTCTGATGTACGCCAAGATACACATGTAGACTTACACTGATGAAAGGAAAGGCTTTCAAGAGAGATAAGATATTGATTCTTCTCTGCCAATGCTAATATTTGTTTTCCCAATTTCCATTTACCTTTCCATACATACACTTAGGTGAACAGTTGTTCTTTGGCAATGATACCTATGCAGACAAGCTTTATTGGCTGGGTCGAGATAACAAGCTGATAACATCTATGACCAATGGCAAATACATCTTACGAAAATATGCTGATGTTCCAATCTGAGCAGACTGAGAAACTACAAGATTGTCAGACAGATCCATGTTTGCTAAGGGGCAACATGTAGCATGAACATAACAACTTGCTGTAACATATTCTTTTGCTAATGTACTTTCCATTTTGGTGTTCCCAATTCATTTTCTGTCTCTTACATTGGAATGCTAAGTTTCCATTCTTGCTTTTTTCACAATGGCTGGAGGTGTGTATGTTGTGTTGGGGTATGGTGGAAAGGGTTCTGCAATGGAAGTTGCTTCCATAATGAAGAAAAGAAGAGAGATATATAATTTTATTTATACTTTTCCTTCCATCTTGTTTCATACATTTTGTTCTAATAGCTAGAGATCAACATTTTGTTAGGGGTAAAAAGGTGATACAGTTCTTTGACTTCAACATCCTGCTATAACCTACCTTAGCAAATTTAAGGACAGGAAAACTAAATTTCACAGAAATATGATAGCAAATAACCTTGGCCTACTTACCAGAAAGGGAAAATTATTAGGCGGGTAAGAAAGAATACAGCAGCAAAGATGAAAAATAGAGTGTTACATGTTTGCTTCCATCCAGCATAGGAAAATATTTTAGCAGACTGAAACAAAACAAAGAAAATTCTTTCAGAATCAGGTAAACAGAATTTTCAACAATACTTGCAGAGGCAGCTTTAGAATAATTTAACTTATGCACTGAATATCTCCACTCAACACAGAAAGAGGCCAAAAGATATTAAGGGAAAAAACGGTATGGTGGGTGGGCCTGACACCAGTTAGAAATGTTACAACAGGCACAGGACATAGAATTAGAGAGTGAGTAGAGACCTCACAGACTATCTGGTCCAACCCTCTCATTTATAGATCAGAAAACTGATGCCCAAGGACATTAAGTGATCAGCTCAAGGTCACACAGATAGTATTAGAAGCAGAGTTGGAAGCCAAGTTCTCTGACTGGAGATAGGCAGCCTTCCCTTCCCCTTCCTTCCTTTTTTTCTTCTTTTCTTCCCTTTGCTTCCTTTCTTTCTTTCCTCCCTGATTCTTTCCTTCTCTCTTCCCTTCTTTTCTTCCTTTTTTTCCCTCTTTCCTTCCCTCCCTCCTTCCTTCCTTTCCTGGGTCTCCCTATCTTGCTCAGCCAACAAATACAGCGACTACTCATGGATTTGTTCCCATTATTGATCAGCACAGGAGCTTTGACTTGTTCCATTTTCCACCTGGGCCAGCTTCCCTTTCCTTAGATAGCCTGATACACCTCTCACCCCACTTCCCAGAGCTCACTATAGTGGTACAAGACTTGGTGCAAACACCTGACCTGTTTAGCCCACTGCAGCTCAGAATTTCTGCATTCAAGGAAACCATCAGCCTCAGCTTCCCCAGAATTAGGGATTATAGGCATGCTTACCACATCCTGCCACCAGTGCTCTTTCCACTGTGGCTGGAGTGAGGCAGTTCTTGTTTCTCTTACATTAACACATGCTGTTCATGTACATTGTGCTTACTGGAAAAAACTTTTGATAAGTCCCTTAAGTATTAGAAGGAAAGTTAATGTGCTGTGGTTCATTCATTCAAGGTTCATTCATGTTACTATTTGGCAACCACTTCAATCACTTCTACCTGTTATTGCATTCTATATTTTGGTTGCTAACATCTGAACTGACTTTTCTTATGATCTGTCTTCTGTTGGTTTCAGGAAGTAGGCTGGGCTTTCATCCTGGAGGAGGAACAGAGGAAGACCACAGAGGGTAGAGAGGGCTAGACTATAGCTCATCTTAAAACAGGTGTAGCATAAGCCAGAAAAAGAGGTGTTCAGGGTTTAGATTAGTTCAAATGTGCAACATACTTGAAGAGTAAGGATTTGAATTTTATTGCTTGCATATCAACAAAGTAAGAAAATGGTCCAGCCTATGGGATCAGCACTTTGCAAAAAAAGAAATAGTAAACTCTTAGATCTTTTAGGAGGCTAATATGGAAGAGTTGGGGTGAGGGCACAATGAAAAGAGAAAATAAGTTTGGAGTGACAGTGAGAGGTGGGAGCGAATGGAAGTAGACTGGAATATGCATAAAAACGTAGAAGGAATCATAGTAGACCAAATGTACCAGCAATATAGCAAATTGTGAAGCAAAATGGGGACTGGCAAGAATGTACTAACAAGAACTTGTACAAGTACAAAGAATCAACCCTTCTAAACGATCTACTATTTATCAGGCCCCTTTTAAAGTATTAGGCCTAACTATCTCCATTGCCCCATTCCATCTCCCAGTAGAAGTGAGCTTTCATTATAATGTTCTCTTCCCAGGACATTAGTATCTCACTCGCCTTAGGAAATAGCAATTTAAGGGGTGAAAGTAAGGTTTACACTTAAGGCATTTAAAAGGTGCAAAAATTCTCTCCCTCAAGTTCAAACCAAGAATTAGGATTGAAGTACAATTCAGATACACTGTTCTCCAAGATCAATAAAATGAAACTTTATATAAACCTAAAAATTTCATCATTACATGTTTCTAAAGTATTAGTAACTCCTAGGGGTTTAATATATCAGATTAAATATAAGTATTATTTAAAATATATGTAGAAATATTAAAGAAAATTAAATCAGAAATGTTTAAACAGGTATACAAAGGTATTTGTATTTATATATATATATATATATATATATATATATATATATATATATATATATTTATACTCAGAGGTATTTATATCAAGGCCACAATGGGAGTAAGTGACCATGTCAGGGATAAAGCATATTCCTTGTCCTAGGGTCTAAGTTTTCCCCATTAATATAATAAACCTATTATTTCAGTGGATAAGTTGAAAATGCAAGCTAATCAGTAAGTTTAGAAATAAGAGAACAGTACATAATTTTGAAATCATTTTGAATATGATCTTATTTTTAAGCATATGTAGAGAGATAATTAAAGGATTTGATGGAAAAAGGGAGTAAAAGGAGAGGAATTTTAACATGTATGGCTACATTTGCAGAAAAATATGGGAAACTGAACACATCACATATTGCTAAGCCATTACTTTTCTTATGCATATGTAATGTGAGAAAAAATGATTTATTTGCATGCTTATTGAACTTATACATAACTTAGAAACCATGCCTAATTCAGCAAATATTTTCTACTTGATAATGTAAGTAGTCCTTAAATAAATCAAGCTGATTACCCTGTAATATTTATTCTAGTAGAACATGGTTTATTCTACTAATTAAAATATACTAAAGATCAATCAATATTCAGTTTGAAGTCATATGAAGCAGGCTGACTGTATTCATTGTGTTCATCATTAGCATAGGTATATTTTAATGAAGACTATTGATGTACCTGAAAACATTCTTCTTAATAATATCATTCAACCAAAACTGCTCTCACCAAAGTTATCAATAATCTTTTTCATTTTGATTCAATCTTCTTTCTAGGTTTCCATGATACCACACTATCCTAGTTCTCCCCATATTGGTCTGACTATTTCCCCTTAGTCTTCTTTGCTTAATCTCTATACCAGTCATGGTATAAGATTCTCTTCTTCCTCTCTACTGTTTCCACTTCATGATCTCCTCAACTCCCATAGATTCAATGATCATCTCAATGCTGATATTTCTTAGATCTATTTATTGAGCTCTAACCTCTTTCTTAACCTATAGACTTGCATCTCCCATTGCCAATTAGACACCTCAAACTGGGTATCCTGCAGACACCTTAAACCCAATGTCAAAAACTGAATTCATTATCTTTTCTCAAAACCCTCCCCCTTGTGAACATCCCTATTACTGTGGAAGATATAATTATTTTTCAGCCTAAGTATCATCCTTAACTCTTCGCTCTTTCTCTCAGCCCTCTCATATCTAATCTGTTGACAATTCCTATCAATTTTAACCTTTCTAACATTTCTTGTATATGTCCCTTTTTCTCCTGTGACATTATCACCACTCTGGTGCAACCCTTCATCATCTCACAACTGAATCACTGGAATAATCTGGTTGAACTCCATCACAAGTCTTTTCCTACTTCAGTCCATCTTCTACTTAGCTCTTAAATGAATCTTTCTAAAGTATAATTCTGACCAAACTACCACCCTACCTCCGGTGGCTCTCTATCACTTCTATGATCAAATACAAAATCTTCTATTTGGCATTCAAAGCCCTTCATGATCTAGGCCCCTCCTATTTTTTTCATTCTTCTTACACTTTACATTCCACTTTCCCCACCACACACTCAGCAATCTAGTGATAGTGGTCTCTTTCCTGTTCTTTACACAAGATTCACTTTACAGTTGTAGAAACTAAAACCCAGAGATGACTTGCCCAAGCTCAAACATGGAGTAAAAAGCAGTCATTGTGGGTGTAGTCACTGAACCCATGTCCTTTGCCTCTACATCTAAGTCTCTCTACTGTACCAATAGGAGAGAGGTTTCATTATAATGTTTCCTTCCCAGGGCAATTAATATCTCACTCTCCTTAAGAAATAGCAGTGAGGGGCAGGGCAGGGAGAGAGTAAGATTTACACTTAAGCCATTCAAAAGGTGCAGAAATCCTCTTCTTTAAGTTCCAACCAAAAATTAGAGTTCAAGTATATTTCATATCTACTCCTCTCCAAGATCATTAAAATGAAGTTTTATATAAATCTAAAACATTTATCATTATATGATTCTGAAGAATTAGGAGCTCTCAGGGGATTAAACTCATGTAAGTATCATAATTATCCTCAGAAATGATTATATGAAGGAAGGGGAAAGAAAAGTGAGCTTACAAGGTGGAAAAACCTCTGTAAATACTTTAACACAAGAGATTTTTTTAAAAAAAACTTTGTAAAACCTTAGAGAAGTAAACCATACGAGGATTTAGAAAGTTTCTTTCCTTTGACTCTATTTTCCCATATCTACTCCAGATAAAAGGGAACAGAAATCAGGAAAAGGAAGAAAGAAAAAAAGGCAAGGAAAAGAGGAAAGGAAGCTGTGAAAGACTTTCTGGAGTGTCACTTAAGGCTCAAAGAAATGGTTTGGAATTCAAGTCTTTCTCCTCCAACCTGAAACATCATTTTGCCCCCAAAGAGTATCATTAGCTTTCTACCAAAGGCATGAACCTTACACAGTTACAGTCTCGAGATGATAGGAGCTAGAAAGGATACCACAGTGAATCTAGTTCAACTCTCTCCTTTTACAGATGAAGAAACGGAGGCCTGGAGAGACTAAATGACCTGCCAAAGATCATACAGGTATTAAGAGGGCTCCCTAGAAAATGAATCCAGGGTTTTTGACTCTAGATCAGGCATTGTTTTCAATCAATGTAATATGTTGCCCCTGAACTCAAACTGAAAACCAAATGAATCCTCTTCCAAATAACGTTCCTTGCATTTGTCTGTCTGTATCTATGAAACTAAAGAAATACTTATAAAGAGGTCAAAAAGTTCCATGCAAGAGGCCTAAAGAATTCAAAATTCTTAGAAGTACTGTGTCCAGGACTGAATAAGAACATAAAGGAGGAACTGAGAAAAGGCTCATAAGACACATTTTGTTGGGAATCAAAATTTAGGAAGTTATATTTGTTTAAAATTTCAAACTTTTACCTCAAGCCAAATATCAGCAAGATCGTGGACGAGCATCACCAATGTCCCACTGCGAATGTAATTAGTACACCAAGAGAAGCTCATTAAACTTAAAGCAGCCAGATGATGGATGACATGGGCTAGAAAATCCTAAGCAGATAAACAGACAGATAAATAAATTTCAACGCTGACAAGCAATTAATCACCTAGAAAGGCCGTTATCATCATATTGTTTCACTGCTTAGAATTCTGGGCATGGATATCTGCAATTATGCGTTCATATATACATATGTATATGTGTATATATGTATATATATACACATATACAGATTTGGTTCCTCAACTTTTATCAATGTATGTGTGTATATCTATAAATGTCATTCTAATTTTATACATATGTACATCCACACACACATATATGTATATCTATACACACATATACACCTATATATGTAGATATACACATATACATATACATATGTCCCAAAAATCTTAGTGTGGCTTTAAACTTTAAAGCTACACTAAAAATTCTGGACTATCCTATTTATATAGTTACCTTTCTCTCTATCTATATACACATACACACAGATATATTAACTAGTATCTCTAAGATTAGTTTTTGTTAACAAGTAGACCTCTAGTATATTGGGTAGATCCTTTATGGAGAATTAATGGGAAAAATATGAGAAAAGGATCATACCAAATAAGAAGATACAGAAGGATTTATGACCTAAATCAGTTGAGAGACTAGCCATACCAATGAAATCACAGATCCATCACAGTGTGTTTACACATATATGTATGTATATATGTATATATATACATATATATATTTATGCACACATAAATTAATTTTTCACATTTATATAATACTTTAATGATTACAAAGCACTGCTGCTTCATTATCTCATGCATAAAACATTTATGTTTTTATTTGAAGGTACCCAATCCCTCTTAAAATAAATGAAATAGAAACCGAATACCACAAAACTAATCCCAAAAGAGTTACTGGCCAAATCATTTTGTGATTTGTTCATGTTATAAGATTTGCTGCTGCTTTTAAGAGGATTTTTCAATTCAATTCTTCAATAAATGATACTTTTGACAAAAATGTTAATGTATTAGTCTAAAGAAATGTGTACCTACGGCAATATGCATCAGAAATAGACAAAAGCTTGAGTTAATGGAAGAAGAAATGTTTTCTGACATACAGTTCATTTTTTAAAAAAATGGTTGCCTATCGTTTATACATCACATTCATTTCTATATGTTTCCTTTCTCTATCATCCACTTAGGGAGTCTTCCTTTGTTATAAATACAGGAAACAATATTAATCAATGTTAAACAATATCAACATGGAGTTTTCTCAGGGTTCATTCTTACAGGTTTCTATTCTTTCCAGTTTGCTACAACCATTCTCTTAGTGACAGGAAAACAAAAATATACTCCCACAATCAAACACTACACAGATGGTTAAGACAACTAGATTTTTCTTTCCTAATCTTTCAAACTATTCTTAGTATTCCTTAAAGATATAGTGTAGCACACGACATACAATGCTAGATTATAGATGGGATCTGAATCTACAATGATCTCAGTTAGATGGAGGGACTGTATGATCAGATATGCACAAGCTGGCAGGTTCATCAGTAAGTACTAGGAAACCTAAAGGTTCCGAAGACGAACCACTGTCTGACCATAAGGGCATGACTGAACATCTCTAGGACTAAGCTTCTCTGCCAGTAAAGCAGAGAATAACACTTGACAGTTATTCCCTCACAAGAATTTCTGAAGGATCAGAAAGAGCTTTTTTCCTCAAGTAATTGGAAAGTGCTATGATTAATTTAAAGATAATCATGTAGTAAATATATGATCATGACCAACTAGAGAGTGTGCTTTCATAGTTAGTCAATGACATTTTGCCTTTTGAAAACAATGATATTAAAGACTCAAGCCAATAGGAATGGAACAGCTCATTGCTGTATTTCCACTGATGAGGGGTAGAACTGTGACAGTAACTGGACCACAATCACTTCTTTATCAAATATTTACCAAAAGAAGAAAGATAACTAACATAGTATAATTAGTATTACACTATACTACAGAGAAGCTATGAGACTAAAGATGTTCTGAAACATAAATTTTAAATTAGAGCTTTGAATTTTAAATTAGATTTAATAAAGAAGTTTTACATGTAATACTTGCCTTTCTCTTGACATCGGAACCAAGACTAAACAGCAGAGACCAATAAAAACTCATCTCCAAAATGTAGTACCAGTACTGGGAAGGTAGTAATGGCTAAGAAAAAGAAAATATTCATCTCATTTTTTTTTTTTAGTTTTCTAATATAAATTTATTTACTTAACTTTTACATTCATTTTCACAAGATTTTGGGTTCCAAATTTTCTCCCCATTTATCCCGTCCCCCACCCCAATACACCAAGCATTCTAATTTTCCCTATCACCAATCTTCCCTCTCTTCTGTCATCCCTCCCTTCTCTTGTCCCCATCGTCTCTTTTGTCCTGTAGGGCCAGATGACTTTCTATTCCCCATTAACTGTATTTCTTATTTCCTAGTAGCAACAACAATACTAAACAGTTGTTCCTAAAACTTTGAGTTCCAAATTCTCCCCATCCCTTCCTCCCCACCCATTCCCTTTGGGAAGGCAGGCAATTCAATATAGGCCCTATCTGTGTAGTTTTGCAAATGACTTCGATAATAGTCGTGTTGTGTAAGACTAACTGTATTTCCCTCCATCCTATCCTGCCCCCCATTGTTTCTATTCTGTCTTTTGATCCTGCCCCTCCCCAAGTGTTGACTTCAAATTGCTCCCTCCTCCCATTGCCCTCCCTTCCATCATCTCCCCAACCCTGCTTATCTCCTTCTCCCCCACTTTCCTGTATTGTAAGATAGGTTTTCATACCAAAGTGAGTGTGCATTTTATTCCTTCCTTTAGTCGAATGTGAGGAGGGTAAACTCCTTGTTTTTTTCTCAGCTCTCCTCTTTTTCCCTCCACTAAAAAGTCTCCTGCTTGCCTCTTGAATGAGATATAATTTACCCCATTCCATTTCATCCTCTCTCCTCCAACTACATTTCTCTCTCACCATTTACCTTAATTTCTTTTAACATATGGTCCCATCCTATTCAATTCACTCTGTGCTCTCTGTCTCTGTGTGTGTGTGCATGTGTGTATGTGTGTGCGTGCACACGTGTGTACATGTGTGTGTATGTGTGTGTGTGGTCCCACCAACTACCCAGATACTGAAAAGTTTTAAGAGTTACAAATATTGTCTTTCCATGTAGGAATGTAAACAGTTCACCTTTGGTAAGTCCCTTATGACTTCTCTTTGCTGTTCACTTTTTCATGCTACTTCTCATTCTTGTGTTTGAAAGTCAAATCTTCTTTTCAGCTCTGGTCTTTTCATCAAGAATGCTTGAAAGTCCTCTGTTTCATTGAGTGACCATATTTTCCCCTGAACTGTTATACTCAGTTTTGCTGGGTAGGTGATTCTTGGTTTTAGTTCTAGTTCCTTTGACTTCTGGACTATCCTATTCCACGCCCTTCGATCCCTTAATGTAGAAGCTGCTAGATCTTGTGTTATCCTGATTGTATTTGCACAATACTGGAATTGTTTCTTTCTAGCTGCTTGCAATATTTTTCTCCTTGACCTGGGAATTCTGGAATTTGGCCACAATGTTCCTAGGAGTTTCTCTTTTTGGATCTCTTTCAGGTGGTGATCGATGGATTCCTTCAATACTTATTTTGCCCTCTGGTTCTAGAATCTCAGGGCAGTTTCCCTTGATAATTTCATGAAAGATGATGTCTAGGCTCTTTTTTTGATCATGGCTTTCAGGTAGTCCTATAATTTTTAAATTGTCTCTCCTGGATCTCTTTTCCAGGTCAGTTGTTTTTCCAATGAGATATTTCACATTCTCTTCCATTTTTTCATTCTTTTGGTTTTGTTTTGTGATTTCTTGGTTTCTCAGAAAGTCATTAGCCTCCATCTGTTCCATTCTGATTTTGAGAGAACTATTTTCTTCAGTAAGCTTTTGAACCTCTTTTTCCATTTGGCTAATTCTGCTTTTGAAAGCATTCTTCTCCTCATTGGCTTTTTGAACCTCTTTTGCCAATTGAGTGAGCCTATTTTTCAAGGTGTTATTTTCTTCAGCATTTTTTTGGGTCTCCTTTAGCAGGGTATTGACCCATTTTTCATGCTTTTCTTGCATCTCTCTCATTTCTCTTTCCAGTTTTTCCTCCACCTGTCTAACTTGATTTTCAAAATCCTTTTTGAACTCTTAAATGGCCTGAGCCCACTGGACATCCCCCTGGAATGTCTGGGATACAGAGGCCCTGACCTCCACATCTTTCCCTGATGGTAAGAATTGTTCCTCATCATCAGAATTGAAAGACGGGAACATCTGTCCCCCAAGAAAGTAGCTTTCTATGGTCTTATTTTTCTTCCCTTTTCTGGACATTTTCCCAGCCAGCTACTTGACTTCTGAGATGCCTCTGCACCCCCGCCTAGATCCACCCAGCTAGTGCTTGGTGTCTGAGATTCAAATGCTGCCCCCCAGCCTCAGGGCTTTCAGCTGTGGGCACAGCTGCTATTCAATGTGAGCTTAAGTTCTGGTGCTCAGGTGGGAGTAGGGCTGCCTCCCAGGCTCACTTCCCTCAGGGGGTTTATGCAGAGACCTTTGGTAATGGCCTTGAGCTCTTGCCTGCTGCTCCCGGAGTCCCAGACCACCGCTGCCTCTGCCGCTGTCTCTGCTGCTGCCTCCCGAGGGGGCCCGAGTCACGGAGACACTCCGCTCCCCTCTCAGGCAGCCCAGAAGTCTCTCTCGCTGACCTGGAGTGCCTGTGGGTAGAGGGACCTTTGCGGCCACTGGAGGTTCCATCCCTGAAGCCTGCTCGGATCTGCTCCTCTGTGGCTGCGTGGCTAGGGCAGCGCAGGGGTGGGCTCCGCTGTCCGGAGCGCAACAGACCCCTGGGGACGGCTTTCCAGGGCTCTCTGGAATGGAAATCTCTTCCACTGTATCTGCGCAGCTTGTAGTGCTCCAGAATTTGTGGAGAGTTCTTTTTACAGGAAATTTATGGGCTGTGGGTTCGGAGCTAGCATACATGAGTCTTTCTACTCCGCCATCTTGGCTCCTCCTCCTCATCACATTTTAATATATAAAAGCTTTTATTTATTGGTGTTATCTGTGGAATTCTGGAAGATTGCTTCTATGAAGACTTAAGTATATACACAATTAAGGTCTGTCTCTGTTAATTGTAATTTATCAAGTGATTATTAAAAGATTATGAAATCCATTATTGAAGGTCAAAGGCATGTGTGTTAAGTAAGGTGGTATCCCTGCTTACCATTCCCAAATTTTCATTGATTAACTTACTAACATTATGGGATGTTTTCTGACTAAAACCCCATGAGATGTTAGGCACTTTTTAGAGTCTAGTATTATAAAATTATAAAATCACAGAGAGCCCTGAAAAGGATATCAGAAATCATTTAGTCCAGTTCCTTTATTTTACAAATGAGAAAATAGGGCCAAAGAAGTTATTTTACTTGCCCAAGATCTCACAGGCATTTAAATGTCAGAGTTAGGATTTGAACTCAAGTCCTGTGACTCTACAAGTCTGTCTCTCGAGAACATCTGCTAAAAGGTTCACAGAGGTCAAGCCCTTTGAGCAGAGTAGGCAGTCACCTATGCAGCATCATCTGAGGAACTTAGAAAAGTTCATCTAACCAAGATCTTCTGTTCATGTGGTACCAGCACCTCTGGTTCCCACAATGTGAGCTACACCTTAAGAACTTTCTGAGTTAAGACATTATATGTTACATATTAACATGGACTAATTTTTCTGATTAACTTGTTAACATTCATTGTTACCTAGTAAAGAGTCCAAGACACTAATTAATGTGGAAAGAAATAGGGAAAGATAGAGACAACTGTAGTTCTGGTGGGGCCCTCCAGATAGAAGCCCTAGTCAGTCAAGGGGCAACATGAAGGCATTGGATGCCTTAGGGGAAAAGGGATATTGCGGAATTAAAGATTAACTGCCAGTTTTCTATGTTTGCCCAAGGCTGTTTCTGTTTTACAATACTAGAAAAGTTAGGCTTACCTGCTTTGGATATCCATTCCAAACCTCCCACAGATCATAAAGCCAAGGTTTCTAAATGTAGAAAGGAGGGAGAGGGAAACAAATTAACCATGCACAAATGTAATCTTTTATCAAAAAAGGTAATATTTTTCTTAAATTCAATAAACATTTAATTAATTAATTAAGTAATCAAGGTACCAGGCACTATGCTAAGTGCTATAAGTCATTTTGATAGTGCTGAAATATCTGATACAGTTTGTAATATTCCACTCTCGACTCACTCTCTCTCTCTCTCTCTCTCTCTCTCTCTCTCTCTCTCTCTCTCCCTCTCTTTCTCTCTCTTTCTCTCACTCTTTCTCTGTCTCCCTCTCCTCCCTCTCTGTATGTGTATGTGTATATGTATGTGTGTGTGTGTATATATATATATATATATGGATGGATAAACATATATACACATACCTGCATATCTATCATATATAATAAACTATTACTAACATAGCCAACAACAATTCTGTTTAAAGTGTCATATTACAAAGGGTATAACTATTTCAAAAATGTAACTTAAATGGAGAAGTTACTTCTGAAATAATTAATACTAATTTTATATCAGCCCTCCTAGGGAAGACCTGCATGGGTAATAATATTCTGGAGGGAATACCCACATCACTGAAATCATACATGACTCAAAGTACTTAAATGTAGCAGCATAATTGATTTTATCATAAGAATCTCAATAAAATGCTTTTCAAAGCCTTACTTTACTGACACTGACACCTTACTGACACTATTACATCATAATAAATTCATAGGCAAGAATTTTTAGAAGACGAGTTTAATGAAAGATATTAAAAAGATAACTTACGTCATATAGAAATCCAATTCCAGCAATAGTTAAGAATAAATAAAATGTAAATCTCCAGCTGCAGAAGTAAAGGAAAGTATTTATACAGGGAATTATGTAATGTTAGCCCTCACAGTAACCTTCAAGATCCACCTAGTCCAATCCTTGCATATTTCATATGAGAAAAATGGAGGTAACACTGAAGCACAATGGTATATTTAAAAGATTGCTATGTTCAGAATCAGAGGTTGTGGGTTCAGATACTATCTCTGCTACTTATTTCTCTCTGTATGAATTTGGTCAAGGCACAATATCCCTCTTGAACTCAATTTCCACACCAATAAAATGATGTTTTATTTTATTAAATAAATATTTAATAATATTTTATTGATGGGCTGGACTAAATTATTTCTAAGGTTGTTTCCAGTTCTACATCTATAATCCCAAGGTCATTCTGCTAGTTAGTGATTGAGTTAAAACTACAGTTCAGTTTCTAGGATCATAAGATCATAAACCTAAAGTCAGAAGGGATCTCAGAGGCCATATGGCCCAGAACTTTAATTTCAGAGATGAGAAAACTGAGGCTTGGGGAAGTTAAGTAATTTTCCCAAAGTAACTAAGCTAGTAAAAAGATTTTTGAATGGAGTTCCTCCAAACATTCTTTACACTATCATACTGGCTATTTTAAGTACTTGTCTTACTGTCTTTCTAGACTGATACTACTTTTGTAAAGGTAATAGAAGAAGGAGATATTTTCTACCTAACAAAAAGGAATATGAACATACTCATTTATTAAGTTGATGCATAAAAATATCTAGAAAAGGATTTCAACTTAGCCAATAATATCATTTTTACATTATATACTCAAAGCAGTTTTTTTAATGAAAACTTTCTTCCCATATAATCTACTTCTCCCAGTGAAATCTAAAATATAGTCTTATCTCTCATTTCCTGCTTCCACAGGAGAAAAATTACAAGGCCCAATTATTTACTTTACATCATAGGATCAAGAAAATATCCCAAAGGATAACTATCTAAAAGTTTCCAAACTGAGTTCTCAAAACTGTCTCAATTTACTTTTACATTTACTTATGAAATGAACTTGTATTTATAGAACATTTCTATGTATTTTTCTTATTGGAATAAATAAGAAAATCTGGCTAGTATGAGAAAGTATAATGTGAAAAAATAACCCTTATTAGGCAAGAATCATTAACAACAAGGTCATAATTTCAGTACCACATCTACTTGGTTGTCTCAAAAGAGTAAAGTGTAATTTTCCTATATTTATTAGTACAAGACTAAATTAGGAGAAAAAATGGATTTTTTTCTGAAAGAGCCAAAAGTGACTGGGAGATTAAATCTTTAAGAGACTGGCAGTGGGAGAAGGGCAAAATGAAGGAAATTCACATTAAAATATAGCCTCAACAGAACCACAAATGGTTTGTCAGTGGAATATAGTTGCCTAGGGATGGGGAAATACAAGTCTAGTTCCTTTAATATACTGAGGCCGATTATATTGATTTTGAAATTATAGTGGGCTTCTTTAGTAAATATCTTTTTCTAGACACTCAGCACTTTGTACAGTGCCTGGCACACAGCAGTGCTTAATCAGTGCTTACTGACATGACTTCAATGGAAACATTTATTTGAAAAAGAATAAATATATAGCCAAGTCAAGACTAAATGAAACAAGACAAAACCTTGAACTGAAATAAGGGATACCTTGGGATTAGACTGAGAATAAGAATTCTATCCAGAAAGCTGAAGAAGAAAAGTGCAATTCAAGAATGAATCTGCCCTGACATGATGGAAAAATTTCTGCTCATTTGTGAGTACATGTTAGGAAGTTAAGAGATATCGACTTAATGGCAGCACCCTACAATTGAAAGCGGAAAGAGACTTTAGGTCACTTAGTCTAATTTTCTCATTTTACAAATTTAACTCGAGCTGGCTTATCCCCTTGAGTTGTTACTATGGAGATTTGTTAATGGACTGGACAGTCACTATGAATAATACCGCAAGTTCCTAGGATTGTTGTTGATCGTGAACCAACCTCTGCAAAGGAAAGAGAGGCTACCCCTCAGAAACTTGTAAATTGGGCAGACAGTTTGGAGAGAGGGAAGCAGCACTCCTCAGGAGCAGGGACCTTTACCTTTCTTTGTATTCTCAGAGCTCAGCCCAGTCCTGGCACATAGTAGGTGTTTACTTAATGTTTATTGAATGACTATACTCTCTCATGCCTGGCAAGATGCATGGGCACGGGAGAGCTAAGGACAAGACTGGAGCTGAGATGCTAATTACAGCCATCTAAGTAAAATAAAGTGGTGACTAGGCAAGAGTCAAGTGGAGGGAGCTGGTTGATCTAGTACTTGATGGATGCCTGCATCCCCTGCAGTTAGTAAAATCAACCTCATCTGCAACACTTTTCTTGTCTCTTCCCCTCTCCAACCTGCCCCCCACCCAACTCCGCCCCCCCCCCCCCCATCCCTCTACAGGCACCTAGATGGTGCTTTGGTTAGAGCACTGGGGCAAGTTAGAAAGACCTACTTAAAATTGACCTCGGACATTTACTACCTGCGTGACCTTGGACAAGTCACATAACCTCTGTGTGACTCAGTTTCCTCAACTGTAAAATAGGAATGATAATCACACCTACCTCCCATGGTTGTTATGAGGATCAAATACGATACTACTTGTAGAGTACCTAGTACAGTGCCAGGCACATAGGAGGCACTTAAACTCTGGTGTCCATTCCCTTGCACCTTCCTTCCCTCCCTACTTCCCTCTCTTTCTTCCCCTTCTTTCTTCTTTCTTTTCTGCCTTCCTTCTTTCCTCGCTTCCTCCCTTCCTTCCTATTTATCCTGCTTTTTGAATTCAGGTCTTTCTGAATCCAAGCCCAACACTTCATCCACTGAGCCACTTAGTGGTCTAGGTATTAGTAAGGTGATCCACATATTAAGTTCATTTTCTGACATAAATGATTTTAAACGTAAAATGTAGATGGTTTTCAAAACATGCGTAATTGACATAATGTTTAAAAATAAGTTTATAACAAAATGCTTTAAAAAAAGAAATACGGTTGCAAAAAAATTCAAAAGGGCTATGTACTCATATGTAAATGATTTCTGTGTCACTATACTCAATAACTGATCAAATGAAGTAATGATAGAGTGATTTTTTTTTTAAATTATGGATCATTTAATTAGTAAAAGTTTTTAAATGATTGTACAAAGTATATAGAACCACTAGTAGCAGGGATAACAGAACTCACCATATGCAAGTTTCTTTGTTACCATTTCTTCTAGCTTAGAAAGTTCGATATAAATCTTTTATCTCTTTTCCTATTTTCAGTCCCTTACTTAGAACAGTACTCTTCTCATCTTTTTCCAAACAAGAGGGTTTTGACCCTACAAATCCAGCTTTATTTCTGAGTCTACTCTAATATAGCCAATCTTCTTATGCTTGGTGGGGAACCTGCTGCCTCAAGGCCACATGTGGCCCTCTAGGTTCTCAAGTGCAGCCTTTGACTGAATCCAAATTTCACAGAATACATCCGATTTGTTCTGTAAATCTTAGATTCAGACAAAAGGCAGCACTCAACCACCTGGGAGGCCATATGAAGTCTCAAGGCTGTAGGTTTCCCACCCCTGCTTTAGATTGTGAGGTCCTTGGAGGCAGGGACTGTCTTCTTTTTGGCTCTTTTTTATATGTCCAGCTTAGCACAATGCCTGGCACATGGTATCTGATAAATTTTTGTTGGCCATTGATTCTATAAACTCATCAAAGTCATTTCCACTCCTGTGCTTAAGTTCCCCTCACATGGGATAGTTTCTCCTTCCCATCATCCAGATAATACCTATGCTTCAAGCCCGGCTTGAGTTCTACCTCCAAATAAGTTTAAGCAAACAATTAAGTGTTTAACAAATAATCTGTTGAACAAAAGGACTCCTGTAATGCTTTTTAGCACATATCAAGTCATTTTACATAATCCTGGGCTATATATAATATATAGTAGATATACACACACACATATATACAAACATTATTATTTGTCTTAGCTTAATATCTTGCCAGATATTATAATATAATCCCAGAGCACAGACCATGCCTTATGCAATTTCACCTCCATCCACAAGCTGAGTATTTAACAAGTGTTAAATGAATGAAAAGTGATTAACTGCGAAGCATAACTGAACATTTCGTTTTCTAATTAAGGCTCTGCAGAAGACATCAACTTTCAGAAGAAGATACTGTATGTTAAAATCCACTGACAATACAGTTCCCAAACTGGGCTCCCTGGCTATTTGTTTGTCAGACTACAAGGTTTATCCGAAGAAACAAAAGAATCTCAAGAGAAGCAATGAAAAGGAGTGGAGAAGAAGACCTAACAATACTAGATCCCAAGCTGTACTATAAAATAGTAATAATAATTTAAAAATTGGTCCTGATTGAAAATACAGAGATCAACCAGAGGAAGAGTTTAGGTAAACAATATACTAAAGCAAACAAACCTACTAGCCTAGAATTTGATATATCCCAAAACCCCACTTACGGGGGGGAATACTTCAACCATTTGCAAAAACTGCTGAAAAAAATGAACAGTCTGGCACAAATTAGGTTTAGACCTCATACCACATACATAGATAAACTTTAAATAAATACATGATCTAGTCATAAAAGGTCCCATCATAAATACATTAGAGGGACAAGGAAGAAATTACTTCTCAGATATATATAGAGAAGATTCATTCCAAATTATGAGAGGATCTCAGAAAATAAAATGGACAATTCTGGTTGCATAAACTTTGTAAAAAAAGTTTTATGCAAATAAATTCAATGCAGCTGTAATTAGAAGGAAAACAGATGACAGGGAAATTTGCAGCAAGTTTCTCTGATAAAGATCTCATTTTCAAGATGCATTAGGAACTCATTCAAATTTACAAGAATAAGAGCTATTCCCCAATTGATGATCAAAAAATATGAATAGACAGCTTTAAGCTTTTTTTATTTCTATTTTTTTTTCACTATGGTGAGAGTATGTGAGGGAGAAAAAATAGTTGATAACTCAAAAAGACTTAATTGAAAAGGGTAAGTGAAGATATTCTCACTATGTTCTCTCATATTAATTAGTGCATTAATTTTGAACTCAGAAGTAGAAACAGTATCTGTCTAGTAGAAAAAATAAGAATCATCTTTGTCATGAAGGATAATAAGGGACATCCCAGCACCAGCTCCTGGGGAAAACTCCATTTCATATTATTTTGCAGTAACATTCTAGACATTGGTTCAGAGCCCAAGAGGCATCTGTGGTAGAATTCAAGAGGTGACAGCAAGTGTTTCAAATAACAAAAATGAGTTAAGAAACAAACTAAACTCTGCGTTTCATGTCAAAAGTGGAAAAGGAAATTCTTGGCATCATGACAGGCTTTTTTCAAAAGGCATCTTTAGGAATATTCCTCTAAACTTTACTTGGTATCACAATTATTGGTATCATAAATGCAGGGAAGGAAGAAAACTGATAAAAAACATTTTTGAGATTCAACATCAGTCTAACTGAAAAAACTGCCTGGACCATTTGGAATTATGCTAACGAAGTAACTAAAATGTCTACGCTTTTTGACTCAGTGACCCCTCCACTAAGCATATGACCCACGAAGTTTAAAGATAAAAAGAAAGACCTTTGTACACCAAAATATTTGTAGTAACATTTTTCTTGTACTAGCAAAGAACTGGGGAAAAAGCAGAATTCCCCATCAATTGGGGAATGGCTAAACAAATTATGGTACATTAATGTAACATAGAAATATGATTGTACTGTAAGAAAGAGTCAACATGAATACAGAAATCGGAGGGAAGATTCATAGGAACAGACACAAAGTAAAGCAAGCAGAACCAGTCGAATAATATATGTAATACAATAATATAAATGGAACCAAGCAACAAAACAAAATCAGAACTGAACACTGTAATTACAATGATCACATTTGGGTATGAAGAATAGTTATGAGGATATATTTGCCCTCTTTTCTTTGCAATAGTGAGAGTGTGAAGGGATGGGGTATAAATATGGAAAATTGAAAATAATATCAGACTAGCCTGATGTGCTGAATCTCTTTTTTTTCTTTATTATAAAGGATAGTTCTTTGGTGAGGAAGGGATTTATTGAAAAAATGAAGGTGATTCAAAAACAAAAGATACCAATAATTTTTCTTAACAAGAAAGTTATGGACCAAAGTAAAGGGGAAAAAATGAAAAGCAATGTCTTCTGTATCTGACTTTTGTATGGGTACCAGTGTCCATACCTTTAAAAGCTGAGGTATTCTGGAATACAATGACTTTGCATAGAAGTAACCATGCCCAATTAAGAAAAAGAAATCTGCCCTGATAAACTATTAAAATGCTGCCCTAATAAGCTATTAAAATCTATGTCTCTGTTGCAAGAATTCAGCTTGTGGCCCTAGCCTAACCTGACTGTCCTGTTCCAATATGACACAGTAAGTTTTCTCAATCCACATAGAGATGGCAGGTTAAGTATCTGATTCGGACAAAAGTAGATGTGATCCTAACCTATATTCTGAAGGGAAAACAGAACTCCCCCCTTATAATCTGTTCTAACAATTGTAGTGAGGCTGCAAAAAAGATAATGGAATTCTAAATTATAAGTTAGCAAACAGAGTAAGCACTGATCCCTTGAATAGATGAACTGGCTGAAAGAAAAATTGTGTGGATGATATCTTAGACTTTAGGATATGTAAATGTGTACAAAACTATAAAACTATTCATGCTTCTAGCTTCCCTCTTACCAAGCTTCCTGGAATTTCTTTAGTCGGCAAGGCCTTTCTTGATTACGTCGTCTCTTAAACCAAATTTCAACCTGCTGTACAGTCTGGTTACATTTCTTTGCTAGACCATATAGATCATTCTGAAAAAGGACAGAACAAACGAATGATTGATCAACAATAAATGCATATAGAAGGCAATCAAGAAACAGCAGACTAAAAGGGAAGACTTCTATTTGTACAAAATAAGTTATAGCCTCTCTTTTTGTGAGAATTGGAAGCTGAGGGCACACCCATCAATTGGGAAATGGTTGAACAAACTGTGATATATTGTTGTAATGGAATACTATGGTGTTGTAAGAAATGACAAACAGGATGATTTCAGAAAAACCTAGAAAAACTTACATGAACAGATGCAAAGTGAAGTGAACAGAACCAGGAAAACATGGTACACAGCAACAGCAATATTGTATGATGATCAACTGTGAATGATTTAGCTCTTCTCGGCAACACAATGTTCCAAGACAACTCCAAAGGACTCACAATGAAAAATGCTATCCAGAGAAATGCTATTCTAGAGAAAAATGCTCCAGAGACAGAACTGGTGGAGTCTGAATGCAGTTTAAAGTATACTATTTTTCACTTTCGTGTGTGTGTTTATTTTCTTTTAGTCTATTTCTTATTTTACAACATGGCTAATATGGAAATGTGTTTTATATGATTGTACATATATAACCTATATCAAACTGCTTACTGTCTCAGGAAGGGGGGAGGGAAGGGAGGCAGGAGGAAATTTTGGAACTCAAACTTTTTAAAAATGAATGTGAAAATTATCTTTACATGGATTGGAAAAAGTAAAATACTATTTCAAAAAATATAAGAAGAATAAGGACCAAATGTTAGTCATTTTAGTGGAACTAAGGGAAACTATTAGCAATCTTCTGCATGACCTTGAGGCAGACACTTTGAGTTATGAGCTCAGAAATTTTTTTAAATTCATGCTGATTGTACTTGAAACAAAATTCTCTGAGATTCTCAGAAATAAGGTATTTCTTCAAGACCTGCCATGTGTAATCCAATAGTAATTTCTAACAACATACATGCTGGAATGCAAATCTGAGTTTGCCATAGTTTTAAAACCATAAAAAACTGTGCCACAAAAGTCAGGTAGATAATTTGCAGTCTTGTATTCCCATTAAAGTACTCATCCAGTGCCTTATCTTGGGATACTAGGGACCCTAGCTCTAAAAGGTTATCAGTGTAATGCATGATCTGGCAAGTGATAAAAAGGTTAGAAAGGTTTGGAGTTTGGGTTTAGTGGGAGGATTTTTTCTTAGTCCAGAGAATTATATTTGCCAAAAAGTGATATAAATTTTTCAGTCACAGCAACTTTTAAAAACTATCTCCTAAGTTATAGAGATGTTATGAATTGCATTGTTGAAGGAATGCCCACGTCAATTAAATCACAGATGCGTGAACTACTTAAGCAAATTAAACAAAGGTTAATTGGACAAACAAAAAATAATATTACCACTTTGGGCATAAGAAGTTTCATAAAATTCTTAAAAGTAAAACACCTTTTTCTATAACAAGTTAAAAGAAGAATTAGGAAAAAATAACAAAACAGAAAAATCCATTTACTACAAAGGAAAATATGAATTATTTGAAGATTGTGTAATTTTTTAAATTATATGTACTATTTTCACATGTTAGTGAAAATAATCAAGAGGTTTGTATACTTAGAATAAGGATTTTTTAAAACCTAAAGAAACATGTAGAGATTATGTGCTCAATTACCCCTTCACAGATACTATAACTGAAATCCAATGAACAGAGATTTAAAGCTATAAAGGACCTTGGATATTATTTAGTTCAACCTTCTCATTTAATGATGAAGAAACTAAAGCCTTCAAAGTTTAAGTGATTTGGCATCATAGATTTAGAATTCAGAAGGGCCTTAGAGGTTATCTAGTTCAACCCCCTCATGTTACAGATGAGGAAACTGAGGCACAGAGGGGTTAAGTGACTTGTCCAAAGTTACATGATAGAGGTAGGATTTGAATTCAGGTCCTCTGGCTCCAAATACAGCATTCTTTTTCTTATAGCTTGCTGTTTCTCTTAAACTGAGGATGAGAGAATATACAACTTCTTTTATCCTGGCTAGTAAGTTTGAGCTATGACGTAAATTTTGATTGTCTTTAGAAAAAATTTCATACACCATGCTCTTTTCAAGAAGTCACAGCTGGTTAGTGGCACATCTGGTCCTAAACCTCTTACCTCTTGGTCCAGTACTTTTTTTTTATTATACCATGCTTTTCAACAATCCAGGAAATTAACTTGGTCCAACCAAACTGATGTTGACCATTTGTTTTCATACCTAATCAGTAACATATGATACATTTCTAAACCACTCCCAAATAATTTCAGCGATGAAATCAATTCCTACTTCTCTTTTGGGAAAGAGAAATATGTGCTACTATAAGAAAATGACTTAGTATCTGGAATAACATGTATATATAAAATCATGTTGGATTATTATACAAAATTTATATAGCTTGAAACACTGCAAAAATATTTGCAGCAAATATACCAGATAGAGAAGTGACATTCAGAATATATATGGAAATCTATGAGACCAATAATACATACTTTCCAATGGAAAATCAATAGATGATTTACAAAGGAAGAAATGCAAACTTTAATAATCTCATGAGAGGTTGCTCAAATTTCCTAATAATCAGGAAAATGCAAATCAAAACAATCTTAAGATATCACTTTAAACCTACCAAACTTAGTGAAGGAGAGATATAGTTAGGGCTATGAGGAAACTGTTGATGGGACTGCAGACAAGAAGAAACACTTTGGATAGCAATATGTAAATAAGGAATAAAAGCAAAGAATGAATTCTTTCATTTAAATCATTCTTAAGATCCTATCCCCAAAACATATCTGTACAAAAACTATTTAGAGCTGCTTTATTTGTAATAACAAAAAATAGAACCAGCTTATAAATTCAATTATGACAATATTTAATATTGTATGTAGAGTATGCTAATTTAATATAGTGAAATAAAAATGATTAATATGGAGTATACAAAGAGAGTCAGTGTGGCATAGTAGATAAAGAGCTGGTTTAAGAACCAGGAAGACTTGGATTCAGATTCTATCTCTGATATGCTGGATTATGACCCTGGACAAGTCATTTAATCTCTTAGTGTTCTAGGCAGCTCTCCAAGATTATGAACTACACAGATGATGATGACCTGAATTGGTAGAAGGGATTTCCCTGCCTTAGAGTTTTCTAACCAGTGAAAGCACAGATCCAGTCCTCATACCTATTTCATGAAGCATACAAGGAAGTATATCAGTTATCTACTGAATAGTTTCTCTGAACTCTTCAGTACCAACGTAGTTAGACAGAAGTCTGAAAATTGTATCCACTCTACCCATTTCCTCTCCACTCCCAAACAAGAAATAGATGGGGAGAAAGGGAGCGACTTTTGAACTGACACCACAATGACAGCACAAGTATGATGCCCTTACGTGGCCATACATGAAATCGCCATAGTCTTCAAGATAACCTCCTTTACTTTTAGGTTCTCTCATTTGAGACCAATATTTAGAGGAGTAGATACAGTGCTGGATTTGAACCCAATGACAATGAATTTTAAATCCTCCCTCAGACATATCACCTGTGTGGCAACATGGACATCTTTTCCACATTTGCCTTAACTTCTTTACCAGGGGAGCACATTTACAATTTGGAAGCTGAGGGGATTTTGTTGGTTTTGGGGGGAAGGGACATAGCTTTTTTGATGTTTTTACAAAGTAAAACTGCTAACGCAGTAAGTTCCACTGCATTATTAGTTTTATCAAACAGCAGAATGTTTGATTTGTTGACTAGGGTTGTTGGTATGTTATGATGGCACTATTCCAATACATCTTGAACTAGTTACATTAATATACAGATACATTACATGTATAGCTATGCATATATACCTCTTCATGCACATGTATTGTGTTTCTTAGGTTCATATGTGTTAAATATTGAGTTAATTTATCAAGTCACATTGGAGAACTGGCTGCTATGTATGAATTTATTAGTACTATTATTATTTATATGAATGCAATCCCTCGTAGCCAAAGTGATGCATATTTTGTTTCGCTGTCTCTAGTTACAAAGCCACATCATGCACAGTCTGCACGTATTGCCAAACTTTTCGTCATTATATGGATGCAATACTTTTTAGGGGTAATAATTCTATCCTGAATCATCATAGCAAAACTTTCAGTCACACCCAACAAATAACCTTGCACTCCCTTCCTACAAATTTGACAGTTTTAGTTACATAATCTTTTCCAAACTAATGTGCAGAAGTATTTTGAATGTCTTTTTGATAACATGTATGAATATATTGATGGGTTATCTATTATAAACTACTGGATTATTATATCCTATTTTCTTAAATTCCAATGGCATAAACCTATGGATTTTTTTTAATGAACCAATATACATAAGTTATAGTCTGATGCTATAGAAATAACGCCTTGATGTCACAACAATTGGTGATATGAATTAGTCCTCTGTTACCTTCTTGGTGTGGAATAACAACTGTTTTCACCAGGTATCATAAATGATATATACAATTTATCAATACATATTCTTGCTGACATTCTGTTTATCCTTCATTCATTTTTATCACTAATCTGTCTTCTCTAGGACTATGGAATACTAGTGTGTTCTTTCCAACATAATATTATTCAGGTCACTATAATTCAAATTATAGGTCCTAAGTCTCATTCTATTACTTAGAGTACTATTTAGGGCTATATTAAATCATGCTGAACTGTCAAATAATTTGACTGTATACAGTAAACACTACTTTACTGTCTTAATTTTACTACCTATCCTGTGTGTATGTGTGTATTTTTTCTTTACTGATGAGAGTCATATTGTATAATGGAAAGAGCATGAGAATTCAGGTTCAATAGAACTGGCTCTCCCAGCTAAGTGACCTAATAAAACGATAACTCTTCTGATTCTATTTCCTACTTGTAAAATGAAGGGATTGGGCTAGATAATGTCTAAAGTCCACATAACTCTAAAATTCAGTAATTTGATAAACAGAATGTGCTTTTTAAAAAGATTTTCTTAAACTAGTATGTGGCTAATTCCTTTGATCTGCCAAGTTTTCCTTTGGGTAAAACAATTTTTTTTTCTTTTTGGATAGCAGGTCTATTTATCTCATTAAGTTTTGCTTTTACTACTTTTGTTTACTTTCACTTATTCAAACTAAATTCTAAGAGTGTAACATACCAGATTTATTCGTAATTCATTATCTCAAGTAACTTGTTTTACAGTTGGCATATAGCTTCAAGTCAGGTAAGCAGAGCAAATGTCTGATAATATAACATTTTCCTATATGTCTTATGTTAAAATTATGACCAACTGAGTTTTTAAAAGTTCCAAATGGATTCAGGTCCCTAAAAAGGAATCGACTTCTGAAATAGTCTTCACTTTATATGTTACTTGTTTTTTTTCCTCTTAAAAGATACATAATTACATTCAATTAACATGACTAATCACATGACTAATAAAATATACGAAACCGTTATTTCAGATAGCCTCCAATTAAAAATGAGAAGCCAAACACCAAGAAGGTTAAAATCATGCTTCAGGTAAGAGCAAGTTGGTTATTTCATGATCTCACAATGAATTATGACTTGGGTAATTGCCTTGTTTTGTAGCCAAGTATTAACACCCCACCTATATAATAAGCTAATATCACACCATTCCTGGAAATCATTTTCCCTTTTCATAGTAAGAATGACCTAAAGCTAGCCACAGAATCAGAACAGAACACTTTCAAAGGTCTTGTGACACATACTAAAACTGTGCTCTAATTAGATGATATTTCCAGCTATTAAAATTGAACATTCTGTGATACAGATATTCCGTTCTACTTGAAGGTTACTTAATGTGTTTTTGAAATTTTCTTATTGCTGTCTAGTGACAGTTAGGTGGTGCAGGAGGATTGAGCACCAGTGAGTTCAAATCTCACCTCAGATACTTGACACTCATTAGCTGTGTGACCTTGGGCAAGTCACTTAACCCCAATTGCCTCATCCTGGGTCATCTCCAGTCATCCTGATGAATATCTGGCCACTGGATTCAGATGGCTCTGAAGGAGAAATGAGGCTAGTGACCTGCACAGCCCTCCCTCATTCAAATAAAAATAAAGTCAAGTGCAAGTCATGTCATCATTTCTCTGATGGCATGGTCTTCTTCGGCAACGAAGGACAAACACATGCAGAAAATTAAACATAGAAATTTTCACTTTCCAACAAAACAAACAAACAAAAATCTCCACCAATTTTTCTTGTTGCAATTTGTTGGTTTTAGCTATGATTAATAAAGTTGGAGTAAATCACCTCTGCATCAGCTTTAGCTAGATGGGCTAAAAAAAAAATCTAAACTTTTTTTTTTGCTTCATGGGGTTGCCATGACTATATCTTATCATTTCCAGGGTCAGCTTGCTGGTCATGAACTTCTCCAGTTTTTGTTAGATTATTCCTTGGAAAGCACAGTCTCTTGCTGCCAGAGCATTATCTAAAAGCCTTTCCAGTATGGCAAAATTAGCCAGATCTTAGCTGGCATTCCCCTGCTGTAGCTTTCAAGAAGCCAAGCATTCCTTCCATGCCACTAAGAGCCATGTGGAGGTCTTTCAGCATCTACACACATGCTATTGTTCTTTAGAAGACTTGACCCTTGTCTGTCACTGATACCAACCCAACACTCAGATGAAGGGAACCTGAATAAACCTCTGCTTAGAATGGCCCCTAGAGGACATGCTAATAAAAAATGTGATAGCATGTTGGATATGAATTCAGAAACAATTGAGTTCAAATTCTGCCTTTGATACTGACTAACAATGACAACCTGGATGAGTCATTTAATCTCTCTCAACCTCAACTTGTAAACATTTGTAAAATGTGAATGACAATAGCATTTACCTCACAGGGTTGTTGCAGGAATCAAATAAGAAAATGTATGTAAAATGGTTTGTAAACAGTGAAACACTATACAAATACCAGATACTCTTACTGATATCAGCTCAATAATTGAAATCTTTACATTGAATATGCTTCTGCAAGTTAGAAGACTCTGAAGGGATGTGGGAGGTACCTAACAATATGCTATATCCTTTTGCAGTCAATAAAGAACTTTGAAAAACTTATAGGGCTATTGAAAACACCTGTCTTTCCATCACCATCAGTCTTTGTTCTGAGTTAAATTTTACATTTAAAATCAATATCCTGATGAGGAAATTGTTCCTTATGTTGCTAGGATACTCTATGTTGCTTCAATTTTATGTATGTTTGCCAATTTATTGATGATGTGTTAAGACATTGCCTTACATATATGAGGACTTTACGATGAACTCCACACACAATACCTTTGAATGAGCCAAATTTGACATTTATAAAAATGACAACACCTTAACCAGGGCAGCTAAGTGGTTAGAGCACTGGATTTGGAATCTGGAAAACTCATCTTTATGAGTTCAAATCTAGCCTCAGACAAGCTAGTAAGTTACCTGTGTGACCCTGAGCAAGTCAGTAAATTCTGTTTGCCTCAGTTTCCTCATATGAAAAATGAGCTGGAGAAGGAAATGGCATACCATTCCAGTATCTTTGCCAAGAAAACCCCAAATGGACTCTAAGTCAGACATGATTGAAAAATGACTCAACAGAAAAAAAAACACCTTAACTATTACCTTTCACTGAACTTAAAAGAATATTTTCTGCTGCTCATAACACTCAGGTAAAGAAGTACTGCCAACAGGATTAGCAAAACACAGAAAGTTCAGTATATATTAATTTCTAATAATATGTTTTTATTTACATTAGTAGAGTTTAAGGAATATGTGAACTGGAAACCAAACCATCACCAATGTAGCGCATCACCAATAAACAAACTGTCAAAATAAAAGGGCAGTTCAGCGTATTAAGGTTATCCCAGAGCAAACTGATGGAGGAAATTGTCCCAGACTTGCCAGGTCATTTATCCTTCAGTGTGTCACTTTATGATCAAACAAGTCACTCCTGCTTAAAGACCAAGGATGTTGGCTCAAGACCTGCCTTATCATCATCCAGTTTTATATGAGGGCTTGTAAGACAAGTCAAAATATATTCTTAAAGTTACTCTATCTGAACTATACTTCATTCATGTTGACCAGAAGAGTCAGTCACCTCTAGAATTATGGATTTCTTCCACTATAAATGAAGTCACTGGACCCATGTCATAAAAAGTCTGGTTCAAAGTTCAGATGAGCTTCTGTAGCATCATTGCAAATCAAATCATGAAATCTTGGATACGTTCCAGTTAATTTTGTTTTAGGGATGTCCTCTTACTGTTAAAGATATGGACCTTAAACATTCATTCCTTTATGTGAAATCAACCATTCATTAACATTTATCTATCATTTTTTATTTTGTTTTGGATGTTGTGTGCCCTATCAGCAGGAAAATGAAATGAGTCCAAATGAATCAAATCATTTTCAGGTCAACTGGAACAGATTCTTTGAGCAGATGAGGTAAACTATGGATGCCTGATTAAAACATTAAGTCTAAGGTTTTCGAATCCAAAAGCTATCTGCTAAGAATTAATATGCTTACTTGGGAAGGATGCCTGGTAGATTGGATGAAAAAATTCTCTAAGACAGGATTGTGCTGAGTCTTCTTTAGGGTTTTCTTATTTATACCCAAAGCCTTTGCTAGAGGTGTGGCAATAAACCTGTAAGAATACAAAAGAAGAGAAAAGGAAGAGCTTAGTCCTCAAAGGGGAACTGTAATTTTCAGATTCTACCAAAAGGCTGTTCATTTGTTTGTATTATTGTTGACTTCATTTGAATCAAACATCTGTATAGCAGAAGTGCACAGAAAGAAACATTTCAGGACTTGTACAAAGGCAGTAGCTTAAAAAGGAAAACAAAAACATTAAACATAATTCGAAATGCAGTTTGTGGCAATCAAAACATGTTTATATGCAAGTCTAGGAATTAAAATAGTTACATTGCCTCTTGCAGCTTCACTCTCATGATTTCCAATAATTAAAAAAAATAACTTCTATTCCCAGAAAGTTACATTTGATGATACGGGCTTAAATGCAACTAGTTTGGTATGTTAGTATTCCAAATTCTGTGTGATGCTGACATTTTTGAGTGGCAAGTTTCTTTCCTACTATTTTGTCAATGGCCCTGAACTTTAAGTTTTGTCTGCAGGTTAAGATCTATTTAATGATAGAAGGTCTAGTTGGGAATAAAGAGTCATTTAGTTCAGTTTCTTACTCACACTTCTGGGATTAACAAAATTATGCAGGAAAACTCACAAGACTATTTGCTAAGATTTATATGCTATCAAACTTTCAAATAAGACAAATTTCCCTGGAAATGGCCCTGATACTTTCAGCTAAAAATTGGAAATTCAGCAACATGTAAAAAACAAACTAAAACATCCTTGAAAATTACTAAGCAAGGCAAGATGTAACAACTTTTGAACAAAGGTTTAAGTTGCTTTTTTTAAAAAATAATTCCAACTATTTCATCTATTCTTTGGAAGAATTTGGTATCATAATTTGCAAAATAAGTGTCCACAGGGCATGGAGTCAAGATAGCAGCTTCTACTGCTATCTACTGCTTAAGGGATCGAAGGGCTTGGAATATGATATTCCAGAAGTCAAAGGAACTAGGATTAAACCAAGAATCACCTACCCAGCAAAACTGAGTATAAATACTTCAGGGGGAAAAAATGGTCATTCAATGAAATAGAGGACTTTCAAGCATTCTTCTTGAAAAGACCAGAGCTGAATAGAAAATCTGACTTTTAAACACAAGAATCAAGAGAAGCATGAAAAGGTAAATAGGAAAGAGAAATCACAAGGGACTTACTAAAGTTGAACTGTTTACATTCCTACATGAAAAGATAATATTTGTAATTCTTCAAACTTTTCTCAGTTTTTGGGTAGTTGGAGGGATTATATACATATAGACAGGGACCACATCATAAGTTGAATAGGAAGGGATGATATCTAAAAAAATAAAATTAAGGAATGAGAGAGGAATATATTGGGAGGAGAAAGATAAAAATGGAATGGGGCAAATTGTCTCTCATAAAAGAGGCAAGTAAAAGCTTTTTCAGTGGAGAAGGGGAGGTGAGAGGGAAAAAGTGAAGCTTCCTGTCCTCACATTTGGCTTAAGGAGAGAATAACATGCACACTAATTTGGTATGAAAATCTTTCTTACACTACAGGAAAGCAGGGGAGAAGGGGACAAGTGGGGTGTGGGGGGGATGATAGAAGGGAGGGCAAGTGGAAGGAGGGAGTAAATAGAAGTAAATGCTTTTGGGGAGGGGCAAGGATAAAAGGGAGAACAGAATAAAAGGGGGGCAGGATAGGATAGAGGGGAAACATAGTTAGCATTTCACAACATGACTATTATGGAAATCTTTTGCATAACTACACATGTATAGCCTATATTGAATTGCTTGCTTTTTCAGTGGGGATGTGTGGGCAGGGAGGAAGGGAGAGAAGTTGGAACTCAAAGTTTTAGGAACGAATGTTGAGAATTGTTTTTGCATGCAACTGGGAAATAAGAAATACAGGTAATGGGTTATAGAAATCTATCTTGCCCTACAACAAAAGAGAGAGGATGGGGATAAGGGAAGGGAGGGGTGTGATAGAAGAAAGGGCATATTAGGGGAAGGGGTAACTAGAATGCATGGTGTCTTGGGGTGGGAGCAGGGAAGAGATGGGGAGAAAATATGGAACTCAAAATCTTGTGGAAATGAATGTTGAAAACTAAAAATTAATTAATTAATTAATTTAAGGAATAATAAGTGTCTGCTTATAAAATACAATCTGGAATTTTCTAATTAAGAAATTTATTCTGCAAAACATGGATCTCTTGGACTGGCAAAACTTATCTGATGCCTCATAAATCAAAGAGGAGCCAGTCCAAATTGACAGTATCACCTTAATGATGTTTAATTAATTGTTGCCCCTCCCAAAAAAGTTAATTTTCAGGAAATATTAGCAAAAATGAAAAGACGTAATATGAAGCAAAAGCAAAAAAAAAAAAACATGCAAAAGGTTTATATCCAAGTTCACTGCATGATAACACGAGACAGGCCTACTGTATCCAGTTCTGGCATAAGAAATATCTATTTTAAAGTTCATAGGATCATAGATTTAGAACTAAAAAGGACCCATAAACAATAGGTACTAAAGACCATCAAGTTCAATCTCCTCATTTTATAGAGGAAAATGAAATTCAATTGACTTGCTGAAGGTCATGCAGGTAGTAAATGGTTAGCTTTAGATTTGAACTCTGGTCCTCTGGCACCAATTCCAACCTTCCTTCCACTGTAAGATGGGAGTCCAACCCTCTCTTTTTGCAGATAAGACTAAGGTGCAGAGAAGTTAACTGACTTGCCCATGGTGATACTGGTAGTAAGTAGCAGAGCTGAGATTGGAACGCTCCAATTTCAAATATTGCTCTTTTCACTATACTATCTTGCTAATAAAACCATAGATCTTATTAACCCAATGAAAATTACAGGAGCAAACCTAAATAATAAAAGGCAATTTTCTTCTTTTTCAGTGAATATGCCCAGATTTAAGAATTGAAAATAGCATTCTTATAATGAAAGGAATGGAAAAATATAACAGTATAACGTTCTGTTTCACTTCTTTCTACTGATCAACATACATTAGAAACTAAAAAAAGTCTACAACAACAAAATGTGGTTTTGGAGATTATTCAGTGGTTAAGAATGGTATAAATACATCACAATTTCTATAATACATTTATTTGGATATGTATTCACATATTACTAAATTAATTAATTGACATCATTTATTAAATCTCCACTATGTGCCAAGCTCTTTGCTAGGTGTTGGGATACAAAGCAAAAATAAACTCGCCCTTGCTCTCAAATGCTTACATTCTAATGGGAGACACAACAATAAGAAGGTACAAGATCTAAACAAAGCAAATGTGATGTCATGGAGGAGAGGCAGGGTTATTAGGAAGGGTCTGAGAGTGCTTAGACCAAGCTTTCTAAGGAGGTTAGGAGTATAAGCAGCGGGGAGGAAGAAAGGCATTCCAGGAAGGGGGTCAGGCTGCCAAAACTGGGAGGCAGGACATGGAATGTAGGGTAGATTGTATGACCTGAACAATCAATCAATCGATCAACCAAAGGGTTAGTATTTATTGAGCCTCAATTTTATATAAGGCATTATGCTGGATACAAGTACAAAGAATGAAATAATCCCTGTTGCAAGGAAATTCCATTCTAATGGGGGAGAAAAGTACATATAAATAAACACAAACTAGTTAAATGCAAGGACATTTGAGAGGGAAGTAACTAGCAGTGGGGAGGGGAGGAGAATCAAGAAAGTCTTCTTCATACAAATGATGGCGTTTATGTTGTCTGTTGAAAGAGAATGGGGTTTTGTCAGATAGACCTTAAGACCTTAAGATGGAGGGAACTGAAGACATGGTGAATGGCTAGTGTAAAAACAAAGAGATGAAGTATCCTGCATGAGGAACAGGGAGGTCAATATGCCTGGATTGGAGAATGTGTGAGGAGGAATAAAGTCCAAGAAGGCTGGAAAAATTGGTTGGGGCCAGGTTGTGGAGGGCTTTTTTGAAGGCTCAACATAGGCATTCCCATTTTATCCTAGAGGTAGAAAAGTGTCACTGGAAAGGAAAATTATTTTTGTTTGGTGTGTAGGATGAATTGTAATAAGGAGAGATATGAAACAGGGCAGTCATTAGGTGGCCACTGTAATAATCTAGATGAGAAGTGATGAGACCCTGAACAAGACTGGAAGCTGTGTGAGTGGAGAGGAGGTATCTGAAAGACACTGCCAAGGTAAAAACTGCAAGATTTAGCAAATGGTGACAGATATGAAGTTTAGAAAGATAGCTTAGACTCAGACAGTCAGTCAGTCAATCGGTCAAAAACTTTATCGAGAGCTTACTATGTGCCAGGCACTGTGGGAAGGGCTTTAAATGCCAAGGAGAGATGTTTGTATTTGATTCTAGAAGCAAAAGGAAGCTACTGAATCTCCTTGAGAAGAACAGTGAAATGGTCAGAGCAATGCTTTTTTGTGCAATAGATTTTCTTTCTCTTGCCTTCTAATTTTTTTTGGGGGGAGGCAGGTGGAGAGAAGGCAAGGGAAAGAATTCAGAACTGTATAAAAAGAAAAAGTATCTGTGATGTGGATAGAGAGATAAAAAGAAAAAAACATCACTTTGGCAGCTATATGAAGTATGAAAAGGCAAGTTGCGTAGGTAGAAATAATAGAACAAAATACAATACAGTTAGAAATTAAGATCTGTGTAGTTACCTTTCATGATTCCTTTTTTAAAAATGTGGTTGTGGGGGAAGAGCCAAGACAGTGGAGAAAAGGTAGGGATTCACCTGAGCTCCTCCAAATTTTACTACAAACAACTTTAAAATAATATCTGAAAATGAATTCGGGAACAGCAGAACCCAGAAAGGATGGGATGAAACAATTTTCCAGCCCAAGATAACTTAGAAGGTCAGCAGGAAAAGTTTGTTTCATCAGGGTTAAGAGCGGAACTCAGTCCAGCACAGAAAATGACCTGGCAAGACAACAGAAGGCCACACCTCAGCAAGACAACAGCAGGCCTTGGGGGCAACTGAATCTGCAGCACAGTCTTTAGAACTCTTAGCTCATAGACAGTGAGTGGGTCAGACAAGTCAGAAGCAGGTTACAGTGGTGCCTTGGTTGGCACTGGGTGTATGATTCTCTTGGATTACCCATACTTAATCCAGGTCAGAGTCCTAGGTCACAATCCCAGCGGGGAGGAACATTAGCTCACCAGTGCTTGAAGTCACAGGGAAGCGGAGATCCTGGTCACAGTCCCAGGGTGGAAAAGAGTGTATGTGGTCATTCAGACTAGAGCACAGGTCAGGAAAGTAGGGGCCACACCTCTCCTTAGATCATACAAATTTGGAAGAACTAAAAACTTATAGATGCCCAGAACTAGCTCAGAAAACAATTGCACACACATAAAAACAACCCTCAAATTTGTACTAGTGCTTCCTCCATCCCAGGAATAGAGCCTAACTATAACATAGGGTTAAAAGCCAAGAAATAGGCTGCAAAACAAACAAAACTAAAAACAAAAAAAGAATTTCACCACAAAAAGATACCACGGTGACAGGGAAGATCAAGACAAGCCCAAAAAGAGACAACAATGTCAAAGTTGCTACATCCAAAGTCTCCAAAAAAAAAAAAAAAAACTGAATTGCATTTTAGGCTCAAAAAGAATTCCTGAGAGAGCTCAAAAGGATTTTAAAAATCAAATAAGAGAGGTAGAGGAAATATTGGCAAAAAGAAATGACGGTGATTCAAGAAAATAATGGAAAAAGAGGCAACCGTTTGGTAAAAGGAGCACAAAAAATACTGAAGAAAATAACACCTTAAAAACAGAATAGGCCAAATGGTAAAAGAGGCACAAAAATCCATCAGAGAACTTCTTAAAAAGCAGAACTGACCAAAAGGAAAAAAGAAATACAAAATCTACCTGAAGAAAATAATTTCTTAAAAATTAGAATTGGGCAAGTGGAAGTTAATGATTCCATGAGACATCAAGAAACAATAAAACAAAAATCAAAAGGATGAAAAAAATAGAAGAAAATATTAAATATCTCACTGGAAAAACAAATGGAAAATAGGTCGAGGAGAGATAATTTAAGAATTATTGGACTACCTTAAAGCCATGATCAAAGAAAAAAACCTAGACATCATTGTTCAAGAAATGATCCAGGAAAACTGCCCTACTACTAAACCAGAGGGCATAATAGAAATGGAAAGAATGGATGTAATAGGAGGTTCAGAGTGTATTATGTATGTATGCATGTATTTAATTTAAGACCCTTTAATTTAAATCTTTCATTTAATCTAGGTCTTTTAAAGCAAATTTCCCATTTCAAAAAGCCTTTCTTATGTTTTGATAACTGTGAAACACACAAATCTCCATTCATTTGCATCCTGCAAGACGATTTAGGAATTGCTTCTGTAGAACTCAATCCCACCAGCCTTTTCTTAGAACACAGACCCTCTTTTTCAACAATGAATCCTTTGAATTAGATAAAGATTAGCTTTTTGACAATGAAGAAGAACAAGCAAGTATTAAAGGTAGAGACTGCTGGCTGCCCTCCTTTGTCCTTTGATGGAAATGATGTATAACCAACAAAAGGTAAAGCATCTCTTCCAGATATTTTTACTTGGAACCTCAAGGGTCTATATTTTAACATGAGTTAATTTGTTCATTTTGTGGGTCCTTTAACTTATGCACCTTTAAAATCACCCTTAAACCTGGACATATCAGGCAGTTAGATGAATAGAATGTTACACCTGGGTCAAGAGGACTTTACTTGGAACTTACTAACTGCAAATCTGGGCAAGTCATTTAAACTCTGTCTGCCCCTGTTTCCTCATCTTTAATATCGGGGTAAAAACAGCATTTATCTCCCAGAATTGTTCTGGAGAGCAAAATGAGATCATATTTGTAAAGCACTTTACAAATCTTAAAGAGCTATAAAAATTCTTGCTATTTTAACAGTCATTCTTACTACTTACTAAAGTAGTTCTGGTAAGGCACAGTAGTGTCAGGGCATACTGACTGGAAATACTAACCAGAAGTCCTTAAAATTTGTAACTGAAGGTTGAGGAAAAGCAGTCTTAAATGCATACATCACCTTTTAATTCATTTTGTCTCCTTTCCCAATTTGTGTCTTCAGGTTCTTGATAATCTAAGAAGGATCCTAATTTTTAGTTCTCAAACTAAATGGCTGCTGAGCAAGAAGATAGAATCTAAGACAGAATTCGGGCTATCACTGGAGAAAACACTAAGGATCCAAGCAATGCAGAACATCTGATCACCTTACATAAAGAAAAGGGATTGTATAAATTCAGACTAGAACAGAAAAATGAAGCTGTATTTCAATATATTTACACGACCTTTTGCTTTGAAAAGTGACCTTGGATCAAGAATACTCTTAAGTCACATCCAGATACCAAGAGAAAGATTGTCAAGCTTCTCACACATAGAGAATGTGCCTCAATATGTTATTGGTCTCTCTGTGCTTATCTATTGATCAATCAATTCTGTACTTCAAGAATAAGTGGTTTAAAATGCTTGAAAAAAAAGTAAACTAATACTGATGTGTTCTTTCCCACAAATGTGTATATCCCATATAAAATTTTCTTTCCTTTGAAGCAAAATAAATATAAAATCCATTAAAATGGATTTTATAGACAAAATGCCATGTGATTTCAGTAGCTAGGTGGCAAAATGGATAAAGCACTGTACTTGTAATCAGGAAAGCCTTGAGTATTTAATAACTGTGTGATCTCCTTCAGCCTCAGTTTTCTCATCCTCTAAAATGGAGATAAAAACAGCATCTACTTCCTAGCACTGTCATAAGGATCAAATGAGATACAATGGAAAGTGCTTTTCAAATCTTAACAAACTATATAAATGGTAGTTATTAATATTGTCATGATTATTATCACTATTTTAAAATTTTGCCAGTTTTTTCTTGCTAAATTTATAGACCGATGCCATTTTAATTCATCAGCTTTCCTAAAATTGCTTCTTCATAAAACTAATGATTACCCTTTTAGACAAAGAAAATACATGGATAGAGGAAACAAAACACACCCACGTGCAACCTACCTTTCAAAAGAGTATCTGATGATCAACAAGAGGAAAGCACAGGGAACTGTTATATATAAGTGAGAAGGCTTTACAAAGACAAGTCCATCATGATCTTCAAGATCTGACCATTTAATCGTGGGAGGAAGCCATAATTCTTCCAACCAGAACCAGTCTTTAATTGTTTGAAGCATTCTGAGGAAGGAGAAAAAAAATAAGAAGTTAATACTATAAGAAAAAAACAAGTTCATATCAAACACTGTGCACTAGATGTAAGTCCCCTCTCAGAGACATAGATCTAAGTTGATGTTATCAACTAAACTGAAGCTTTTTGAAACTTGTGATTTCAATGGTATAGGGAACTCCTGAAAAAAGAAATTACCTTTGCAGGCTAGTACTTTTTCTGTAATTTTTTCTCTCAGAGATTCACCAGAGTAACTTCCCTGGAGTCACACCACCAGCATGTGCCATAAGTAGACTTGAACCCATACCTACTGATTTGTAGGGCAGTTCTCTATCCACTACACCATGCTGTCTCTCACATATTACCCATTAAGCTTACATGATACACTTACAGTTCAAATAATTCCCATTTATGTAGTATTTTAAAGTTTCTAAAACTCATAACTCTATAAGATAAATAAACCTTGGTGACCTTTTGCTTTGAAAAGTGACCTTGGATCAAGAATACTCTTAAGTCACATCTAGACACCAAGAGAAAGATTGTCAAGCTTCTCACACATAGAGAATATGCCTCAATATGTTGTTGGTTTCTGTGTACTTATCTATTGATCAATCAATTCTGTACTTCAACCCATGAGCTCCAGTGGGGATAGGACTGTGTGAATTACAGAAAATACATGAATATTTTTACTATTACACTGAAGAATGATCAAATAACTATCATACAAATAGGCATAAAAATTGTACTTTCCCCCTAGAAATGAAACTCTAGGTGGGATAGAGAATTATAATTAAAATCAGTCTTTTTCACATAAGTATATTTAGGAATTAATACACAGAACTTTTACTCAGCTAATGATGTCAAGAATAAATAGCTCATATTGATTATGTTAATTGTAAGTATGTATGTGTGTGTCTGTATTCATTAAAAAAAACCAGACACTATATTCAAAAATTTCTACTCACAGTAGGTACTGTGAAACATTAACTCACCCATTTAATAATTTTTAATGCCAAGAAAGCATCATTAAGAAATAACTTACTTTTTTTCTTCTAAAAACATGTAAATAAAGGAACAATTATTTCTGGTCAGAGTCCTTTTACATAAGATTTCAGCCTAAAGCGAAATATTTTACTGAAAGCCATAAACTGCTGGAAGTCCAGGTTTATGACAAAACTGTTCACAGACCCTAAAATCCAATGGTTCTAGCAGGCGCCATTATAATGAACTCCTGAATGCTAAAGTTTGTATCTAATATAAAGCCTCACTTTAAAAGTAGTCTATGAAGATACTCTAAAGGTTACTATATTAAACATAGCTATTTTTGTTTTGCAGGCAGACTATGAATAGAAATACTGCAATTTTAACACACAACAAAAGACATATAATAGAAGATAGTATAAAAACTCAGAAATTCTTTGTGGTCTCTTTCAAGAATGCTGTTCAAATTGCTTTAGAAAAAACAAAAAACTTTCTTTCTTTCCCTATCTACTACCAAATTTCAACTAAGAAACTGCTTCAATATACCTTATCCCCACTACTTTTCCCAACTCGATGTATCCTCTACCTCTATATATTCTCTACTTCATGAAAATGGTTTACTTTTAAAGCATAAAGGACTGCAGGTCAGCTCATGACTATGGCAACATCTTGAAAAAAAGAACAAATCTTGAGGAAAAACCTAAACCACCTCTTAGAGAACATGACAATACCCTGAGAATAACAATGTTGAGTGTATAACTTAAGTAAAACTTGTCTCTCCACTGTTTGCAGAAAGGTAACCCAGCCTGCCTCTTCCCCCCTGCCCTAGTCTCCTGTGAACCTCACCATGTTCTATCTCTCTCAAGTTGAGAATGAGTAACATAATTACAGAATCTCAAAGATGGTAGAGACCTCAAAGGAAAACTGGTCCAAAATGGTGCCTAAACAGGAATGCCCTCTGCAACATAACACAAGTGTTGATCCAACTTTGGCTTAAAGACCTCTAGCATGGGGCAACCCTGGCCAAGGCAATTTGTTTTATGTACTTCCATACAGTGCTAATGGTCAGGAAAATTTTTGTTACATGAAGTCTAAACCTACCTTACTGAAACAAGTTCCATCATCTGAACCTAGTTCATCCCACTGAAGAAGGTTAAACTGTAAGAGCAAAGTAAGTGGAATTGGGACATGCATGCTCCTTCATATTTTTTTTCCACTGCATATCATTAGTGTGGAAACAGGACGCTATCCTTGGTGCGATAGCACCTTTGCCAGTTTCAGCACTACAAATCTTTTATTTGTTGCCCTCTACTGGTCCTGTCACCTCTTCATTCTTGGTTGGGTAAATGGTTCTCCTACTCCTATGTAAAATGAGAGATGTAGCCTAGCTGACACTCTAAAGTCTCCACCAACTTCCAATGTCTAAACCAGTCTAGTTCCCTGAGCTCTAAAGTTAGCTGAGGAACTTCTTCTGAGGATTCTCCTTCAAAACATAAATCATGTCAAAAACAACTTCACTTTGTTTCCCAGGAGTGGAAAGTATGGAGACTGATTTGGCAAATGAGGAGACTGCTGGTGGCATCTTACTACTTCCTTCTCCCTACATGTCTTGAGCGTCCTTCCTCCTCCCACACCTATGCCTCAGGCTTGCCAGTGGCATCAACTGACATTGTTTAGGTCTGCTGGGATGCTAGGTGGCAGAGAGGTGGCTGATTCCCAGGAAAGCCTTAGAAGAAGGCAAGGTTGTTATCAAGATGTGGAACTTATATTGGAAACAAGATCTTCAAGGAACTTTGTGCCAATTGTTTATATGCCACAATACTTTTAGCTAGAGAGATAAGCAGCTTATAAATACCAAGATGGAGAGATACATACATTTCTTAAAGTTCCACAAAACTTATTGCAATGAAATAAACCTAAGAGTTCACTATGACTCTGTAACTCAGTGACCTCAGTTGTCCCATTCACCTGCTAAGTCATCAACAAATCGCTACTTGCTTCACCGCCCTGAGGAACCTCTTAGATTCACAAGTTAAAATCATCACCATTCTCTCATTTTCATTTTACAACTCAACTTTTAAAGCTTTTGTTTTGATTTGGTTTTTGGCTGTAAAACCACCTGTCAATATAATTCACAAACCTATTAGCATTTTCTTTGCTGCAAACACATTTTTACTTCCTTCCTTTCCAATTCCCCTCAGTCTAATTTTTTTTTATGTCCAGTTAAAGTTTTTTCCCATCATGTTGTCTGAGTACTATGCTGTGACGGCACCTGCTTTTTAGATGAGAAACAGCCAAATACAATAGCTTATCTCTAGTCAATTTATGCTTCCTTCGAGGAAGCAGTTATTGTGATGGTGGCATCACAGACACAGCTGTGTTTGGCCACCTGCTAATGCTAGAGAATGCTTAAGAATAACTTTCTCTACTTCCATGTGCTATTAGCTTACAGAGAGAAACCTAGCCAGCATGGATTTTTATGACTAATTACCTTCTGACTCAATGGATATAACATTTTTAAAAGCTGATGAAGTCAAAGGCAGAAGGCCTACAGCCACTTTTAAATGTGAACTTAAAAGTTAAGACTGAAGAAGTCAGACTTTTTGGGTAGAGAATTTATTAGCAAATGGAAATAATGTTTTCTTTCAAAGGGAATAAAAATAGGAAACTTGAGTTTTCAGTGAAGAATTTTTAGACCAAACTGAAATTATCATGAACTACAGCTTGCACTGTCCACAGAATAGTCTAACCACTGGCTTGCTTCCATATGTGCTAAGGAAAATATCCTCTGGGAGGAGGGACTGAGGTGAAGTAGGCTTAAAAGACAAGAGGAGTCAGGTACAATTGGCCAAGCTGAAGGAAATAAGAGAGAAAGAAAGGAACTCTTGCATTCATATACTCCTTTTTTCAAAGTTCATGTTACCTAATAAGTTAGAAAGCCTGAGAAAACTGGGAGGATTATGGGATCTGACCATTCACTTTACAAAAATGGCTAGGGGACAGGCAAGATAGTGTTCTTAGCTTCAGATCTGCTTGGACTTTCGAACAACACAAATATTCACTCAGAAGCAAGGCAAGGGAAATGGATATCCTACTGAATGGAAAGATACCATATGAGCCTGAAGAGTTGTCTAATTTATAATGGGCCAAAACAGTTTACTTTACTAAACCTCAGTGAAAACTCACTAAATCTATTTGACTGCCTTCAAAACTGACTTTAACATTTCAACTAAATAGTAGCATTCATTAATTTAATAGAAAGATGAATATTATTTGTTGTACATGAACAATCTGAAGCCCTGTGCCAAATCTAAATCCAAGCTGACCAGCACTTAACGTTCCTTTGGTTAAACAATTTGATGCAGATAATACAAAGAGAAAGATCAGCTTACTGTGAGGGATGGTTATTCTATCAATGCAGATCAAATCACTGAAGGCATAATGGAAAAGGCTGGCTATCCATATCTGGGTTTCCTAAAGCTTTAAGAAACGAACTACAGAATAATTTTTAAAAGACTGAAGAAAACTTTACTTCATACGTAACTAAGTTCTAAACTTACAGAAACAAAACAAAAAACATAGTCATTTTGTAGGCCTGTCTTAAAGACTCTTGTACTTCCCAAGCACTGTGGCAAGGGCCTATGCATATGTTACAATCTCAAAAGATTCCTTGAAACAATGTAACAAGAGATAATATAACCTGGGAAACTCCTTGATATAAATATCGAGTAAGATATGAAAGAGGGATACATATGTCTGCTACAAAGTGGTTGCCAGTGCCCCAGAGGATGTTCAGTACAGAATTCAAAGGAAAGGTTAGGTCTTGCAGATGCTTCTGTTACTGCCTGAGGTAGTGCTGATTGCACCAAGCCCCAGGATCATGCAGAGCCTCCTCATGAGATCCATAATCCTTCAGCAGCATTAGACCAAACTATACACACAGGAAAAAGTAAATGAGTGCAGAATACCTATGGTCCAGACAGGCAGCCCACAAAGTGGGTCCATCGGGACACGGATCTTGGACAAATGTTGTAGATAACAATTAGCCGGGCTCAGAATGGACTAGGAGAAAGAGAGCAAGCTGGACTGTACTTCAGCAAGTGGGGAGTGTTCTGCATATCCTCAACCTTCTCCTTAAAACCAAGGCCTACCTTTAAGACTACCCACGTTCTTCGCACAATGCTCTAAGACTGCCAAGCATGGAGTGCCGAAATTTCTATGGCATTAAAGTTGTAGGTCCCCCTAAGGGTTAAGGAGGGATGTAAGGTGAGTGAAGCTGGGCATAAGCATATTAGAGAGCATGAAGAATCATCCAGGAGAAGCGGCATTAAGATATTATCAAGAATCACAGGACCAGAGGTAATCTCCAGGGGTGGACGCTGTGGGCCGAGTTCTTCTAATTTGACCCCCCAGACAACTGTACAAGACAGCATCCAATCCAATTCTGGAGTGGCAGCGCCAGCCAGGCAGGGGCACGCGTTCTTCGAGCCCGGGATGACTCAGATCAGCAGAGATCTGCGAGCCGAGGGCAGCGGCCTGCCGAGGGCCACCAGGAGGGAGCAGCAGTGGCCGGCCCAGGTGCGCCCCAGAGGCAGCGGCAGTTCCAGCAGCCCTCCAGCCGGGGGCGCTAAGGGGCCTGGCCACTGGTCACGAGGAGGTGACCGGGGACCCCTGGGCTAGCACTGGAGGCTGTTTGGCAACTCCATTGCCTATGCCCCTTTCCTGATCACAGTTCAAGGGCGTAGAGGAGCACGTTCATTCAAGGGGGAGCAGGGACTCTGAGGAGCTGTACCACTTTCAGTTACAAGGAATCAAGGACTATGAGCAACAGTATCCCTTGTGGTACCAAGGGAAGAGGGACTCTGAGGAGCAGGATCACTACTGGTTGCAAAAGAACAGGAGTGTTCCAAGGAGTAGTACCACTTCCGGTTTAAAGAGCACAGGGCTTCTGAGGAGCAGTATCATTTCCGGTTTAAAGGGAACAGGGGCCCTGAGGAGCAGTTTCACTTCCGGTTTAAATGGAACAGGGGCCTTAAGGAGGAGCACCTCTTCCGGTTTCAAAAAAAGGGCTGAGGAGCAGTTTCACATCCGGTTTAAAGGGCACAGACGCTCTGGGGAGTACATAGGGACTTTGCTTGGGTAAGAACAGGAAAGCAGTGACCTTACCTCCTCCCCACGTCACACCTTGTTGGAAACACCAAAAACTTCCAAAGCCCCAGAACTAGCTCTGAAAACAATGGTACAAAATAAATAAAGCCTGAAGCTTGAGAGTAAGCTCTTGCTGTTGTCTACACCTCCATCCAGGGAACAGAGCCCAACTTGAATGTAGAGTTCAAAGGTAAAAAAAAAAAGCTGGAAAAATGAGCAAACACCAAAAATAGAATGTGACCTGCCCTGGAAACCTCTCCCTCTGGGTTCTACGCCTGGTAGCCCAGCTCCAGTGCCTCTGCATGATGCCGATTTACAGGAAGCGAGAGATATCTCTATAAAAATCTGCCATAAGATCAGAAGATGACAATGTCAAAACAGCTGCAAGCAAAGCCTCAAAGAAAAAATGTTGAATTAGAGGCAAGCCCAATAAGAATTCCTGGAAGAGCTAAAATTAATTTTCAAAATCAGCGTTAGAGTAAAAAGTGGGTAAATAAAGAGGAAGAGAAGAAAGTTATGAAAAAAAATTAACAGTGGTCCAAGAGGCTCAAAAAATACTAAAGAGAATAATAACCTCAAAAAACAGAATTAGCCACATAGAAAAGGAGGTGCAAAACTTCACTGATGAAAATAATTCCTTAAAAAACAACACTGGTCAAATGGAAAAAGGTACAAAAGCTTACTGAAGAAAATAATTCTTTGAAAATTAGAATTGGATAAGTGGAAGCTAAGGATTCCATGAGCCATCAATGAACAACAAAATAAATTCCAAATTTTTTTTTTAAAAGAAAAGAGGAAAATTCTCATTGTAAAAATTTTGATTAAAAAATTTCCTCTCTTAGATCTCAGAAGCAGAAAAGCAGAAATATTAGAATTGTCTTTTCTTTGTAATATAGCTAATATGGAAATATGTTTTGCATGACTTTACATGTATAATTGGTAACATTGCTTACCTTCTCAAAGGGTGAAGGAGGTGTGAGAAGAAAAGAATTTGGAACTCAAAAAAATTTTAGAAATTTAAATGCAATTGAGAAATATTTAAAGAAGTAAATATATATATATATATATATATATATATATATATATTTTAAAATAAAATAACTACATGGAAAAGTATGACCAGAAAAACAGGTGGACCATAAGTAGTAAAAATGAAGAATATTAGGCAATCTGTGTACTACAATAGTACCCATACAACATCAAGAAGCTTAAAAGACTCCCAGCACTTTTCCTCTGTCTGTACTACATTAGGACTTCTCAGACTGAGTTCTCCACTGTGTGCCAGGAATGGGGCAGCACCATGTCTCATTATTTGGATGCTCTTATCTCAGTCTTGATCTTCCATTTCATCTCCACCCTTGGCCTCTCTGGTTGGAAGCTGAGGTCATGAACTCTAAACCTCCATTTAAGTAGAGAATTCAGCTCAAAAATCTCTTTTTTCACTTGACTGACTGACTTTGTGACTTCTGACTTCTCCACAATATCTCCTTATCCAAAACCTTCTCTATCCCTTACCCAGTCCACCTCACTCTGCTTTTCATCTTCCTTTTTTTGTTTTGTCTTCCCCCATTAGCTTGTAAACTCCTTGAAGGTAAGTCCCTCTCTCTTTTCTTAATATTTGTATTTTTTTTAATATTTGCATTTTTTTTAATATTTGTATCTTCAGCACTTAGCACAGTGCCTAGCATATAGTAGGTGCTTGATAAATATTTTTTTCTTTGATTGAAAATCAAGGACAAGAATGGCACAGGCTCAGAAGGCAATGGATGGGTTAAAATCTGTACTGTTAGAGGTGTAGCCATAACAGTGAAACCACAGATATATAGAAGTATCAAAGTATTTTTGGCATTGTATCTAACATCTTTATTTGCTTTTACAAAGGAATTTAATATAAATCTAGAGAATATCAAACAACTGCAGCCTGCTTATAAGAAAGCATTACAACTATTATGTGAAACCTGTCAGAAAGGCTTTCTAAATGAAGAAGACAGAAGAGGAATAACACCAGTAATCTTTATTATTCTCTGATTAGAAATTTAAAGAAAAAACCAAACACCTTTTCCCAGCAGATTATCTAGCAGTCTGATTTCCCTGGAGATTCTACAGTATCTGGCATCATGGGGATTCATTCTGTGGTATTAGCGGGACTCGGCTTATGGAGTGCCACTGAATTTCCATTCCTGATTAAATTCTCCATTGGCAGTTGAGTCCTACAACAATCCCAATGTTTATATGTTTGATTTGCAATCTCAGGGTGATATTAAAAGACCAAATCTATGTGAGGAATAAAACTGGTTTCTAAAGGTGGGAAATAAGAAGGGGGGATGGAAGGGCAGAGAGATCCTCTAATTTGTCCCTTCTGGTGCCGTTTCTGGTCCTTAGTGATACCACCAAGATTTTATTGTGAGTCTACTCTTCTTTGTTACCTTACTTCAAGCCTTCCAGACTGTTCTTATTGACAAAAGTAATATTAGTTTAGGATTAGTGGTTAGGATTGACTCTGTCCCCTTATTCTCTTAGAATCAGGCCCCCAAAGTCATGATTGTCATTATAAGCCTATAAATCATTGATGGGTTATAGTTAGTCCTCTCCCCTCTACCCAAGGATTTGTCTTTTATCTTTACTTTTGGGGTAGGGTTGATCTTGAGAATATGATTGTCAAAAAGAAAGGAAGAAAAATGCTGATGAAGCATTTGGCATCTGGATGTGGTCAAAGCCTACTCTTAAGTTTTTCCTAAGTTTCATTCAATCAGTCAATAAATATTTATTAAGTATCTACTATATGCCAGACATTATGTTAAGCACAAATCATTGCCTGATGCTTTTCTTTCCAGAGCAGTGTTTCTTTATTTTTTAAAAAGAAAACTTGCCCAATAATCCTTTATCCAGGCTGTCATCCAACTAGTCTTTTCCTAAAATAAATACTGAGCTAACGAACTTTAGTTCCTAGAAGAGCACAGGGCAAAATTACTATCCATTGTTGTTTGCCGAAGATTTCCCACACAGAGATGTTTCTCTAAGTTTTTCCCAGAGTGGCTCCAAGCCTGCTCAGATGGCAGTTAACCACCTTGCTGTCCTCATTTAGGAACAGTTCCAGCTATTTTTCAAGTACAAGAATCCTGTAATTGTGCCTACAGAGACTCTGGCTTGTCTAACACTTAGCCTCTATCAAATTTTGATGCCTAAAACTAACTGAGCAAATGTGAAATTGGAATGAAAACCAGTTGATGTGACAAAATAATATTTCCTGCTAAGCCATACACATCCCCCACTCTCCAAAAAGTGGAAAGATCGGAAGGTAGGATACCAAAATCATACAAGTTCTAAAAATAAAAAAAATTTAATCAACATATGCTGTCCACTAACTTTTTTTAATGAAATAAATTACTTAAATATGTTTGGTAATATGTCATATAACTTATCTGAATCTTGTTCCTAAAAAAATGGTCATTATTACAATAAAAGGAATGAAATGACTTTGTGATAGCCTTTCCAGGCCTAAATTAAGTCATGGATTTTGTGATGACCCAACCACTCATGGGTCAGGAGTTCACAAAAGGAAGTTTACTTAAAATAATATAATCATACCATTTAAGAAGTATTAAAAAATGTAAAGTTAATTTATTCCAGTAACTTCATTCTATAGATCATATAAATGAAGCCCAAAGAAAGTTATTTGTTCAAGGTTACTTAGTGGCAGAACTAGAATTAGAATCCAGATCCAGGATTCTTTCCACTTTGCATGCTATTGCTAATGACCATCACATATTAAACTGAAATGATTTTTCCTTTACTATTAGTAGGTTTAGGCCATACTAGTATTTTGGTATCTCAAAATATCTATGATTTCACTGATGCAGCTTGCAGCCCCCTCCACACATTAGTAAACTGTCTCCATAAGTTGTTATGGCCAATCTTCTAGTAAGGAGCTTCTCCAAACCTTGCTAAACTTTTGTTCTGATAAAACACACAGTTTATCACTAGGCCTGTACTTATGGATTTTCTATCAATCAGTAAGTAAATATTTATTTAGCACCTACTATGCTCCAGGCACAGTACTAGATTCTTCGGAAACAAGTACAAAGAATGAAATAATCCCCACATCTGCTAGAGCTTGTTCTCCTCTGATATAAACAAGAAATTAGGATCACTTCCGTGGGACCATGCCATAAAGAGGTAAATTCTTCACAGACAGTCTTACACAGTCAAAAATCATTATAGCAATGGCAGAAATGCAGTCAGGCAATCTTTCCACCTACAGAAAATTCTTATGTCATCCTTATTTTACATATATAACCAGTAATCAGAGTACTTTAAATATTAATATTAAAAGCAGTGGGGGAGAGAGGGAGAATATGTCAGCTAACAGGTAGACAGGATAACTGAGACAAATGTTCTACCTTTGGATAATGATGCTCATCAAAATGAAGTGTTAAGTAGAACCAAAGGTCACGCGTTTAACCAAAGGTCACACGTTTAACCAAAATAGAAATCTTCTTTCTAAGGCCCTACCTTTCATTCTGGGCAGATAGGTGACACACTGGATAGAAGAAGGAAGTCTTCCAGAGTTAAAATCTGCCCCAAATACTTAATAGCTGCCTGACCCTTGACAAGTCACTTAGCCCTGTTTGCTTCAGTTTCTTCATCTCCAAATTGAGCAAGAGATGAAAATGGCAAACCATTCCCCTATCTTTGCCAAGAAAACCCCAAATGAGGTCATGGAGAGTCAGACGCGACTGAAAAATGCTCAAATGACAAGAGTCGCCTCAGTTAAAATACCACTATACTAAAGAGTTGGTAGAGACTGAAAATATAAAGGCTCAAGACCAAGAAGAACGAGATAAGATACCAAGGAAGTTTCATTTATGTAGAAAAACTAGTTAAGTGTCAGCTACTTGTGGAGAAACAGGTTTAACTGAAATGCTAAACATGAGAAGCAGGGCTTGACAAGCAAGAACTCTAGAGAGGAATATCAAACCCAGGACTTAAAGGAAGTCAAATATGATTGAGTGGGAATTTATGGTAAAGTTTCAAAGTATATGGATTAATTTTATGGCTAAAAGAAACATCTCCAATACAGATCCAATAACCAGAGATATTGGTTTTATACTTGAGTATAAAACCAATATCTCTGGTTATCTAGCCAATAGTGTTGTAATGTTTGGAAATTCTGACCCAATTAGCATCATCACCAATCTTCATTATGATGAATATTAACACTGTAATCATCTTAACTGGGACTTTGCAATCACTCTTTGAAGGAGTCATATACCTTGTTTCACAAATTACCCTGTTATTATCATTTTTCTCAGGCACTAATGCTCTTGGCACTAGCCCAGAATTCAGCAACCAGCTTTATCACTGACTGTGCAACTTCAGGCAAGTCATTTATTCAACTTATCAGTTTTCTTTGTAAAATGAAGATCCAAGTGTGAACAAATGAAAGGGACAATCTGTATTTCATTAATATTCACACAGTGTAGTAAATACAACTGTAAAACTTATACATAAATAGGGTAGCAGTAAATGGTGAGTTAAATATAATATTTTCAGTCCATATAGCTAAAATAGACTACTGTTAATACAGTGGCACTTCACCATAAAACTATTAAATGTGAAATGGAATTTGATATAATGCATATCAACCTCTCATTTGACTGCTGAGGTAACGATTTTCACAGGGGAAAAAAAGTATACATAAAAAGCCAAGTCACTTAACCTTTCTATGCCTCAGTTTATTCACTGGAAGAGGGGTATACCAGTACAGTTTCACACATTTTTATTAGGAAATCACTTTGTAAACTTTAAGACATCATATAAATGTTACAGTTTTTATTATTTTAATACTGGTATTTCACACAAAGTTGCAAAACCTGAAGGTGTTGGTCCTAAGAAAGACTAACATGATTTCATTTAGGATGGCGTAGAGAAAAATAATACTGAATATGGAGCCAAAAAGACCAGGGTTTAAACCTGGGTCCTGATATTTATTTCCTCTCTGAACTTTAATTTTCTCATCTATAAGGTGAGGGGGCAGGGCATGGTAGACAATATGACCTCTCAAGCCCCTTCCCTTCCAGTTGAAAATACTGTGATGCTTTCTTTATTTCAGAATGGGGACTCCAGTGCCTACATAGGCAGATATTGATCTATAAATAATTAGTCGTATTTCATTCCCCCTAAGCAGCACTTTTATAGGAAAGCAGGGAAGTCATGTAGAAGTTGAACAGCCTTTGCTACTTCTCCACGGAATACAGAGCTGGGTCTACATTTCTCTCTCACCTAATTGGTCAAGCCATGAATGAAGGACAGCTATTTTGTGCAAGTTATTTCTGAGGAAATAAATTACTTTAATTCCTAAAGGATAATAGGTCATATTTTTTCTAATGTGTTCCTTTCATAGTGGGAAATATCATTGAGCTTTGTCAAAAGGAACAATTGTCTGGCTTCAGTGAGAGCCAGGAGAGGGCATGAAATTGATTTTGTTTCGTCATTTTGTCAAAAAAACACAACTTGGAACCACACCTCCTTCAGAGGTGAACTTGAACTGTGACTTGTTGCAAAGGGAATGGGATTACCAAATCCTTCTGATTAAGGCAAGCCCCACATATATTCATTTAAATAATATGCTAGGCCAGAGTTTCCTGTTGCAAATTCTGCTTCCCTCAGAAAATGAGCCATCTTTATTGAGAAGGAAGAAAAATACATAATGAAAAAATCCTAGTAATACGCAGATGGGGATGAGGAACAGTGTTTGGAAGTTGGGGGTGGGGGTGGGGAACTGTAAATGACTGTAGAAAGGGAATCCCAATTTGATTTTTTCTTTGGCTCTTAAAGGAGAAGAAAAATACAAGCAATTACAAGTATTCCTTGATCCAGACTGAGGATTCATCCGTACAGTGAGTGCTGAAAGGGTGGTAGGGAAGAGGGTGATGGAGAGATTGGGCATTTCTTGTCACATTGCTCTGTTTCCCTACCTACACCCACACCCACACACCACCACCACCACCACTACAAATCCAATTGGATGGCTTATTGTTCTATGGGTCAGAACAGTTGGTGGCTCTCCTCTACCTGCTAAAGTCACCCATCTCTAGTATTCACCGTTTACTGACAATATATTTGGTACAGAAGAAAGCACACTGGTTCTTAAATTAGAGAACCTGGATCAAATTTTACCTCTGACATTTATTATCTGAGTCACCAGGGCAAGTTACAATCTCAGTTTCCTTAGCACTAAAATAAGGAAGCTGGCTTCTGAGGTCCCTCTCAGCTCTATCTGGAGCTGTGAGCCTGTGTTATTTTATGTGCTCTTTAAAAACTCCGTTCCCTCTCTGATTATCACCTGTTGGTTTTCTGAGTGATGCCTACACATGCAAAAATAAAATCAATAATAGAAAATATTTCCTGGGCCAACTCCAAATCTAACATATTGTCAGCTGTCTTCTTCTTGGGGGAAACTTTTGTATATATACCAATGTGATTTTTAAATTATGTTCTATTGAATTTGGTTCGGTAATTGCAGGCTAGTAAATTGAATCGTACTGAAACCTTTCTTGACTAAGATTCACTGGGTGTTTTCTACATTCCTGGTCAGGTTTCCCCCCTTTTTAAAACAGGCAGTGGTATGATTCAATCATATTCATTCATGTTATATTTTGTATAAGAAAGTGACCACTGATAAATTCACAGTTCAACTTTTAAGTGGCAAATAGAAAAACGACAAAGTGAGGCTCCTCACATACATCCAAAGGAAACTTGCTGCAAACCCTTTGCTGTTAGGACTCTGCCAAAGTGATCCTCCTTCCAGTCATGGGCAAGGGTCTGACTTTCCCCTAGATTGACGGAGAAGGATTGGTCCCTCTTGAAGAGGCTGAACGAAAGGGTCATGTAATCTTGGATTTTAAACACTCTAAGTGGAAGTATTCATTGTGTAGCATAGAGTGCAGTGCTTGAGACCTTTATGTGTTTACATACAGACATATATACATATACATATATATAGTGTATATACACATATACATATATGTGTGTGCATGTATATATATGTATATATATATATATACATACATACATACATAACTTCAATAAGATTTTCCTTAATGGAATGACGAAGGTAAGAATATTAAGCTTGTTCCCTTTCCATGTTGGGGGAGAATCAGCTTCTTACCCTTTTTTTCTGCTCCTTTATATTTCTCAAAAGTAGAAGAGATTATGCCTGAGAAACTATCTCTCTCTTTTTTTAAAAGATGAAAGCTAAAATTTCTCAAGGCAAAACCCTCTTCATTACAAGTAAAAGAACAGGCTGGAAGGAGAGGGAAGGGAACAAGGGTGGATATGCTAGATATGACAGACATTATCTAAGATTGTGGGGCTGTGTGTCCCCTGGAATTGTCCATTGAAAATTACTACCCATTATCTCCAGATTAAAAAAGAATGAAATAAAAATGAATTTGTAATACTTCATATCTTGGCTTTATCACTAGCTGTGCAATCTCAGAGAATTGACATTTAACCTCTCTGGGACTCAGTTTTCTCCTTTATAAAATGAAAGAGAGGAAGAACGTGACTAGATCATCTCCAAGGTTCCCCAAAGCTCTAAATCCTATATATTTTGAAGTAATCTTGACCCTAAACATTTCTTTGATGACATTCAATTATAACTGTGTCTTTTTAACAAAGATTGCTAAATTCCGGGAGATACACAAAACTTTCTGTTTTACTGACAGCAGACATTTGGCAAATACAATATGTAACAAAAATAAAATTATACGATAATTACCTCGAATGTATATAGTGTCTTTCTACCAAGGAACTCAAAGCACTTCACATATATTTATCTTCTCATTTATTTTCAAACATAACTGTGAAAGAAGAAAGGGAAAAGTATTGCTTACATACTAATAGATGCAATAGAAGGAATTAAATACAGGGTAATGATCCTAATGGCCGAAGACATTTCCTGATTGGGACTTCTGTAGACCTATGAATGAAATCACAAGTTTGGTCTCTCACCTCCTTCACAACTCCCTAACCCCAAATGATCATAACAGTAAGCATAAGTAACTTATAGAATAGGTACAGTCTTAAGCCTTATCAACAATTCACATCTAATTTGTATTCTGAATTACCAAGTGTTATAGTATTGTGGCATATTGCAACTCAGTCTTTGAAACCATACATTGAAGACAAGCATACACTATTTTACAGTCATTGTCTACTAATATTCTTATATCGTCTTATAATACTAGTTATTACGACCAAGGATGTTATGAAATGCAAGTTGAAAAGACTGTTTTGGATTCTATCTTATTATCTAGGCATTGATAAAATTTTTAGGGATACATTACAGTCCTATTCCTGTTATCAGTTTTTTCCCCAGCTTGGACCCTAAGAAGAAAGTGTATGCCTCTAAATGTATAGCTAATTAAAGAAAAGTAAATTACTAGTAAGTAAAATTAGCAATTTGGACTTTGTATTTTAGGATTTTTAGAGTTTAATCATTTGATGAGTAACTAACTAGCTGTTAAATGATTTTCAGTAATTAGCACTCTAAATGAAAATACTTTCAGGATTTTTTTTTTACTATTTCAGCAAAAATAACTAATGGCTAAGTAAGAGATGGGTTTTGTTGGTTATTTTATCCCCTGTCGTGATCAGTCAATAAACTGGTAATTATTTGGTCTAGCATTTTGCTCCAGTGAGAAGACACCCAAAAGTCCACAAGGTCCTATCTAAGGAGGGGGTGGAGAAAATGGAGAAGGCCTAAATTTTAGAAAGGATGATTATAATTAATGACAATTAAGCATTCAATTTAAAATGCTCTAACACTGATAAATTAAGCTGAGGCAATTTGACTTAAAATATAAGCTCTTTGAAAACAAGGTTTTGCCCTTTTTATTTATTTTTATTTTTTCATCCTCACTGCTTAATGTAGTGCTTGGTACATAGCATGCACTTAAAGGAATACTGGTTGAGATAGAACACTTGTGTTTAAGGCCCAAGGCTGCATGATCCTAGATGAGTCTCTTAGGTCCTCAGTCTCCACTTTAAGTTGAAGATCAGGGGCTGACCTGGTACATTGGCAAAGAGGTTCCTACAGCTGGGAAATCTCCGGTCAAGTCCAATCAATCAATCAATCAGTAAAAGTGAACTTGGGTTTATCTTTGAGTAGAGTGTCCTTACTTTTTATAGAACAAAATATATATGCTTAGCTGCTTAAATTTTACAAGATTTTTTGTCAACGTTAAACATCATGGTGGGATTTGGGGGTGCCAGTACCTTGATCTGGGGATTTATTTTTGTCATGTATCTGAAATAAATTCCCTCCTGTTAGATTGTCTGCTGAATAACTCAATGGAAAAAAATATAAAATTTTCATCAGAAAAAAGGTACTGTAAAACATAACTTTAGCCACAGGTGATACCTCTAGGTTCTCTGACTTAGAAACCAAATCCTGCTAATCTCTAGGACCTGGGACAAATCCTCTTCTTAGTCTTTAGTCTAGTGGTTAGGCCTATAAAGTTAATGAGAGGAAAAGGTTGGAGTAAAGCTCAAACTCCTTACTTTAACTGAAAATTTGCATAGCCCATTTGCATAGCCCATGGCCATGCAAGGACCAGGCAATTTCAAACTAAATGCCAAAAACCTTAGAAAAGAACGGTTTTTCTACAGCTCCATTAGAGTCAATGCTCTATGCTCTTCTCAGACAAAGCTGTCTTCCTTTTGCTGACTGACTTCCCAGCCTTTAAGGTTTATACATTTCAATAATACATTTTGGAAATAATTTAACTATTTTGGAAACATCATGGTTGCTGAAGGTCATTTTTAACCCAACATATGTCCACCATCACTAGAAATCTCTGTTGAAAGTTCGGGTTCCACATACAATTATTTTATAAACTTTTGGATCCTGAATCTGTCTTGCTTCCTGTCTAGCCCAACCCCCAACTAAAAGCTATTAGGGGTTTTAAAAGTAAACTTTATATTAATTAGATCTTGAATTATATGATATGCCTGTACCCTTGACAACATTAACAAAGACATGATTTTGAGGCAATATACAAGAATGACTATAAAGTAGTGAAACTGGTTCTCATCTATGGCGTATTGCTTTGTAGCCGCTAACCCCAGCATTGACAATTGCGCATCTTTCTAAGGTCTTAAACATAAAAACATCAATGGATATATTAATAGAAGGACTTGGAAAACCACAAACTCCTAGTTTGTGGGTCTGGAGGGGAGCAGATAAAAGAAAATAAGCAGTATTGCACTTAACTCCAGAGTGAAGAGCCCTCATCTGTAATACTACAAGGTTCATAGTTGGTTGGAATTATTCACAGAAGCACACTAACAATGACACTTATTGCCCTACTACAAAGATTTCACAAATGCTTCTGTTTCAAATTTATCTTTACACCAAGGCCTACTATCTGAATGTCTAATCATGCGACTGGACTCCCAAATCCAGGTGTGAGAGGTAAGGTAATTCCAAAAGCAATTCTAGAGATGCCTGGAGCTCTCGATAAATACTTGCCACACTCTTAGTTTCATAAAAGATATAAGTTGCTGTGGAACCTTGTAGAACATTTCTCACAAGCATGAGAATAGCCTATGCTCATATACATTTTAAGATTTAGAGAGTACTTTTCTCATGACTACTCCAAAAATATCATCCCAATTTTACAAAAGAGGAAACTAAGACTCAGTGATGTTAAGAGGGCTAGGACCACACAAGCAGTAACTAAGAGAGCCTGGACTTGAATAGATTTTCCCTGATTCCAACTACAAGACTCTTGTCTTTGGTTCCTGACTTAAAAGTTTTGTCTAGGGGTCAGCGAGCAGGTCTCAGTCAGAAAAACCTGGGTTCAAGATCTGTCTCTGACATATACTGGCTGTATACCCCTAGGGAGCTCTCTCAATTCCTGAGCATCCCAGACAACTGACCATTATATTGATATTAGTATGATTTATATTATAGAAAAAATCACAATCACATCTAGATATAATATTTTAAAGTTTGCAAAGTCCTTTAAATCATCTCTTTTGAGCATTATAGAAACTCTGTGATATAGGTACTGTAAGTATCATTTCCACTTCATAAATGAGGAAACAGAGGTGTAGAAACATTAACTGATTTACTTGTTCGTGATAACACAGATAGTAAGTATTACAGAGGGAATTTTAACCTACATCTTGCTGATTCTCAGTCTAGCCTTCAATCCACTACCCGTTGTCTCACCATAAACTGTTTTCTACCAAAAAAAATTGCTCAGCAGAATATATGTCCTGGAATTTCACAAGATTTTTTTTCAGTCATTTTCAGTTTTGTCTGACTTTGTGAACCCATTTGGGGTTTTCTTGGGAAAGATACTGGAGTGGTTTGCCATTTTCTTCTCCAGCTCATTTTATAGATGAGGTACTGAGGCAAAATAGGATTGGGTGACTTGCCCATGGTCACATAGCTAGTAACTGTCTGAGGCCAGATTTGAACTTAGGAAGATGAGTGTTCCTGACTCCAGGTCAAGCATTCTATTCACTGTACCACTTACCTGCCCTATTGTACAAGATTCTAATAGCAAATATAGATTGGCCCTAGAGAGGAACTGAGATACTAGAAATTTGGACATCATTAGATAGATAAGTCCAGAAATTTCTCTAAATACAAATTGGAGAGGAGTTAATAAGATGGGATAGATATAGGAGAATGCTCTCCAAACAATGCCAATTCCAATAAAAAATGTAACAGTAATTTCTACTTAGGAAAAGGAAGAAGTGATTTTGTGCTGACAAGGGGTAAGGAGGAAATTTTGAATTCCTAAATAAATGAACAGTCCCATATTCCCTTTAAAGAACTCACCCCTTTGTCCAGTAGTTCTACAGATGAACCCCAAAGTAGAAGTTCTTGTATCTTGAAAAGTTCTTTAAAAATAAAAAGGAGAAATAAAAACCTGAATCACAAAACATAAATTCTTCTCTAATGGTAGAAAGTCTATTGAAAATAATTAAGAGTAAAAAGTTCTCAATCTGGTAAGTCCTTGTGTTGTGCCATGTGTATGATATTTCTGAAAATAACAAGAGAATATCTTTGTATTCAACAGTTGCTAAGAAGTAGGGGAAGTATTTTGTTTTCTCTGTTAAGGCCACAATGTGGGTAGTTTGATGGAAAAGACAACCAGTATGCATTCTTCCAGGCAGGGCATCATATGTTCTATCCCTTAAGGCAGAATCAGTTTTTCCCCCTAAATGATCAAAAATAACTATTATTTTAATTTGAGTAAGCCCTTTCCAGTTCTGATTTGTAAATGTTCAGAAATAATCTCCCCTGTGAAACTCTGAAACTTGCAGTCTTTTTCATATTACTTGAATTAAAGATGTCCTAATAAATTGAGTTTCTTATGAATAGCTTGTTCAACACCATGTCATTATATAAGCCAAAGCTTCTAGATCTTTTAAAGTATAGGTTTTGGGCTCCAAGACGTAAAGGGGATAGGGGAAGCAGTTTAGAAGCAAACATTTTGACTCATCCTTGTTATAAAATACTAAAAATTCTTTCAAGGTAAAATGAGGGATGAACATATCTTTAAATTCAATTCTTGCTTTCAAAATCTATGCCATCACTGGGCTAAAAGGTTTTCCTGAAGATATTAAAATTTCAGTTATTACTCTCAGACAAAAGACAATCAGGCCTAGTGAGGTTTAAAAGTTCTCCCACTGTAGTTGCATAGATGACAACATATAAAAGAGGCTCTTACCTTTCTGAAACTTCAGTCCACAATGATGCACCTCACTAGCAAAAAAGCCATCAAGAGACATGGGTTTCCAGCATTCATGCCAGCTTCATTCTCAATAGAGATCAACACACCTCATCTCTGAGCTTTGAAATTCTTTGGGGACACACCCTCTAAAGTTGCAAGTCAAGATTTCTGACTGAGAGCAATTAATGACGTGATGAAAAGTGACTGGGTGAAGTTTTGAGTTCTCACAGATAATTGCTTCCTGTTTCACCAATCTGAAAAGAGAAAACTGAAGTTTAGACCCCAAATTTTAAAGTGCACTAAATACCCTAAACTTCGGAGGTTTTTTGTACACATAATCATTAGTCAGCAGCTGAACAGGATGGGTTGGTTGCAATAAAAGGGAAAAAGCAGAAAAAGAAACTTGAAATACAGTCACAACTACATTGTATGAGCTGGTTTGACAACTATATAGCACTGTGTATACTTCTGGGAGTGTTCAGAGCGCTCATCGCTTATTGAAAAACACCACCATTACTATTGGTTGAAATATAAGCTAAGTGGCATAAAATAGAAAATTTGATTCCTTTAATGAGACTTATTTCCATGAAATTTGTATAAATTATCTTAACTTAATAAAGCAAATGAAAAAAGTCTCACTTTAATCGTACCTTTTTATTACAATGAGATACATAATCCATTTTGGTTTTTACTTTTTTGCCTCCCAAGTAAGATTTTAAAAAACCAAGACCTAATTGAATGATGACATAAACAGTGCTTGGCACATAGTAAGCATTTAATGAACACTTTTTCATTCATTAATTTATTCATTTTTGCTTTGAGGATTTCAAATTCACAGTGTAAGCCAAGGATATATAAGAGTAAGAGTATTTCTTTTGGATGGACCACCTCTTTGGGCCCATTTTCCCTCTTCTCATGTCTGAAGATGAAATGCAACCAGAGGCTCAGAATATTTAGAGGTGCTTTTCCAAAGAGGAAAACCCTCAGCAAGTTGATTCATGTTGCTTGGCTAATGTTATACGCCCACATTGGCAAGCTTGATTCATACTCTTCTCATTGGATTGTACTTGTCTCCTTAAACCTCTCTTTACTTTTAATTTGCTCTAATAACTGACTGATGAACACAGTCTAAAGAAAAAGAATAGAAAATGCCAGGTTTAAATGCTTAAACAAGAAACACCAGTTTCTCAAATTTCACTAATAAATTTGGTTTAAAGAAGAAAAATTGGTAAAAGCATTATTGTGCCTTGTCAAGAGAAGCTAGCATTTAGACTCAAAATGATAGGTACTTATAATCCTTTTCCAGTATAGTTTATGAAGTATATTTTATAAGATTTTTAATGTTTTAAGGAAGCTTGTTATAATCATAAAAGTACCAACAGATTATGACTTTCATGATAGGAGTTTTAAGTATGTGATATTTATTTTGATAACATTCCTACAGAGTAGGAGCTATGATTTTTCCCATTTCATTCCAGGGTTTGGGTCACAAAGAGACAAAGCTGACTAGGGAAAGCTAAAAATGGACACCAGAGGAGTAGGAGAGATCTGGTAAGCAGACAAACAAATGTTCAAGTCCAAGATGGTCAGGTAAAGTAGGGAGAAACAGGAAAGCAGGTTGGTGCTGGCAAGGTTCAGATTATGGAAGACGTAACAGCAAGGATCAGGAACTCAAGAGTAGAAAACTGGGCAATAAGAGGTCAGAATCTAGACGAAGAGCCTAGGGGACAGGCAAAGAGTACCAGTAAAAGGACAGAGTATGATGCGGAAGTGAAAACTTTGGGATCAAAAGAATCCTGTACACTTTCTGCTCAGGGCCAGACTTGATCTTCAAGTAGAGGTGGACTAAGTTTGAAGGCAGTGGTTAGCACCCAGAGCTGAGCAATGTGGGAAAATAAGACAGTGAGAGAAGCAAGAGAGTGTCTCATATCCCATGCTTCAAAAAGACATCAGAATAAGAGTTCATTTGCCAAAAACAACAAAACAAAACAAAACACTAAATGATCACTTTCTTGATCTAAAGGAGAATCTATGTCTTTCCATATGTTTTAGCATAACCTACATAAAAAAAGAGTTGCCTCTTAGAATATGGAGGGCAGATAATTTCTGCACATACACACATACACACAAATGGATGAACCATCTACAATAATTAAATTCCAAGGTCTTAGACCATTCACAGAAAATAACCAAGGTGATATATTGCAAGAGGCATACAGATAGACTTACATAGTCAATGAGACATATATGTGTATGTATAAAACTATATACATTATATATATATATATATATATATATATTTATGTCTATAAAGTATGGAGTGTTCAAGAAGGACTAGCACCTCCGCTGTGAGGGCTTGCTGAGCTCTTTTCAGGCTTGTTCATCCATTTTTGTTGTCCACCTGCCACTATTTCTCATGCATGGCTTCAAGAAGTTCCAGCATGCATATCAGTCGCTCCCAGTAAGCCATCGCAGCAGGCGGGCCAAACCAGATTGATCATAACCATCAGGCCTCACACCAGTGGCTGAGTTAGGGGAAACCTAGCCCAAGCACGTGAAGACTCCCCTTGGTAGAATGGGTTGAGGAGAATAATTTATTCCAACGTCCATGAAGGCGGCTGTGGCAGGTGCTGTGGAGCGCTCAGAGCTTGGTCAGACACTGAAGATGCCAAGGTTATCCGCTGCATCCTGGACCACTGCCAGTCATCCTGACTTCTGTGTAGCCTTTGGAATTGAATGACTCTGCAACAACTTTGCCTAGTTCTGCCTCACTTAGATCCAATTCACGCACAAGTCAAGACATTACCCCATGATGTCACTGGTCCTCTTTGAAAGTAAAGACAAACAACAGTTTCTATGGAATGTGCACCTATGTGTATGTACATACATATGTACACAGCCCCAAAATAAATGTTTTACTTGACTGTGCATATTTGTTATAAATAATTTTTTCTTCTTTCTTCTTCGCAGTGTTATAGAAAATGGAAATTTCTATTAATTAATAAAACAATTTTAAAAAAGAGGTGGTCAGCCCTTCACAGCAATGTAAGGACCTAAAACATTTCCAAAGGACTCATGGTGCAAAATATCATTCCCATCCAAAGAAAGAACTATGGGGTCAGAACGCAGAGTGAAGCGGACTATTTTCTCTTCTGTTATGTTTTGTTTTGCTTTTCTCATGCTTTCTCCCATTTGTTTTAACTCTTCTATGCAATATAACTAAGGTGAAAATATGTTTAATAGGAATGTATATGTAGAGCCCATATAAGATTGTATACTGTTATGAGGAGGGAGGGGGAGAAAATTTGGAATTTATGGAAGTGATTGTTGAAAACTGAAAACGAATGATAAATTTGGAGAAAAAAAGAAAAAACTATTAAAATCTAAAAAAGGTGTGTTACATATGTGGAATGCTGTATGCACTTTCAGAAAAGGTGACTCAAATAAGCTTTATTTGTTTTGTTATGAGAGTTCTTTTGAAACAAGAGTGGGAGTAATCTAAATGTTTGTAACATATAAATGAAATGCATCAATAAAACTTTTTTTAAACTACATACAAAGTCCACTTTAGTAACTTAATCACCTACTCTAGTCAAGGAATTGTACTAATAGGGTAAACAGGAATATAAGAACTATTCAGTCACTAACATAACATCTGCCCTCCAAAGATTACAACTTAATAACTAGTAGGTGATCTGTTTTCATACTGGTTTCCATTTGCTTCATAGGATTGCTGATTTTGGGTTGCAAAAGACCTCCCTCCCTCTGAAAGCATTTCATCAATGTCCTCAGTTCATAAATGGGAAAACTCAGGGACAAAGAGGTGCTTTGCTCAGTATCACACAGGAAGTAAGTAGTAGCAACTAAATTTGAACCAGAAGCTTTCCAGACACTGAGTCCAGATGTCATAAGACACAGGACCACAAAGGTGGAGTCCACTCAAGACAAGTCCTGTGTCTTGTATCATCTGGACTCAGAGTCTGTAAAGCTTTCGGTTTTATGCCCATTATAATACACATGACATAAGCTGGAACTCTAAGGTGGTCTGTTCAATTTTTCTTGTGCCCATTCACTTTCTTACCTATTTTGAAAATTCTAAACCACACACACACACACACACACGATTTTCACATGTAATGTGGGATAGAAGATTGTACACAAAACTGTAAAATATTTCTATAACATAGTGTGTAGTCATGTAGGGTGGTGGTGTGAATGTGTGGGGAGGTAGACGGAGTTATTGAAACAAACCAATTATTTCCTGGGCTAGAAAGTTTTCCTTGTTAATGCAAGCTCCATTTTGATCCTGGAGTAGTTTCAAATACCAGTCCACTAAGGGGATTCAAGTAGTCAGTTTCAAGCCCACTGATGGACAATATGCCTGACATCTAAAGACCATTTTAGCTAAGTTCAGAAAGCCTCTTCATCAGGTTGGCCACAAGGTGATGGGGTCTCAAATACTATCAGTCTGTAGAGAAGTTATAACCTGTGTTTGTGGGAGCAGTAGCCACACTGACAAAATCCTTTCACTGTTTCATATTTAATAGGATACTGATGTTTTGTAATTGATCTCAGGTTACCTCAGTTGTATACAGTTTGTTTCCTAACTAAAGTATAAGCTTTGAGAGGTTAAGCACTAGATATACTATTTTTTAAAGCCATATTATATGGTACTTAATACACTTCTTTAAACCTACAGGGTGGGTACTCATGAAATGCTTCTGGCAAAGCATTTTTACAGAAACAAAACATTGTATGTTACACAACAGAGTTACAGGAATGCTGCGTAATCAATGAGCATTTACTAAGCACCGACTGTTGCCAAGCACTGGGTAGGTGTTGGGGATACAAATACATAGGTATCAACAAATATTAACATAGGCACATACAAACCTATCATAGGAGTCAGCCAACAAGCATACATTGAATGCTAGATGCTAGGCACTCACTGTGCTTAGCCCTGGTAATACAAATACAGACAGAAAGAGGCAGTCCCTGACCTCAAGGAGTTTGCATTCTAATGGGAAAAACAGCACATAAAAGGAGCTGAAAATTGGTGAGGAGGGGAACAGCGTTCAGACTTGGTAGAGAAAGTCCTGTGAAAATAAGTCAGCAGTGCATCCTGGGGAAAAATGAACCCATGGCTGTCCTGGGCCTCCTTCTTAAGCTGGAGGTGCTGGAATGAACCAGCCAATCAGAAGGAGAGGACTCAGGGGCTGAGGGGATTTCCAAAGTAATACATTTACCAGGATATGGTATAGGTAGAGAGAGTCCTACCGAGATGAGTCAGCAAGACAGCCTGGAGAGAGTTAAAGTGCTTTGAGGTTTGCAAAGTGCTTAACAATTATCTCTTTCATCCACAACCAGACAAAGAACTATGGAGTGTGAATGCAGATCAAAGCATACTACTTGCTCTCTTTTTTTGATTTATTTTACTTTTTCATTTTTATGCTTCCTCCCATACATTCCAATTCTTCTATACAGTATGACTAATGTAAGAATGTACGTGTAGAGCCTGTATAGGATTGCATGCTATCTTGGGAAATAGATGCTATCATCATCCTCATTTTTCAAATGTAGAAACTAAGGCAGACAAAATATATAGAAATACACCTAGAAAAACACAATATATCCACACATAATTAAAATCCAATTCAGTAACTGAAAAAATAATTTTGGGCACCACGGTGTAGTTGTTCTAGAACCAGAGAACATATTAAATCCTGTTAATTATTTCATGTGGGATGATAGGCAAGTTTCTTAACCTCTCTGAACATCTGATTTCCCCACCAATGATTATCCAATTTACAGGTGAGGCAAAACAGATAACTAACATACTGGATGACAGGATCCAAAATTATCTTGATAAACTAAATCACTGAGCTGACTCTAATAAGGTGAAATTCAATCAAGATGAATTTAAAGCACTTTAATAGAGTTTAAAAAATAACTTTAAAAGTACAAGATGGTGGAGATATGGTTAGAGAGAAAGGTTTTCAGAAAAAAAAGACCTTGGGGTTAGGGTATTATAAACTCAACATGAGTTGTCATTATAATATGGCACCCCAAAAAAGCTAACGTGATGTTGAGTTGCATTAAAAGTTATAACTTCTAGGAATAAGGAGATGATAATCCTCCTCTGTGATCTTTCACTCAACAAGCAAAGAAGCTTTTACAACACATGCTTAGGACAGAAGTGGGAAAGAAGTGATGTGTCTCTATCACCTTCCTCCTGATCAAGACTTCGGGAAGATTTTTGAACGACTATATTTCTCCTCCAATGTTAGGAAGTATTCCACAAAGAACTCACAGAATAGTTAGGAGAAAAGGATAGGCATGTAATAATTAGTAAAAATAGTATCATATCAACCCTTTCCAATTATAGTACTCAGATAATACAGTTAGAGAATAACAAAGCATATAAAGTACTAATAGAGTAGGAAAAACAGCAAGGGCTAAAGGAGTTAGAAAAAAACACCTTTGTCTTTGAAACAACACTTACTGCAAGGTCCCTATGCTTCCGAGAAAAGCAACATGAAATTGTTGATATAGATTGTATTTAAGAAAAAGGAACACTGAATTTACTATATACTTGTTGGTTATGAAACTTCATTTCCAGTTTTCATCATGAGCAGTGTATTCAAAGATCCTAGTATGGTCACACAGAGCAAGAAATGGAAAACCCATGAATCATACTTGTGGCTCACAGCTTCCATAATCTGCAAATACTGCAGTGACTTGATCTCACATCTTGGAATAATTCTGCCATTCCTTTTATGTCAATAAAGACATAGATATAAGGTGGAGGAACAGACACCTAAACACTTAGTATGTTAGCAATATGTTTAAAAAAAGCAAAATATTGAATGAACTAGGGCAAAGATACTTTTCTGCCCTACAAATATCATGTACTTTTCAGTAAATATTTAACATAGGCTATTTCTGTATTTCTGTACCCATGGCATTTTTCTATTCTACTGAATATTTACCAGATAGTCACAGTGCAAAATGCTCTAAAATAATCTAATTAAATGATCTCTTTACGAGTTCCAACAGTTCCCCAAACACTGTATATATTTTGATAAACAAATTACTTCTCAAATGATCTCTAATGCATTATGAATATCTTCTAATGGCCTTTAAAAAATCAACACGTTCAAGTGCTCACGTTTTGCTTACTACCAGGGAAAGACTTGGGCACTAGGGAAAATGTAGCTCATTTTTTTCTATAGTCTTTAAGAACAGTTATCTCTCTTCTAAGTAAGTCAAAACAGAAACAGATGAAATGATTTGTCTAAAATCACGTTATCAGTGGCAAGAACTAGAACCTTAATTTTCTTTGACTCCTGTGCCAATGAAGGACAAAGCATAGTGTGGTAGAAGGAATCTTGGATGAGATGTCAGAAGATACGGGTTTGAATTCTGACTCCACTATTTACTATGCCATTTTCTCTGTTTCTCAATTTCTCAAACAGAGAAATTAACGTTTTAATACTGTTATTGGATGGCAAATTCTCTTCCATCTCTATTTCATATACTATGTTTTAAAGCCCATTCCAACTCTGCCATTCTGTTTTACATTCTTTTGGTTTTAGCACATTTAAAAAAAAAATTTTGCCTGACCTTCTAAAATGACCTTGTGATACTCCATAAGTAACTTATATATGCCTATATATTTACATGCTGTCTCCTCCATTAACTGTAAGATCCTTGAGAAAGTAGACTGTTTCCCCGTTTTCTTTCCCCAGTTCATAGCACAGTGCCATTTGGCACATAGTAAACTATAGATGTTTGGTGATTGATTCATGTCCTTTTCCCTTTGATATTTTTACCCAATGTGTTCACATCCAGTAGAAGCAATGAGAAAGATTCATCCTGCACAAAAGAATGCTACCACCGTCTGCTTTGCATATCAATGTTTTAAATGGCATGCTGTGTTTGTGTATCTAACCTCCTACGGTGGAAATGTGTCACCACTGACCTGAAATTAATGGAATGACAAATCTCTGGGATATATACTCCTGTCATCCTTTTATTATTATGGAAAAATATAAGTAATAATGCTCATTTACTTTTTACCATATTTTTCAAAGAAATATCACCATGCAGCAAAAATCAGCAAGTGAATGGCCCCTTTAGGAAGAGTGTGGTCTATCAGCGATAGATAGAGAGTTAGAAGCTCTGATTTCATTTGTAAACAGAACTCCCACAAAAGGAAACTTCTACCAATGTCTCTAAGCACCTTCTCTACAACTTCATGTTAGAGAGCCTGGGTCACATAGTCAATATGTGTTAGAGATTGGCCCTGAACCCAGGTCTTCCTGGCTTCAAGTCTAGCATTCTACCCATTCTGTCTTTTATCAAACATCATAGTACCCATAAATCCCAAATCCTAACATTAAGATCTTCAAATGTCTTAAAATACTGACAAAAAGCTTCCAACGAATCAGGTTGAATTTATAAAACTTGATTACTCCCAAGTGGTGCTCTAGTTCCAAGGATTCATACACTATTAATTTATAATAAAAACCACCCATGAAGTGGGGGAATATGCTGTTGCCAAATATTTTTTAAAAACTCACAAACCTTTCCTTCTATATATACATTTATATATTAAAAGTTGTAATTATTTTAAAAGTTATAATTCATCTGATAAAAGCCTACCTTACTAAAAACTGTTAAAATGTAAAATGTCTTATTTTTTAAAAAATTTCTCTGTTAAAAATGAGGGGAAACGTTTATCGTCAAATACACAAGGGGAAAAAGCACCTAAGTATCCCAATTTAGTGGAAAAGTAAAAATTATAACAGGTTTACATAAGCAGACTACACAGACCATTTTCTTAAACAAAGGGGAAAACATACTAAAAGATTACATAAATTTTAGGGTTTTTTGATTACCCCTGTCAAATGAAAAAAAAAAAGAGGTTCAGAAAAATGTTCCTGCTTTTACAATTTATTGCATAATTTTAAAAGCATGTGCAGCATATGCAATAACGTTGTATAGTATTCACATTACGTCTCAAATGAAAAATGAGAATGAAAGTAGAAAACCTCAAACACCTAAGAACAAATGTTATAATTATCCTAGCAATCTGTTCTGTATCACTACTTCTATAAACTAGTTTCATTTTTAATGTAGACTCATGTTTTAAAATTCCACAGCCTTCAATCATTAGTCAGACTGTTCTCTCAAACTTAGTATGGATATCTAAACTTTTTCATGAAATAATAGAGCAAGAAAAGGAATGATATGCATTAACTTGACCCTCCTTTTAACGTTTTGTTTTGTGTTCCTCATAAATATTAGGACACTCCATTTGAAGAAAAAAAAGCAAAAAAATTATTTTTAAATTCTGAAAAAGAAAACTTCAGATCCAGGATTATTCTTAAGCATAAAAGACAAAATTCATTTGGAACTTACAAAATTTCGTGTTTAGCTATTCTCAGAGGAAATGGAATGTTATCAACAGGAATGAAAAAAATCTTAATGAAGTGACAAATTTATGTGAAATTGTAAACCATTATTAATACTGATAAAAGTTTATTTCAAAACATGCATGTAAAGCATAGGTATTACATGCATAAAGGTAACAAACCACTGATATCAGGATTCTACTTTGCATCAATAAACAACCCAATCCTTGCTATATTTTGACTTTACATTCCTTTAGGATTTAGTAAAGTTAATTCCCTTTTGCAAACAAATAAAGGCAAAATGACATATAAAGAGCTAGATTCAATGATTGAGAACTCCTGAGTTTCTAACTCTCAATGTAATATCTTTAAACATAAAATGGAGGCATAATTATTCTATTATATCTAGTTCTTAAGTCTACCTTTTCAACTCTAAGATTCCACCTCACATCCATCTGATTGGCAAAGATGACAAAAAAGGAAAATGATAAATATTGGAAGGGTTCCAGAACAAACATATTAATGCATTGTTGGCAAAGCTGTGAATTGGCCCAGTCATTCAGAAAAGCAATTTGGAACTATATCCCAAAAGACAACAAACTGTGTAAATGCTTTGATCCAGCTTTTCCACTACTAGGCCTATACCCCAAAACAATCAAAAAAAGAAGTAAAGGGCATACATACATACATACATATATACATACACCACATACACACACACTTATAGCAGCTTTTTTTGCATTAGCAAAGAACTGGAAACACAATTGGAGAAACTGTTGAAAAAAACATGGTAATTAATGTTTTCAGAGAAATCTGGTTGTTTGAAATGATGCAAAGTGAAGTAAACAGAATCTGGAGACTAATTTACACAATAACAATTCCATAAAGGCCAACAATTTCAAAAGATTTGAGAAATCTGATTGATATAATGATCAACAATGATTCCCAAGGGGACATTAGCACTGGGGAAGGAAACACCAGCTACTCTCTTGAAAGCGAGTTTCCTCTCTTGGTCTCTCCTGACCGCAAGATAAGGAGAGAAACACCATTCTAGTCTTCCTGCCGGGCCTCTTGCTTGACACCTTCAGGATATTTGCCTGGCTTCTTCCATCTTGCAAGGAAAAGGCAGAAATGCTATTCCATTAGACCAGTCTCCTTACCTGGTGCTTTCTCTACCTAGCTCCTATCCCATGCTACTCCTGTTACCCTGGGAAGGAAACAGCATTCCATCCTGCTCCCTCCCAGTCTCCTGGCCTCGTGGCCAGGGGAAAGGAAAAGAAAAAACCCCAACAAAACACATCATCCCATCTTTTCTAGCAGATTGCTCCCTCTAGCATCCCACTGTTGCGTTCATCTTCAGGATTTCCATATCTACCGACTGCTTCCCTAGTGCCTACAAACAAGTTCACATCTCCATCGTTCTCAAAAACCCTCACTTCATCCCTACACAAAATAACAGATCACATTTCTCCTCCATTTTGTGGCTAAATTCCTTGAGAAGGCTAACCACAATGAATTCCTCCCTTCCTTTTCTCTTCCTTGTAACTCTCTAGTCTGGTTTCCAACTTCAGCCCTCAATATTCATCTTTCTTGGCCTCCCTGGAGTCTCCCTTTTCTCTAGGTTTCTGTGACTCTACTATATCCCAATTAACCTTCTATTTAACTACTGCTGTCTCCTTTACTGGATCTGTCAAAGTCACAAACACTAAGGATGACTGTCCCACAGGGTTCATCCTGGGCCCTCTTATCAGGTGATCTCATGAGTTCCCATGGAATAAGCATCTCTATGCTAATGATTCTCAGATCAACTTACCTAGCCCTGACTTATCTTCAGACTATCTTGAAATGTCCAGTATCAATTAGATGACCTGTCTTCAAGTCAAAATGTCCAAAACCTATCTTCAACCTTTCCCTCTTTCAAATTTCCATTACTGTTGAGGGTACCACCATCCTCCCAGTCATCCAGTAGCTCAACCTAAGCGTCATCTTCTAGTTTTATCTTGCAAGTCCAATCTGCTGCCTAGATCTGTCAATTTTATCTCCAAAACATTTTATATGTGCCCTGCTCCCCCCCTTCTCTTACACTGCCACCACTGATACAGGCCCTCATGACCTCACCTGGACTACAGTAGCCTGCTGGTTGGTCTCCCTGATTCAATTTTCTACTTACTCCAGTCCATCTTCCATTAAGTGGTTAAACAGATCTTCCTAAAGCACAGATCTGAACATGTAACCTCCCTATTCAAAAGCAAAATCAGTTTAAAAACTCTTCTTGGTCTGGCCCCCTACTTTTCCAGCCTTCTTAAACCTTCCTCATCCCTCAAGTGGTTTGGAATTTAGACCCTAGCCTTTTTGTTCCTTGTGTAGGACATTCCCATCACATGAGCCATTTTCACTGGCCGTCTCCCATGCAGGAATTCCTTCTTCATCTCTACTTCCTAGCTTTCCTGGATTCCTTTGAATGCTAGGTAAAACCCCATTTTCTATGAAAATCCTTTCACAATTCTCTTTAATGTGCCTTTCCCCTTTTGGCTACCCCTAAATTTGTCCTGTCTTAATACATGGTTGCTTCCATGTTGTCTCTTACGTTAGACTGTGAGCTCTTTGGGAACAAGGATTATCTTTTTTTTATATTCCAAGAACTCAGCAGAACATAGTACCTATAATATAGTAGACAATACATTCTTGTTGATTGATAATGATTCTGCTCCCCACATCCTTATAGATAAGCAACGGATTCAAGATGCAGACCAAGACATATATTTTTGGATATGGCCAATGTGGAAATTTGTTTTGCTTGACTATACCTATCTTTCCCATCCCACCTCAGTGGAAGGAAATAAGAGAGAAAAATGTTAATTAAAAAGTAAAACAAAAAGACTTTTTAAAAGTCTAGCTACCCTTTGTTTAGCATTATCAAGACTAATCTCACTAAGCAAAAATTCTATCGGCTTATGAGAATCATTATAAGCCCCACTATGGTTATCAAGCTGTTTTGTGAGTTAAGCAATGCTCCAGGGAGGCGTAGACAAAATTCTGACTTAAGCTAGTCAGGTTTTTTATTTTATTACTACAACTTAAAAAGATTAATCCTCTAATAAGATTAAGATCTTTTGAAAATAAAATTCCCTTTAGAGATAAGATTCCTTATAAATTAATTCAACACACATTGCATATATGTGTGTGTATGTATATATATATATATACATAAGTATATGTGTGTATGTATACATATATATATGTATGCATGTATGTATATGAGGGTGTTGTATGTATATGCAAGGCACAGTGCTAGATCCCACATAGGACAAGGTCCCTGTCTTAAAAGAACTTACATTTTAACAGGAGAGATGTAAACAACTCAACTAAATTTAATTCGACATATATTTATTGAATACCAATGTACACAAGGCACTGTTCTAAAAATGAAACAGGGACTGATCTCAAGAAGTTTATGTTTTACTATACAACTTTTATACAACACAATGTGACAGTGTAATAAGTACTTTAGAGGAAAATTATTTCAAACTTGGAGGGCTGAAGGAATGTTTCATGGAGATGGCATTTGAGCTTGGTTCTAAACAATGGATATGAATTAGGCTGGCAAAGAATGTGGGGAAAGGGCAAAGAGGAGTACTACAAGTAAAGATAAAAAGGCAAAGAACTTAGCATTTAGGGGAATGGAAAGGAGTCACTTCTGTACACATGGTGTTTGATGGGGAATAGTAGGAGACGAGTAGAAAAGATGGAATCAAAATATGTAGCACTTGAATGTGAGGCTAAGGAATCAGTACCTGATTCAGCAAGCTGTAGGAAACCAAAGGTTTATTGGTGTGGAGGTTGTAATGACATCAGAACTTGCTTTAAAGAAAATTAATCAGCAACAATGTACAGGATGGATTAGAAGGCAGAAAATACTGAGCACACAATTATGAGTTAGGAGATTAGTACCTGCCAAACACTCTAGTTCAACATATGATGAGTTGTTAAAGGTTTAAAGTAAAAGTTAAAAATTAGAAAAAAATAAATCAATGAAACAAACACCTGGAAAAGGTGAGAAAGAATGAGATAATGGATACCATGGGCCAGCTAGCTTTATTTCTTCCTTTGAAAGGTGGAGGAAAAGACAAAAAAATTTTGAGTCAGAGAAGGATAGAAGTTGTGGGCACTCATGTCAAATTGCCTTTGTTGTCAAACTAAAGTAAAAAACAAATTCATGTACAACTCATCTACAATACATCAGATGAAAGTAGAATAAGTCTATAACAAATTCTGTGAGGACAGTGATAGTAAGGCAGCTAAAGATGACTGATTTTAAGAGGATCTGAGATTAGACAGCATTAATTTATTTTGGAATACATCAACATTATTTTGTTACTTTCATGAGCAATGCTTAGCACCTAAATCAGGAGGTGAACAAGGAGACCACAAGATAGCAGAAAGGCAAGAGAAGATGACAGAGTCCACTGTATTAATAAAAGAAAATGAAATAATAATGCTGAGATTCAGTCTGAGTAGGCAAGTGGTGACACCAAGAAGAGTCAAATGGGCTAGCTTTCTCAGAAAGGGAAAAAACCAACAAACTTTTATTTATTCATATTTATCACATCAATGTGTTTTAACAATTTCAATAATGCTGAAGGATTATACGGAAAAAGATGTCTCTTGTGCAAACGGGAAATTGCCTTTTCTAGCTCTTTCAAACATTTAAATGTTTTACAAGATATTACTCTTTGCGAAGCAGTACTATTTGTGGCCCCTTCACAACCAAAAGGTGACAAGGTAGAAGATTCTTTTGGATCTAGAAACCTGGAAGTAGATTCTCGGTAACTTTGGCTCTTTTCTCCAGTCACACTGACAGTTTCCCTTATCTTTGTAATGTCTTGGTGGTTCAAAGGAGTCTGTTTACTGTTTGATAAACATTCTTCTTCCACTGACTCCTCTTCAGAATCTTCCGAGCTGTCATAACTGACCAGGCTCTGAGAGGCTCCCGGTGAAGATGTATTACCAATGCCTATCAGTGAGCTGGGCTGCTTTGACTTCACAGTCTGGCTGTCTTTCAGTCCCACATTTGTTCGAGAAGTAGTAGGGTCAGAAGCCAAGGGTAAAAGCCCAGAATACTTTGTACCACAACAGAGAGGCTGGTGAGTAGCTTGGTTGCTGTTTCTTTCTTCAACATGAGAAGTGACATTACTAAAGATATGAACACCATCTCTTAATTCTGCTGTATCAAATAACTTACAAACATTTGAAAAATTGTTTCTTTCTCCTTGGAGCAGTTTTAAATACCTAACAAAGTATTCGAGAAAGCAGGTTTCTGATGAAATTAAAAAGTCAAGGAGAACTGTTGCATCAAATCCAATACTTTTTAAGAGAAATAAGAAAATACAGTGAGGATTAAAGCCATTTTCATGTGTCTGATGGTCCCAAGTTTCTTTTTCTTGGGTCATGCCCTTAGCAGTTTCATTCCATGCTCTGTAAATAAATGTAGTTATACAATCCAAATTAAATATCAGCTCAACTACAATTATTTTCAAAGCAAACAGACTTCAAAATACCATCCTTTTCCAATATACTTAATAATCTGATCCAAAATGACAACCAGAATGAAAAAAGCAAGGTATTTAATACATTCAGTGTGACCATGACAAACTGAGCATCTAAAAGTTCACAGGGCAGCTTTTTCATAAGAAAAAAATTCAAATTTATGCAAAATCAAATCCAATTTTAAAATGTCCCCTTCATTGTGAGGGAATAAGAAATCAATTTTAATATAACTAAGATAAGTTCTAAAAGCTGTATACATTTTCAAACTGGATTCATATTTGACCTCTTTTAAGTCTAACTCAAATCACAGAGGAATTTATGTTCTTGATTAAAATCCTTTGAAAATTTGGCCCTAATAAACATTCAGTCTCATAACAGATGCTGCCAGCAATGTCATAATACAAGTAAGTACTGGCAGCAAAAAAATTCACTTAAGATCATTAATAAGTAATCTTTCTCACTAGCCAAGAAAAGAAATGGAAATAAAGAAAATATATTTTGGTTTCAAACAAAGCAGAAGTAGAACCAATGTAAAAGGTCATCTGTAATTTCATAATCCATTATAGATACTGACTTTATGAAGACACCACCCCAAAAATCATTTGCAAAATAAAATAAAAATAAAATTCAAAAGGAATGGTTTAGTTACTTGCAAGTGTATATATACTTACATCTACAAATATAAAGATGATGATCATTTTTAAAGCAAGTAATATTTCTTATTGAGGAAAAAAATTATAGAATTTTAGGACTAGAAGAAATATTTGAGAGAATTTAGAGTAATTTCTCTACAGGACAAATGAAATATTAAAGCCCAGAGAAGATAATTTATTTGACTTAGGCAACACAGTTACTTAGCAGAAGAACCAGGACTAGAATCTGGGTCTGCTAACTCAGTACTCTTTTACTGTGCCACTTATAAAGTAGCCTCAGAAGTTTTCATTGTGAGGACTGAAATTCATTCTGTTAATTTGTGTACATAAAATTGGGCCCCATCAGAAAGTATGAATAAACACTTAATGGGAAACTCCAGTTTTAGGATTTTTTCCAAAAAAAAAAAGTAATAAATACTTTTAAAAGCAACTATTAAAGTATTCTCATTTTCCTGGGATTTACTAGTACAATAATTACTTTTAAATATTTTTATTGGGTGAACTAATAAACACCATACCAACCTGGTAAGCTTTAGATAAATGCTTAATGATGCTTTTGCAGCCTCCAGCATGTCATCATCTTGTTCTATGAAGATTTTAGAGAGCCACTCACAGTGATGATGCAATTTCAGGGATGGCTGAAGGTGCTGTTTTAAGAAGGTCAATAACTCGGACATGAATTTCTGTAATTCAGCTTTAAAAAAAAAATCCCCAAAATAAAGTAATTAAGATACAAGCAATACTGAAATATTTTGTTTCTTTATACAAAATTCTTACAAAAATACAATCTTATCAACAATAGAAACACTAAAAAAATGTTCTTATGGTATTTCAAGACAAACTAAGTTTTAAATGGCCAATACGAAATATTTAAACACCTAACTCACAAAAATACTTATTAAATCAATAGTTTACTATGGAAACTATGAACAAGAATAATTTTGTTCAAGTAAGTTTTTGCTAAATTTAAATAGTTATGACAAGTTCTATAACATATTTAAAATAGTTATAACAAGTTCTATAGTGGAAATATGCATTATGTAAATTCAATAATTATTATTACTACCGACCAATTAAAGATTTGACATGAATAGCTGAAGTTTAATACATATAAAAATGAGCAACTTTCTAAAAACACTTTTTAAAAATTAGTATACCACCAAAAGTGCTAATCAAATATCACTAAAACTTGAAACATTACACCTTGGGGATTTTTTTAAACAGCAATTACATACTAAAATTACACAGTATATGCCACCTAGTGTTCTAATTTAGAACTGCCTATGAAATAGAACAAAAGGGTAGAAACATAAAAGATAAACAAAGATTTGCTATAAACAAAACACTGCTGTGAAACCTTACTACAGAATTAATATTCTCTTCAGGTAAGACTTATATTCTGTGGTTTCTCAAGTAAAACCAAGGAATATTTTTTATACCTAAACTGAAATGTCAGAATTTAAATAAATGGTCTTCATTTGACAGGTTATCAAAATACAATATAATAAATTAACCTGCTAACTAGTCAATTCAACCAAAATTCCTCTATTTGCAACAAAGGGTCCTCCATAATAATTCCCCAAGAGATCCTGCATAACTGAAGATTTCACGCAGCCATTTCTTTAGAAAATATGTCACTAGTCAGGTCCATTTCTAATATTTATGTAACAGCTTTTTATGTGTCATTCTTTTACACAAGCTTATTACAAAAATACAATGCTTGTGTGACAATGAATTAATTTTTTCGGTCATTTTGTTCAATGATAACCAGTCACTTACTATATTTTTGAAAATGATAATTTTCTCTAAAATAAATTTAGCTCATAAAAATGGTAGCTGCAGAATATGCTCATTTAAAATTAAATGAAAACAACCAATTACACAAATTTATTTATATATAAATACATTAATTTATATATGAAAAATTATAAAAACTTAACAGTCATTTGCATAAATGTCATTGGTTCAAATTGGAAAGATTTAAGAAAGCTCCAAACTTTGAAAATAGCTGAAAAAATCATGTATCACTTTTCCTGAAGGGTGGGGGGCAAGTTGACAAATTAATTACCTTTTACTTCATTTGCTGACATACAATTATGCACCTTGATTTCTAAGGATTTCAGTAAAACCAAACTTGATGCTCTGAGGATAACGAGGTCAGGAACAATAAGATTTTCATTTCCAGGTTGAATTTCACTGCCTCCAAAGTGGCTGGGTGGTCCACTAATAGATAACTGCTTCAACCATCCCAAATTCACAGCTTGCAAAAAAGCATTACCCAAAGCTAACATGTCCTTATCTAAATAAGGATCTCGTTCAACTAAAGTGTGAACTGAAATATTTAGGACATCCTCACCCACTTTATGTAGTACACATCTTTTAAGAAGGACGATGAACTTCTTTTTCACTAAAGAGTGAATAGGCCAGGTAATAATGTTCAAAGCACAAAATATTTTCAAATAAAAAATCCTCTGGCAAGTGAAATATAACTTCAAGTGAATTCTGGAGGCTATAAGAATTTCAAGCAATTCCAGAAAACTAATCAAGACATTTGTAATTTTAGGATTTAGCGAAGTATCTTGGTAGTTTTCAAAATGCTGAGAAAAAACTGAACAGTAGAAGACTTCAAAAAGAAAATCAAAAGATGTTAAAAACTGCTTCAATATTTCTGAAACAATAAAAAAAATTATAAATGGGACAAAGATGACTATGTAAGTGATTAAAGCATAATTAAACATACATATTAACATTTTAAAACAAATCTTAAGACTGATTTCATATCTGTCATAACCAAAGTCCTAAGAAAAATTAAATAATCAACAATTTCTAAGATAAAAGCATCTATGAGGACCTTAAAGACTTATATGGAAAGCCACTTAGTAGAAAAATAGAATATAAATCAGAATAAGATAAAAATCTAAGTACAAAGTACTCTTAAGGTTTGAACTTGTACAAGGAGGGAAGGGGAAAACCTTAACTTGAGGGCTACATAGCATAGCAGAAAAACCATTGGCCTGGTCATCAGGGGACTTACATTGTGGAGAAAAGCCTATCTTTCCTATTTTAGAGACAGATGGGCAGTTGTGAAATAGAACTCATTCTATATTATAACCATAAACTTCTTCCAGTGGTAATAATAATACTTAATTATGTCAAAGAACTGGTACCTGCTTTTTGTAAACATGCAGGCTTCAATATTTCTTTTATTACAGCTGTAAGAGTCCAGAGGCAATAAGAGATTGTGTTACTTTCAGGGTACTCAGTAAGAGTTTTTAAACAAAAAGCTGCCCATGTTTTATTTACTATAGCCTGTAAGAAAAAAGAAAAAAAAGAAAGGTTATGTTTTAAATTCTACCACAAATCAATTATTCTTCATGATATAAATTTAATTCTACAGGCATTTTAAAATTTTAACATTTTTTTCATCAACAACAGTTTATTTTCTCTCTCTCCTGCCCTTGCCATTGGAAAATAATGTTTTAAAATGCAATCAGGGAAAACAAAATTTCCCATTGGACATAACCAAAAATGTCTCACTCTTAAACTGAATGCCTCACCTCTCTGTCAGGAGGTAAGCAGCACACTATAAAAAACTATTATCATAAGACCTCTGGAATTGTGTTTGGTCATTGTATGTTGTGTCTTTAACATGTCATTGTTACTGCATAAATTGTTCTCCTAGTTTTGCTTACATCAGTTTAAACAAATTTTCCTAGGTTTCTTTGAAATTATTCTTCCATAATTTTTTACAGCATATTATTCTACTACATCAATATAGTATAATCCGTTCAACCACTTCTCCATTTGATAGGCATCCTCTTGGTTTCCTGATCTTTGCCAATACAAATAGCTGTTATGAATATTTTTGGACATGCAGATCCCTTTTATTTTCCTTTAATCCCTCTGGGATACAGGCCCTGCAGAGGTCTGAACAGTTCGAATGGTACAGCATACTGACTTCCTGAGAACAGTCTCAAATTGCTTTTCAGAATGACTAAACCAGTTCACTGCTTCACCAACAAAGTATTAATTTGGCTGTTCTACTAGAGTCCCTTCATTTGTCACTTTCCTTTTTTTTTTTATCACCTTTTTACCATCTTTTTTTATTCCTTTTTTTATTATCTTTGCCAATGGGATGAAAGGAAGATAAAACTCCAGAGTTGCTCTAATTTGAATTTTTTTAATTATTTGGTTTTTTTATATAGCTAATGATAGATTTTATTTCTTCCATACAAAACCGCCAGTCCATATCATTTGACTTTATCAACTGGAGAATGGCTCTTAGTCTTTCAAATTTGAATCACTCTTATGTTTCTGAGAAATTTTATCCTTATCAGAGAACTCTGCTGCAAAGATTTTTTTCCTTGTTAAACATTTCCTTTCTAATTTCTCCCTCAAATATTTCCCTCGCTACTTATCAGTTATCATTCTAATTTTAGCTATATTGCCTTCATTTGTGAAATAGACTTGTTATTTTTACATAATGAAAATTCCCCTATAAAATATTTATACCAAATGATATTCCCACCCAATTTTAGAATTCTATTAACAAGGAAGTTGAAGGCGCTGTCTGAAATTACATATCCCAATATTATTCAAGTCAGTAAGTGACATTAATTGCTATTTATTTCTGAAGAGTTAAACTATAAAAGAGGAAATAAAGATGAACTTGTTTGTGTATAGTATGTATGTGTATACATGTATGTATGTAAATAGATAGATACATACATAGAGAGAGAGATGTGTCAGGGGGACTATGTTAAGGGCTATTCTTAAAAATTTATACTTATTCATATACTTACACTGAAATTCATGAAAATGATTTTTCAAGATTTCTAATTCTTTACTCTTCACATTTGGATTATTAGAATGTTATTTAGCACAATACAGTACTAATCAAAGGGCTTAGAAAATAAAATTGTATCAGTGCTTCTTAAAACATAGGTTGCAACTCCAGTTTAAGAAGCGCTGAAGGTGTTATGAGTGGAAAAAGTTTAAGAAGCCCTATTTTAAAATAAAAAGAAATCTCAAAATAATCACTTCAATGTTTTTTAAGAAAATGTATTTATAAAAGAAATACATCATTTGGTAACAATTTTCCAAACTCACCTTTTCACTTAGTTGTAAATATAATAGCGAGGCAAGACATTTTGCAGCCATATGAGATAACAACTTATCAGAACCATGGAATATACTGATCTGTATAAAAGCAAATATTCATATTTTAAAAATCTGAATTTTAAATGCTCACTCTTGACATTAATATTTTTAAATTAAAAAAACTTACTAATTTAGATTCCAGTTCATATGGCTTTAAAAGAATTTCAATTATATCACTATACTTCTCTTTTATACTGAATTCCATTTTTTTAGATAGCATTTTGGTTATCATCATCTTGATGACTGTTAACTGAAGTAGCATTATATCTCTGGGATTGCTAACTTGAAAATCCATTTTCAAATTTATTGATGCTACAGGAGTGGGAGTGGCATCCATGTTGACAGAACTAGCTGGGTTACCATGATGAACACATGGCCACTTCAGGAAATTTGATGTGGACAGATCTTGGGCTGAAAAAGGCAGACTGAGATAAAATGCATATTCTTGGCTGTCATTTTCAAGTGAACCTCCAAGAAGCACCTTCTTATATAATTGTTCTAAAACTTGATAGGAAGTTTCCATTTTTTCCCCAAGATGTTATTTATTTGAACTCAATTTTCTTAAGCAACTGTAGTCTCTCCAACCTAAACACAAGCAGAATATTCCTTCAAATATACCTAAGATAAAAACAAACACAATAGCATTAAAAATTTCATTTCTGATATTACAAACGTTATTCAATCACTTAACTTACTTTTAAAACTGATAGTATGCAATAAAAAAATCATATAAAAACTTTTTAATAGCAACAGGGCACAAAACATAGACCCTGGCATCTTTAATGATTTTTGAGTGGAATAACTCAAGTAAATAAGTTTATAATCAACTATAATTAACATCTTTAAATAAAAATTATAGTTGAAATAAAGTCAATTTGATTTGGCAAATGCATTACACTCTGTTTGACACCAGGAGAAATAAAGTGTTTAGCTAAAACACAATTCTTGGACTAAAATAAATCACAATCTAGTAAGGACATGCCACATAGGCAAAACAAATCCTCTAAAGGCATATGTAAGATCCAAGTCAAATGCTACATGATGTCCAAGAGGACAAAGGGCACTTCTGTCTAGGAGAGATCGAGAAAAGAATGTATTCTAAGCATCTGGTACATTTCCTTCATTGGATATCTTCAAGATGCTGAATAACTATTTGTCAGGTAAATTATAGTGGGAATTTGGAGTATACGTTATAATTGGTACTTTCCAACTCTCAAGCTATGATTTTTTTCTTTTAAATTTTGAGGTAGCATATTAGTTGGTTTTAAAAAGAGGTATGTGTAAATGTTTTAAAGCATAAGTGTCCGATATACAGCCTACAACACTCCCACAATCAAATTAAAATGTAACTGGGAAATACTGAACAAAATAAATAAAACCAAATTAAAATGTAGATAATATTACATTTTAAAATGAAAGCAATATGTGGCACATGGGATCCTTATATATGAATTAATGGCTCTCATTTCTACTTGAATTTAACTCTACTGCTTCAAAGTATGCAACAAAGCAGGCAAGCACAAAAGGCAGAAGGTAGTTCTTAGCACAGAAAACAAGAGGAAAAAAGTACAGGGTATACTGAGCTGCAGATAATGTGAAGGAAAGTAGGGAAGTGATTAGCATGTATATAGTATCCACCATGTACCAGCCACTATGTTAAGAGCTTTCAGAAATATTACCTCATTTGATCCTCATAACCACCCTGAGAGGTAGCTGCTATGGTTATCTCCAATTTACAAAAGAGAAATTGAGGCAAAAAGGTTAAAGTGACTTTCCCAGGGTCATGCAGTTTGGTAAGTAGCTATCAGGATGACTGGAGATGACCCAGCTTGGTGGTGCAGTGGATAAAGCACCAGTGCAGGGGACCTGAGCTCAAATCTGACCTCAGACACTTGACATTCACTAGCTGTGTGACCTTGGCCAACTCACTTAACTCAACTGCTTCATCCTTGGTCATCTCCAGTCATCCTCATGAATATCTGGTGACTGGATTCAGATAGCTCTGGAGGAGAAGTGAGGCTGGTGACCTGCACAGCCGTCCTTTACTCAAAACCAAGTCAAGGGCAAGTCATGTCATAATTTCTCTGATGACATGGTCTTCTTTGGCAACGAAGGATGAACATAATTATGGGAACAGATGCAGTGAATGAGAGAGACATTGTCAAAGTTGTCTCTAGAGGACATGAAACAATGCTTTTACCATAGTAGCTGCTTAATAAATATTTGGATTTTATTGATAACTAACTGGAAATGAGAAAAAACGAGTAAAGGAAGGATCAAAGACAACAGCAAAGTTTGAACAGGGGAGCCGGGGTAAATGATAGTCTTGATAGAAAAAGTAAAGGTGGCAAAATTTGGTTTTGGATCCGTAGACTGTGAGGAAATGGATTTTCTAACTAAATATGTCCTATAAGGAAAGATGGGATTTGAATCTGGCAAAATAAATAAGATATAGAGATGGAAATTTAGGAATACATACATACATACATGTATTAGTAGGAATGCATTAGGAATACAAGCATACAGGTGACAGCTAACATACCTGGAATGAATGAAAATGTTTAGACAGTGTAAAAAAGAGAAGAGAATGGATGACAAAACATATTTTACCTCTTCAAGAAAAGACAGCAAAGGAGAGAGAAGGTTTGTTTTGAGAAAAGGACTGAGAGAATGATGAAAAATCCAAGGAAGGAGTATTGACAACCTTTAATTAATCTCTTCTGGAAATATGCAATCCATTTTTTAAAAAGGAAATAATTGAGTTTTTATAAAGTTTAAAATCCTCTTTCAAAAGACCACGAACAAAATGCAAAAGAACACTAAGAATGATTACAAAAATATGACATAAATCTATAAAGAACTCAAAATGTTAATGTTTAGAATGGGCCTGCAAAAAAAAAAAAAGCTCATGACAAAAATCAGTTCTTTCTTAAAGCTATGTATAAAATCTCAGACTTTATTTAGTCCAACCCCTCATTTTACAGATAAGGAACCAGAACCCAAAGAGGTCTTACATGTTTAAGGTCATACATGTAGTAACAGAGCAGGTAAGGAGACTGAGCTGGATTGCTCTACCCCTACTTACTTTCATCTTTTCCATCAGGGAGAAACTTCACTTTAAAAAGGATAAAGCAAACAGCATTACCTAAAGCCTAAAAGAAAATAGAAGGAAACTTCTCGTCATTTTAAATTAATTTCAAATTTGCGACCCTGACAAAATACATGCTAGAATTCCAAAAGAACTTCTAAATTATTTCCTAGTCATGCAAGTTCTCACCCATGCTGTCACTGTTCACTCTTCCCTTTCCCTCACCCCCCTCTATATGTAACCATTCAACTGAATCTCCACCCAAGTCCTGTCTGCTTCTACATTTGTAACACCTCTTTCTCTACTCCCCTAAGCCCTAACTCAGGTCTAAGGTCTTCATCATCTCTCACTTCAACTATTGTAACAGCCTTCAAACTATTATACCTGGCTTCTTCAACCCATCCTGTACACAGGCGCAAAAAAAATCTTTCTAAGGCAGAAGGCTGACCATGTCACTGGCATTCTTGACATAAAAACTTTTTGCTAGCTCCTTAAAGGAGGGACACACAACAAAATGTATACTACTTGGCCTTCTATTTAAGTAAAACTCTCTAAAATCTGGCTCCAACTTCCCTTTCCAGATGTACTTTAGCAGTATTCTCTGTGGGGTGGAGGTAGGAACAGAATGCGTCCCAGGCACAAGCCAGTACAACGACAAAAAGATGGAAGTAAGTATAGCATGGTGTCAGTAATAGAGAAAGCCAGTTAGCCTCGCCTGAAAAATACAGGGGAGAAAATAATTTATGAGGCAGGAAGGATAAGTTGGAGTCAGATTGTGAAGGACTTTAGGGGAGCCACACAGATCTGTACTTAAGGAAAATTGCTTTGGTGGCAATGTGGAGGACACACTAGAATGGAGATTGACATGAGAAAGAGAGTAAGAGAGATCAATGATGACTAGAACTAGATGTTATGGAGTTTGAAACAATTCTTGGTAACTGACTGGATAAATGGGAAGAGGGATGGTGAGGGGTTGAGTACAAAGATGGCACACCAATTTCTGCAAGACATCCAATCGACTTTCATGATTTCTTAATGGACAAAAGAAATGTGGCTCATTAATTATAATACAGTTAAATGGGTTCTTAAGTGGCTGGATAATTTTACCTAAAAATTCTGATTCATTTCAGGCTTGAAAATCTCTAAAGAATGGTATGCCACAAGGCATGTCCTTGGCAGAGCAGGACAAAACATCTGTCCTTAAGCAGGTTTAAAAAAAATCCATATAATCTCAACTTTTGAAAATAGGATTTTGTATTATTGTCTACTACAGATTTTAAGACTTTAGTGAAATAGGATCTAAGTCATTACTTAATGCAAAATACTCATGTCACAGAAAATAATTTTTTTGGCATTAAAAAGTAGACTGTGGCAAAAACATTAAGCCTGTACCTGGGCTTTCACTGATGTGTAATTTTTTCCTTATCAATGCACTTTCAACTCACCTATACAAGCTTTAAAAATTGCTTGGGGACCCAAGATATTAAGTGACTTGACATAATCGAATACACAGTATGTGTCAGAGAAAAGATTTAAGCCTGTGTCTTCCTTACTTTGAGCCTGTTCTCTACCCATTACAAAACACTGTCTTTTCAGACATTTATAAAAAGTAATATTTAAAAGAATTCCTCATTATGACCCTCCCCTCCCCCATAGCATTTCCATTAATGGAAGTCTTGGGACTAGATGTCAAGGATATTATAGGTGGGAATTTCTGCTGAGGTGCTAACTGGACTAAATAACTTAAGATTCTTAACTAGGATTCAATATAGTCAACCCTTGATATTCATGGTTTTGGTTACTTGTGGGTTGGCCATTGATAGTTAAATGGGGATTTTTGGAGATCTGTGATGTACTGCAGAAAATCACAAACAGTGAACATATGCAAAGAAAACTAAAAAAAAAAATCTGAATCATAAATGTAAAAATACATATATTATTAACCTATTTTATTTACTATCATAAATATATACACATTTATTATGAAATTAAATTTTGTTAAAAGTTTCAGTGCACTAAACTCAGAATAAGCCAGGAGTGGAAAACCTGTTGCCTTGAGGTACAGCCTTTTGACTGAGTCCAAGTTTTACAGAACAAATCCTTTTACCAAGGGGATTTGTTCTGTGAAATTTAGATTCACTCAAAGGGCCACACTTGAGGACCTAGAGAGCTTCCTCTGTGTCATTTAGTTGTCATTAGATGAAAACTAAAGTCTACTCCCAATCTAAGATTTGTTAATGGCCCAGGGTCGATATAATTTCAGACTAGTTTCCAAGCATCTACACCTATACTTAGGGTACTGTATAATAACTGATGCTAAAAAACATGCTTATTATAAAATCCTGAACAATAATTTACATTTCCACAGCATTTTAAAGTTTACAAAGCACTTTACCTGTATCTGATTCTTAATTAGGTACTGTAAGAGATCTGTGATCTCACTGATGTGGGTTATTTCCGCTAATATTATAAATTACAATCCATTCAGGTCTGTTCACATCCTCCCATAAATTCACCACAGAGGGGTCTTCTCAATGTGCTGGTAGCCTTTCTTGAATTCACCTGACAATAACGGTTCATTAATTACCCATCATTCTTACCAAATGAGCAGCCCATTTTTTTCATCAAAAATTCCTATTTACCTTTCTTTACACTGTTTCTTTTGACTAGTTCCTTACTCAAAGTATCTTTCAGACTACTGAAGCTCAACCACACACCTCTCCGCTGATCTCTGGGTGATTTTCAACTCCATTTTTTGGGAAACTAGTGTTGTATGACTTGTAGCTATGTATCATCACCTGAATACTGACATGAAAAAGATGAGTCTTTGTTTCAAACAGAAGTCTGGGACTATTACAAGAATTTCAAAGTTTCCTAAAAGCAACATCATCTACTCATCTAATCCTGTTCAAATCTGGGAGCAGTTCACTGTCCAGGTGAAGGGATTGTCCAAAATACATAGATTGACTTTCCAAGTTCTTTAGTTTGCCTATTTAATTGCATCAAAGTCTGTACAAGAGTATTCTTTACCCGCTTTTTTTTTCCTATGTGGAAAGTCAGGCCAAACTCTTTAGAGGGGTGATGGATCTTGTTTAGGAGACAATATTCCTGGACTTGATTTAATCTATCACCTGTAAGCAGAAATATCTCCTACTCTGACCTAGCCTCTTTACACTAGACCACCTCCATGACAGTGATGCAAATATATATTATTTGATTTCATGCCTTGCTAGACACAAATAATCAGAGGGTCAAACCAGGCTCTCCATATGATTATCTCTGTTTTACAGAAGAGAAAACTGAATTCAGAAAAGATAAGAAACTTGTCTCCAGTCACACAGTCTTGTAAACAGCTGGGTCAAGAACCAAATACATGTCCTTCAAATCTACCCATTTAACACAGCCTTGTCAGTGTGGTGGAAAGTCTATAGATCTGACCGTCAATGTCACCTCACAGCTCTGTCACTAACCAGCTAGGGAATCCTGAGGAAGTCACTTCCCTTCATAATGCCCTGATTTCCTTACCTATAAAATGAGTTGGATGTGACAATGACTAGTTCTTTAGCCCTAAGATTCTTTAAGTCAATCAGCTGAAGTTTTACTCCGAGTATTTTAAGAGGCAGCTGTTTTAGAAACTTCAATTTATAAAGCAGAACTATTCATGTGAAGATGACCTAACTCACCAGCTCTTTACAAAATGAAAAAAAAAAAGAAATGGTTTTTAAATGGATGCATGTGACCAAGAACTTAAGTTTTATCCGTAAGTGGGATGCCTTCAATTATACAGATGTAGGACACCATGTTATTTTGTGTGTACATTTCAACAAAAATTTAAACTAATTATCTTAATTAAGATTTTTTTAACAAAATTTCTAAGCCTCAAGTGAACCAGAATGGAAATTTTCAATACGTATAAAAATATGTGTTTTCCTCAGGAAATAAAAGATAAAATGGAAAAGCTATCTGAGAAGGGCAGATCTCTTAAAAGTACAATTTGTTCACTGAGAAGACAACATTGTCACATCATTGCAATTCCAAAAGTATCAAATGATGGGCTGCAAGTAATCTATGTCATATTCAGCCAAACAAAACAGCTGATTCCCTTCTGAAATGTCTAATAATTTTTTGTTTACTGATAATTTCAGAAATAAAAAACACTACTAATACCAACTTAGAAAAAATAAAATCTGGTAACTGTAGGAAAAGAAATACAACATCTCAAGCAGAGAACATGAACATGAATTTTGCCTCTGTTACATGCTACCTATGTGACTACAGTCAAGTCACTTAACCTCTCTGGGCCTCAGTTTCCTCATCTGTAAAACAAAGGGGTTAGACTACATGGTCTTTATGTTCCTTTTCAGTAGATGATCCTACATAAAGTAATGACTCTATTAATGAACAGGCTGTATCCCAATGTTTCATCAAAAAATGTCATAAGCAGAGGTAGAAATGATACAAGAGATACAAATGTACATTTCAAGACAATTTTAAAATCCTCTAATAGTGAATAAAATATAGTAAGCTCAAAAATATTTGTAACTCTTGGGGAAAGATGAGAGATTTAAGTGGAGATTACACTAAAATTAGTATGGGAAGAGAGCTCCTTCAATTCTCAGGAAAGGAGAAGGGTTAAGGAGGTTTTGAAATTATTCACCTACTGTTGAAAGACTTTCTATAAATACTATTAAATTTCATCCACTGAAGGGTCAGCCCCTCACTCCATCTTTCTGAGACTGTTTGGGATCCCAATTCCATCACCCACATGTTAGTTATCCCTCTTAGCTTCATATACTTCACAAATTAAGTACATTACCTATGTCTTCATCCAAGTAATTGACAAAAATGTTACACAGGACAAGGTCTTATGATGCTTTACTGAAAACAACGGTCTTACGTTCCAATCATTCAGTCAGTTCCAAATCAACCTACACAATGATGTAGATACAATAGTGTCCCATCTCCCCCACGTTTCCCTTGGGCTATATACTCATGGAATTCTGACCGACTTTGTTCAGTATTTGCTTCAAAATATTCCCTGAATGCCCCTCCTAGAAGGTGTATATTTGTGGTGACCTCACCAAGGTCATACCCTCCCTACTCACAGAAGCAACTGTTGAGATACCTGTGGCTCCAGAGTCTGATCATCCTTGCAAATCTTCCCTTCCTAGGACCATGCTCCTCTACTGCCAGAAGGTCCCTGGGTTAATTTCACCTACGCATCCCTAGTGACCTGAGAGAGAAGAGGAAGAGAGAACATCTGAAAGAGAATCACTAAGATTTACATAAGGCTGCAAGGACCACTTACAAATGAAGAAACGAACCGAGCTGCCCATGGTCATGCATCTAGCAAGCTCCAGTGATGGAATTCAAACTGAGGATTTCAAGGCCAAAGAGAGCCTTCCTGTTATACTAACACACAATAGACTTTCTTAGCTCACCTCTAGAACCTCAAGTAATCTTAAAAGGATTAATTAAGAGGTAACTTCAGGTAGGTTGTACCAGTACACCAAGGAGGATTTGGGAGATTAGTCTCAGAATCTGGCTTCAGAAATTTGAAATTCTTTTGAAGGATCAGAAACAAGCTTTTATTTCAGAACCAGAAGCTTTAAAATGCAAATGCTTAGTTGCTTCTGTGTGAAATGATCACAAAAATAGTGTTAATTCCCAGTTATATATAAAATACTGGAAACAGTATAACTTCAAATTCATAAAACTAAGAGCAATTCCCCAATATATAAAAGGCAAAAGGATATAAACAGAAAGTTTTTTAAAGGAGGAAACCCAAGTTATCAATAATTACATGAGAAAATGCTACTAACTTCTAATAATTAGAGAAATGCATATTAAAGCAACTTCGAAGTTCTACCTTATACCAATCAGACCGGCAAAGAAGACCAAAAAAAAAAAAAAACAATCCACACAATGGAGGGTCTGTGGAAAAATTGTTTCAGCTATTTTGGAAAGCAATTTGGAACTCAGCCCATAAAATTACTCAACCGTTCATACCCTTCGACCTAGCTAAATGACTTCTAGGCTTATCCTCCCCAAACAAATCAAAGAAAGAGGAAAGGGAACTATCTAAATATATTATAATAATTTTCTTCATGGTAGCCCAAAATTGGAAACTAAGGGCCTATAGTGCTATTGGGGAATGGCTAAATAAGTTGTGCTACATAAATGTAATGTGGCAGTATCACCATAAAAATGATGATACGGACAATTTCGGAGGCAACTGGGAAGACTTTTGCTAACTGAATAGAACAAAGTGTACAGAATAAGGAAAACAATTCATACAATGATTATGGAGAAAAAAAAACTCTGAAAGACTTAGAGTGCTATCAATGCCATGATAAACCACAGGTCCAAAAGAATGAAGATGAAACACCCCACTCATCTGACAGAGACAAGATGGAATTTAAAATGTAGAGAAAAGATACACATTTTCAGCTGATATGTGCTGATGGATTTCTTTTAGGTTTAAAAGAAAATATGACTTCACAGGTTTGATGAAAATGAATGAGAAGGCAAGATGTGCCCAAGATATGCACGAAGATGAGGAACTTGTCAACATGGAGGGTAAAAAGCAGATGTTGGGTAGAGAAGAAAAATATCCTTATTACAGTCTAATGTTGGACATTGGCTAAATTACATTTTGCTAAATAATTTCTTAAAAGGAAAATTATATTAACCACCATAAGAAAATCTCGTGAATTAAAAATGTCAACTTTTTGTTTGACATTTTTTCAACTGTTATGTGGCAATGAAATATTAAACAGAAGACTGTTAATCACCTTACAGTATCCCTCTCCAAATATAGCAGAAACACTATGGCAGGAAAAAAATCGTAGGGTACATATTATTTAAAATATTTATATATGTATACACAGTAAATAATCTGGGACAATATGTGTGTGTTTGTCCTTCATTGCCGAAGAAGACCATGCCATCAGAGAAATGATGATATGACTTGTACTTGACTTTGTTTCTTTGAGTGAGGGAGGGCTGTGCAGGTTACCAGCCTCACTTCTCCCCCAGAGCCATCTGAATCTGGTGACCAGATATTCATCAGGATGACTGGAGATGGCCCAGGATGAGGCAACTGAGGTTAAGGAACTTGTCCAAGGTCACACAGCTAATGAGTGTCAAGTGTCTGAGAGGAGATTTGAAATCAAGTCCTCCTGACTCCTGCACTGGTGCTCTATTCACTGCACCACCTAGCTGTCCTGGAACAACGTAATAAAGGCTCCTAGAATGGCTAAGTGGATAAGAGCACTAGGCCTGGAGTCAGAAATATCTGAGTTCAAATCCTGCCTCAGATACTAAGTAGCTGTGTGATCCAGAGCAAATCACTTAATTTCAATTTGGCTAATTTACTAGAGAAGGAAATGACAAACCACTTCAGTATCTTTATCAAGAAAATGCAGTAAATAATCTGGGACAATGTGATGTAGTCATTACCTTACTCTACCTCAGCTAACTACAAAAACGGATTGCACACATTTCATCAGATGTCTGCATTCTTGATGAAATGAGATATGATCTAGAGAAATCAGAATCCGACAGCCTACTCTGCAGTCTTCTGTTTCAGGCCGTACTAATTAGCACATATTAATAACAAAAATAATTATCCTATCTTAAGCCTATAAAGTCTTTTTTTATTCAAGAATTAAACTTAAATTTGAGGCACAACTTTATGATCTAAGGTCTCATAAAATTTATTCCCAATTACTTGGTGAACATGTTCAATTATTGCTTCCAGTCAAATTTTCTGTTTAAAACAAATGGGAAATACGCTAAAAACAAATGATCATTGGTTAAAAATCACTGCAGAAATGTTTCTTTAAAAAATCCGAAGCAGGGATAAGCTATTATCAAATTTAGAACGAACCAAAAAAAGGGCAGGAGAGAGGGTGAGGGGAGAAGTACTTTGCATACTATTCAGTGGTTTCAGTCCAGTCCAGCCTTTATCCCAAATCACTCTGGTCCCTGGAAAAGTAAGTGAGGCTGGTGACCTGTACAACCCTCCATCACTCAAAACAGAGTCAAGTGAAAGTGATGTCATCATTTCTTTGATGGCAATGAAGGATGAACACAATCTTGTGAATAGACGCAACTGGCTGAATAGAGACCCAGCTAGGTGGGTAACTCAACTCCTCCTCTCCTGTCTGCCTCCCTTCCCCCTTCCTTCTCCTCTCCAAAGGATGGTAAATTTGGATTGCCAAAAGATGCCCCATTGACTTGAATTTTACTGGCCCCTTTCCTTCCCTTCCCTTTCTTCTGTTCTGTCCTATCCTGTCCTCTCCCAAAACCTTAAACCTACTGCACTCTCAAAGTGGGATGCCAATGGGCCCCTGCTTAAGGGCTCCTCTTGACTCTCCTAGCTTTGGAGTGATTATCAATAGTAATTGTTGCTGTTTCCCACCCAGGCTGATATCTTTCTTTTTTTTGTCCTCATTAAAGGGGCCATGCCCTGGCTACTTCTTAAACAGGCCTATAAAATGAATGACTGTTGCCTCACCCTAAGTGAGAACCTGCAAACACCTTAGCGTAAAGGACCCAAGGTCTCCCAGTGCATCCTGGATCATCTCCAGTCATCCTGATGAATATCTGGTCACTGGATTCAGATGGCTCTGGAGGAGAAGTGAGACTGGTGACCTGCACAGCCTTCCCTCACTCAAAACAAAGTCAAGTGCAAGTCATGTCATAATTTCTCTGATGGTATGGTCTTCTTTGGCAACGAAGAACAAACACAAAACCTAAGCCAAACTGGGACCAATTGAAGATCTTAGCTTGAAAAGACCAAATGCATCCTGGGCTGTGTCCAGTTGTCCTGATCTGTATCTGGCTATTGCACCTACATGGATCAAGAGGAGAAAGTGAGGCTGATCACTTTGCACAGCCTTCCCTCACTTTAACCCAAGTCACTTGCATGTCATGGCCTCACATCTCTAACATCATGGTCCTTCTGGAGAACAAAAAACAAACAGCAGTAGTTGTGTCCAATTCTTTGTAACCCCATTTGGTGTTTTCTTGGCAAAGATATTGGAGTGGTTGCTGTTTTGTTCTCCGGCTCATTTTACAGATGAGGAAACTGAGGCAGACAGGGTTAAATGATTTGCACAGGGTCATGCAACTAGTAAGCGTCTGAGGTCTAGCACTCTGAATGCTATGCCACCTAACTGGCCCACTGCACCACCTGGCAGGCATTTAAATACATAGTTGTTAAATAATACAGAAAATTATGTTTTGATGATCTGTACTTTTAAATTCTGGACAAATAGTATGATCTGTGGTTATGTTAAAGGAGACATTCTGATTGTTTTGAAGACCATTTTAACTTCAATGTAATGAGCAGGAGAAGGAGTATGTAGTAGTAAGGCACTAGACAGAATCAGAAAAACTGGGTATCAACAACTAGCTCAGTGATCCTGGGCAAGTCACTTACCTTTTCTGGGTCTCAGTAATCTCACTTGTGATACAAATGCTTTGTAGTAGATTCATTTCCCAAGTGCTCCATTCCAGTAGTAAAACAATTAGTTTTACTATCAATGTAGTTTTCTAAAATGGGAATTTTTCATTTTGAAATACTCTGCCTGTGGAAATTAATAGTATAGCATAAAAAAATTACTAAGGATATTGAGAAACTATGGGACACTGAAAAGTATAAACTCTGCAAATTTATTAATTCAACAGACTTTATATTAAAGGCTAGGTATAAAAGGAAACAAAAAGTGTAAGAACACACACACGTTCAAATTAGCCTCAGATTACCTGTGACCTTGTGCAAGTCACTTAATCCTGTTTGCCTCAGTTTCCTCATCTGTAAAATGAGCTGGAGAAGAAAATGGCAAACCACTCCAGTATCTTTGCCAAGAAAATCCCAAATGGAGTCATGAAGAGTTGGCCACAATTCATAGGTAGTAAGGGTCTCCAGGTGTCTTTCTGTGTGACCTTTTGTTAACTACCTCAAGCCTGGGCAGGCTTCACAGCCTCTTAAGTGATATTTATTATCAAGAGTTTGGCCTACTGATCTACAAGGGGTGGGGATGGGGGGAACAAGCAGATGAAGAATGCCTATTGTGCAGCAGGCTATAATTCAGCTACATAGATAAACCATCAGTACCTATATCTTGAACAGCCACCTTGAATAGCAGTGATTTAATTATAGAACTTCCTGGGAACAGGAGAGTAGGCTGTAGTGACTTTGGAAAATCAGACAATATTTTAAAGTTTCTTTCTGAAACAAAGGTTTATCTTTTTAACCTAACATTTTCTTACAGCACAGTGTAGCATTCCACCGTGTTTAAGGAAACCTCAAACACACACACACACACACACACACTGGATTGTCAAACCTTTAATGATAGAGGTCCCTTCATATCTACAATCCCAGAGTTATCGTTTTTTACATACTTATTTGAATAGTTTCAAAATCTTTCAAGTGGGCACACTGCAGCAATGCAGATCACAAAATGGCTTTGCTCAGAGATGGTTCAAAAGATGGCTGAGGCCAAAAATAAACAAACTTAATTTTCTTTCCAATCCTTTGGTGAAGGTATTCTAAACTTAGTTAGCTAGGTTAGACCTTGGAGAACAGACAGAAAGGATCCATACCTATACTCATGGCCTTTTCAGCTTAGCAAAATCTTCTGTGGCCTGCACTTTGCAGGTATAACATTTGAGGACTAAGGATCACCTCCCTAGAAACAATGAAGCAGTACAGTAGGAATTCAATGGGTGTCTTGTACAATGTCAGCAGTTTTTCGGGCCCCATTTGGTGTTTTCTTGGCAAAGATATTGGAATGGTTTGCCATTTTCTTCTCCAGTTCATTTGACAGATGAGGAAACGGAGGCAAACAGTGACTTGCCCAGGGTCACACAGCTACTAAGTGTCTGAGGCTAGATTTGGGCTCAGGAAGAGGAGTCTTCCTGACTCCAAGTCCAACACTCTATAGGCTGCCTATTGTACATAATTGGTGCTTATAAATCTTCATTAAATTGAAGGGTTTCAGGCTATGTAGACTGAGGAAAGGTCAGACTCTCACCAGTCTTAACAATTTTAAATTCCCAAATGTCTAGCCATCATGTTCTAAAAAGTTTAAGTTTCAATTTGTTATGAACTAGCAAGAAATGGAGACAGGCCACTTTCACAGAATTTATGAAATGAAAACTAAGCTCCTTGAGAGCAGGAACTGTTTTTTGCCTTTACTTGGATCCCCAATGCTTAGCACAGTGCCTGGCCTAGAGTAGGTTATTAATACATGCTACTTCACTGAAATACTGAACTACTTCCAGCTTAATTAAGCTTTTTCTAAAAATAGGAATGTTATACTTGAATTTCTATATTTGGTCTCCCAAGAAATGTCTTGTTTGAAGCTGTGTATAGGCCCTCTCTGCAGTCTTAGGCTCAGTCACAAGACTGAGAGCCTGAAGCAGGGCATCTAATTCAACTCTCATTCTACAAGTTGGGGAGAAGAAAAGGGAAGTTCCCACTATTCCTTATACATGACGGTACCATTTAAATAATACGGCACTGTGGAATACGTTACAAATTATTAAGAAGGAAGTAAAGTCTCATTACTTGGGACTTTACAAATTTGCGATCATCTGGTCTGTGCTCAGAGCTCGTAGAGACTTCACACCCCAGTAAGGCTCACTTTTTCAAACATTCTTCATTTGAAAAATCCACTAAGCAAAACAATGACATAAACACGACTGCAATTTGGTAACATCTTTAGAAGCTAAATACAGTGGCTAAGTGAAATAAAGATAACGCTCATTCCCGAAAATTAAATGAGTACCATTCATTCCTTAAATAAAGTGGGTTTTTAAAAATACAGGGGTCCATTAATTAGTCCGACTTCCCTTGCGATCATAAAGTAGCAAAATGTGCACTTTAATAATAGATCATGGGCTTAGACTGACTAGGATATTGAGCATTCACACACAAAACGCTTTCCCCACAAAAAGACAGCGAAGCACGCGTACATACTGTATCCCTTATTTTACAAACGTCTAGCCCACGCGTCTGCTAAGAGTCAAGACTTTTGAGGCACACTTAAAAAGTATTTAAGAAACATTAGTTGAACGGCCGGCCCCTGCGCCCCGGAGAACTCACACTGTCAGTCCTCCCAACTTCCCCAAACGCACGTGCAGAGCTCCGGTAAAGTCTACGAGCGCTCCTCCCAGCGGCCCCCGCGGCACAGGGAAGGAGCCCGGGGCTCAGCCGGGAAGCGCGGCCCGGCGGAGGAGCCGGGGGGAGCGGCGGGCTCCCCTGTCTCCACCCTCGGCTTCCCGGGCCTGCTGCCCGCGTCAGCCCCTTCCCCTTCAGTCAGTCTCACAAACTCCTCGGCCAAGATTCCCCCGCTCGCCGGCGTCTTCCCCTCCTTCCATCGCGTCACCGTTTTTATCGGCCCAGGAGTCCCGAGGAAGCAGCCCCGCCTCCACGCTCAGGATCCAAGTGGACCGTGGCTCCCAGGGACACTACTGCGTCCCTGCCTCCCGGGCACCGTAGTTCGAAGAGACTCATATGCCCTCCTAGTCTCCGCCCACCGCATGCGCAGAGACCCCTCCCTCGCGCGGTCGTCGCTTAGCAACTTCCCCGAGTCCTCTCGCTAGGGGCGGAGTCTGGAAGGGAGTGGAGAAGAGGTGGAGGGGAGCGGGGAGCGCAGCCAATCGGAGACGAGTCCTGGCGCAGAACGGCACGCCTCTTCCAACTGTCGCGAACGCGCATGTGGCTTTACGGCAGAGGAAGGGGGGTGGGGGAGCGGGGAGAAGGCGGAGAGAAGAAACCAACCAACCAACCAAGCCCCCCCACCCCCACCCACCTCAGACCTGGTTTACGGCTCCAGGCTCAGTCCCCTGTGAGGCAGCTGATTGGTTGGTGGGGGGTTGGTCCCTTCCCTGTGACCCCAAAGTGCTGAAGGGGGGCGGGGGTGGCCCTGTGCAAAGTGCACCCAGAAAGCCCCCCGCCTTGAGCCCCCCGGCCGGCCCCCTCCAGCCCGCGGCCCCCTCAGACCCTGCAGGAGCTGATTTCCTCCTGCCCAGAGACCTTCCCGGTGCCCCACAAGTGCGGCGCTCCTGCCCTGACATCGGCAGCCCCTGCCCCGGGCACCCTAACTGGAGCTCCCCCCCTGCCCCGAGGTCCCCCCAAGCCAGGACCCCCCCGCTCCGCTGTCCGGGCGCTCGCCGGCTGAGCGGAGGCGCCGAGGAGAGCCGGGCTCCCGAGCGCTCCGGCCCTGAGGCGGTCTTTCCATGGAGAAGTTGGCGGCGGCGGAGAGGGGGAGCAGCCGCCGCTGAGGCTGGGAAGGTAGGGAAGTCGGTTACGTCCGGGGGGGCGGCGGCGGCGGCGGCGGGAGCCGGTCCCCCCCGGCTGACTGCTGCCCGCTTGGCTTTTCCAGGTTCCCCGGAGGTCCGGGAGCAGGCAGACTTCCGGACCGGCGCCGAGAGGGGGCTCCGCTTCAGCGCCCAGGTGAGCCCTCCCCGCCGGAGTCGGGCTTTATCTTTGGGGAGCAGCCCGGTGCGCACCGCCCACCCTGCCTCCTCACCCCCCACCCCGGAACTTCCCGGCCCCGGGGCTGGCGCTTTATGCCACCCTCGCTCAGACCTCCCTACCTGGCTGGGCACCTGCAGCCCTCCTGGGCCGTTTGTTGTGCCGCCCCCGCAAGTGGCTTGGCGGGTCAGTTGTGAGGAACTCCAGGTTTGGGGATTTATAGCCCTTTTCTCCTTGACTTTCCTTACCTTTCCAGCGATCGACCTGTGAAATGTGGAGGGCGCTGATAAATAGATGTGGAATAGTCAAAGCCCTAGAAAATGTATGGATGACCGTTGTGTATAAAATTAATCTTCGTCCTTTGAATTACCTGGAGACGTTCGTTTGTCTGCGCAGTATGTAGAGAAGGAATGATTTTCACCCTTTTTTGATAACTTCACATTTGAGGCGTAGATCATGGACTTTGAAATTATTACCAAAGCAGAACATTTAAGGATTTCACAAAGAACTGGTAACATCTCACAATACTTTGACAACAGGGATGTTGTTTTTTTTTAAAGAGAAGGGAGGTTCACCTTAAGCTTGGTTTTATCTTAGTCTGTGGTCTGATTAGAAATGTAGGACTTTACTTTGGCAGTCTTCAGAGTTGGCCTGCTTTTTAAATGTAAAAATCTTGCAGAAAGTTCGGCTACTATTTTAAAAGCTAGTAAAGATATTTAAAAATCTTCCATTTGGGGGTTATGTTATTGAAAGTGATTGAGAGGTAAATTCAGGCAGCCCGTACACTGGGAGAAAGAAACAGGAAAACTGGCTAGGGAAAATTTTATGTAAGAGTTGGCCAAATGAACAATGTGTTTCTGCCATACAATGACATTTAAGGATATAAAATGACTTCTAATAACTTCTTTCATAATCTTTTTAATATTTCAAATTATTTGGGATGTTTCCTTTTTAGTTACAGTTATAAAGCATCACTTAATAGCAAAGGGGGTTGGTAGGAAGTCTTTACTTCATCTAACTACCCTGTGGCCTTGTGTCTTCCTTGTGGAAAACAAAAATTGTGTCATTGATGGACCTTTCCGCTGTCATTCTGAGATAATTCCTCTTCGGATGTGTTGCTTTTATAACTACTGTGAACCTTAAAGGGAATTGACTATCAGAGGGAGAATGTACTGTACTGAGTACATTTTACAGTTACTATTTACTAGTTAAAGTAGATAATATTGGTGAAAGTTTAATGTCCCTTTTGCCTGCTCACAGGCTTTTGTGTGTATTTTTGTGGGGGGAGATGGAAAGAGACATAAACATGTATAGGATCAAAGACAGAGACATTTATTTGCTACATTTCAATAAAACTAGGCAGTACAGTCAAGTTGGAGAAGAAGTTTCCACATTTAAATATAAAAATTTCAACTGCAGATAGTACATATGTTAGTATTTTTTTCCCCTAAACTCTTTAGTTTTTGATAACAAAATGAAATACTCCGTTATGCAAGTTTTCTCACTTAAGCATGTTTCAAGCTTAAATTTAATAGAACATATTTCCTTCTGAAGGTTCTTTTTATATTCCTTTGCTAAAGTACTACTAAAAGCCTTACCAGAGTATGCAGACAATCCTGGTTTCTGGAAAGTGGTGATGTGAGTGAAGTACAGCTCTGGAAGGAGCTATCAAGGTGGAAGGACATGTAATTCAAAGACAGTCCTAGCTAAATTTGGAGAGGTTCATCACCAGAAGGTTGACAACCAAGTGATAAACACATTTGCCCACAGCAATATATAAAGACCACATGTGTTGTGGAAGGGTTGTGATCTGTATTGGTAGGAATACCCACACCAGTGAAACTGGGTCATTTGACATAATGAAGATTTTGTTTTAAAATGATAGTCTGTAACTAAAGTGCAAATTTAAGGTAACGAAGGTTTGCCTCCTTACCCCACAACTTGGCCAGTCCATCATTGTTTTTGTTGTTTGTGTTATACCTTTTTAATTTTGTTTCATTGATTTTTAAAATTTGTTTTATGTCTGTAATGAGTTGTTTAGCTGATGTAAGTTCTATCCATCTTTTATGTCTCTGAGAGTGTAATTGAGACACTATTTTAACCAATTTGCTGAAATGTCCTTTATTGTTTATGCCTTAATCCTGGTAGGATTTTTTTAGTTCGTTAATTGTATGGAAAACTACATTTAAAATTATTTTGAAAAATACATTTTGAAGGAAGTATCTTAATTTCCTTGGTAACCATAAGGTAGTTATAATTTTGTAGAGAGTATTTGCCATACTCATATTAACATGTGATGTGTTAAGTCGTGCATCTTTGCCATGTTATGCAGTTTTTTTACTACACCTGAAAAAAGTAATAATATTTATAATTGTCACCTTTTTGGTTTATTCAAATTTTCTGCAATTATGGAAGTTTGTAAATGTATAAAAATATAAGGCCAAATATGGTTCATGTAAGCTAATCTAATTCTTGTAGTTCTTAATTCTGAATTAAAATTATCCCCCGAATGAAGCGATCACAGTTTTTCAAACATTGATACATAAGACTTCTTAAATAAAGCTTCTCCTACTCATTTCCTTCTGAACTGATATGTTCAACTGTGATCCATTTCAATTCATATGTGATATGGATAATATTGATTGGATGTATTATAAATTGAAGTCTCTAGATACAAAATTCTGTGGCATTTTTTTCTTCCATTAGTCTGCAACTAATTTCCGTTTTTTTAAGTAAGGAAAATTAGAATTTGGATTTTTCAAAACTCCTAGGTGACTGATATGTGTTAATTATTCCTATTCAACAAAGAAACCTAAAAAGTTTGGGGTTATGAGGGGATAGAGATTTTAATAGATAAATTTATCTCCTTGGAATGAAAATTGGGAGGTAATTGTTATTGTTATTTTTTATTGGATCTGTGTTATCATTTTAGGAAGCTCCTAGTGAGGAACTCACTCTACCAATGCAGATCTGCACCTGCTCTGCAACATATATGATAGAGAATTATCTGGGATATTAAAAGGTTAAGTGGTCCTGCCATCAGAATGTGTCCAAGGCCTTACTTGAACTTAGGTCTTGCTGACTGCAAGAACAGCTTTCTAATCAGTTTAGTGAAATGCCTTTCTCATTAAAATGCTCACGTTTATTTTGCATATAATTATTGGCTATAGAAAAGTAACAAGTCATTTTACATCTCAGCATACTTTTTCACAGTAGAGTTCAACATAAAATATTTAGACATACCATTCTTTATATTTTGTAAGTCTTAAATAGGTGTTTCCTCAGAAAGTCATCATCAATGAAGTTAATGATTTTGTTTCTCTGCTTCCTGCCAGTATCTCTTTACTTGGGAAAGAAATGCTTGTTTCTTTTTTTGTGGAGCAAGCTGTTATCTTGTTTCTAGTTTGTGTGAAATCAGAAAGCACAATTCTCGTTTGCATCATCTAATCAAAAATGTGTGGATTTTTTTTGTTAAAATTATATGCAAAACACTATTAATGACCAATCACTTTTACAGGATAAAATTTCGTAAAAATAATGATTAAATTAAATGAAGGGTTTTTGTGAAATTTCTGTATTTATTTGATAGTACTTTTGTGCTTCTCATTTTAAGAATAAAGGCATTTTATGAACATTAAGAAAAAGGCATTTTTGTTGCAATGAAATTCAGTTTTTATTTGCTATCTTATCTATATGGAAGTGGGGTGTGTACATATATATATGTGTATATATATTATACACACACATATATATACACATATGTCTTGAACTTTTTAATTCACACGGTTTGTAGTATGGTTCTCAATATGGGTTTTTTTTGGTCAACTGTCAGCTGAAAGAAATGAGACTTTAAAATTTAAACAGTCTTTTGAAATAAGGTAAATAATTATTTCCAACTTAAGATGACCTGGAGGAAACTTATTTTAGCTGTAAAATAATACCAGTAATTTGTATACTTTGAAATTTAGATTCATATGCAGTATTTAGACTCACAGCCTCTCAGAGTTGGAAGGAACCCTTAAGACTGTTTAGTGCAAACCCCTCATTTTATGGATGAGTAAATTGAGGCCTTCAGAGATAAATGGCAAAGCTAGCACTCAAATCCAGGTTTTCTGACTCTTAGTCCTTACTTTTCATCACAGAATAGTTCCTAAACATCTAGTGTTCTTTTTTCCCTTCTTATTAGTGTACAACTAGTCTTTCTGATAATACACCTGTTTTTCTTTTAATTTCTTGGTCTTGAAGTATAGAATGATATTTGTGGTTATTCAGCCTAAGCTAAGTCAACTCTCTGTGACACTGAATGATAGTAAGGACAAGTTGTCATTATTCAGAATTTTCTCTTAAAATGAGTTGCATCAAATATATCTGTATCCAAATTGAATCAAACATAATTTGATATTTAGAAAATCATCACTTTTGACTTCTTCATGACTAGTAGCTTACATGAAATGTGTGCTATCAGATCCTCAGCTTGGATTTCATGAGAGAAAGCAATTGCATTCCTAGGTCTTGTCTTCAGAATTGCTTTTTTGTTTTAATAGTGCCTTAGTGTGTTCATCCCCCCCATTTACATATATAGGTAATTAAATGAAGAAGGTCCTTGGTGAAATATTAGTAACATAATTTACATAACATCAGCTTTACACTTCTGGCAGTAAGTATATATCTGGCTACACGTCACTGGCCTTTACAACTGAAGATGGTTTAAGTGATAGTGATCATCACCTATACATGAAGGTGTAACCCAAAAGACTGATTTACTGTGCATATGCAAAGAGTGGTGTGTTTTTGTTATTGAGGATGCAGCCAATATTTATAGACCGTGGCACAGTCAGAAAAAGGGATAAGTAACATTGGAAATAACCAGTATTATTTCATTTGTTCAAGCTGCTGTAAAGTTATATTTTATTATTAAAATATAGCCTAAAGAAAATGACTGTAAACTGTCCAACATGTCTACCATCATACTCATAATAGAGTAAGTGTTTAATAAATCCTCCGTTGGTTAGTTGATCTATACTGGTGGTAATAGGGGCAATCACAGAATCGCAACTGCTTTAGAAGTCAGTGTTATTTATGCGTATTTTCCAAGATATGGGGAAAATAATGTAGTGTAGTCTCAATATTAACAATGACTGTGTCTTTGTATACTACTAAAATACATTTCACATCCCCCCTCTTGAAATTGGTAGGCAGAAGCTAAGTGTACCAGCAATAAGGATTGGGATTCTGCTGGGACATTTCTGCACCTACCAGGTACCAGAAGCAGCCAGAGCATTTGGTGACATTTTCTCTGAAAAAGTGGGCACCGTTTAATGCAAAGATTGTTAAACTCTACAGGTTAAAGCATTGTACAATAATATCATAGAGAGTGTTTACTAAACACCTTTCTGCATCTGGCATTGCATTAAGTACATGTGCCATTTGTAAGAGGCATTATGGTGGGATAGATGAAAGGACATTGAGTTTAGAGTCAAGAAGAGCTGGATTAAAGTCCTCCTTCTCTACTGATGTGGCAGCCTTGTGGCTGTGGGCAAGTCACTTACGGTTGCATGGCTGTAGATTCCGATAATGATGTGTCTTGTCTCCAGGATTATCATGAGGGCCAAGTGAAATCATTTATGTGAAAGTACCTTACCAACCTAAAATCCCAGTATAAATGCTGTCTGTGATTATCATTGGTATTATTATTATTAGTGGAGAAATATTTTATATTCTTAGTTTTAAAATAGTTCCCGCTTTGGGATGTTTTACATAAAGGAGATCTGTGTTTCCTGCTTTTATCATATGGAAAAAATGAACAGTATTAAAACTGCAAGGGACCTTAGGGTCCATCTAATGGATACTTGAGCAAGAATTCTCTCTGTCTCTTACTGACTTGGATAGCTGAAATCCAAGATTTTCAAATAGAGCTCAAAACCCAGAGAAATAGACCATCAGAATGCAAAGCTTTTCTAGTCCAACTTTGCCCATTAATTTCCTTGATTGTGGCATATTTTCTGTGTCTTTTCCTCTGAGGTCCCTTCCATCTCTGTGATCTTATGATTGAAAGAGGTTGACAACTATACGAAGAGGTATAAGAGTAACCTGTATCTTTTTGTTTTAAAGGTGACAGCAAGCTCTGGTGTTGATCTAAGTAGAATTCGCAGAAATTTTAAATTTTTAGACAGATAATTTCTTGGTTACAGTTCTGCATAGTAAAAATCAATGCAGTTTATCTTTAATTTTTCTGAATAGCTATGATTATATATAAAGGTCCCTACATCACTGTTTGTAAAGAATAATTATTTCATAATGATTTAGGGTAACAGCTTAAAAACAGCTGCTGTCTTTGCTGCATATAGTCTAGTATACAGGTAACAAATAACAGTTTCAAAGTTGGGAAACAATGTCATTGATAATCTCAAAAAAAATTTAAGAACCAAAATTTAGAGTTAAATTTTCATTTAAAAAAACAAGCAACAGTCTCAACCATGCTTTTATTTTCTACCTGGTCATCTGCTTATTGAATGTGTTGTATTCACCTCAGTTTGATTTGGAATAAGCAGATGATCAGCTGTGATAGTCAGAAACTGGTTCTCTAAAGTAAGACAAAAGATACATTCTGAACATAGAAAGAAGTGCCTCTACTTATATCCATTTCTCAGAAGTATCTCTTTTTATTTATTTTTTGGAACTGCCTTTCCATGAGAAATATCCTTGGAAAAATACCACATTCAACAACCTGGAGATTCTAGTCTATAATGGAAAGGTTTTCTATAAAAAATTGGCCTTAACTCTTTTTTCCCTTTGTGGATAGGAGAATTATGATGAAATTTGAAAGTAGAATTTGAAGATGCATGCCTTTGTATGGTGTTATGGACAGATTTTCTTGTGACAACTATTTTTTTTTTTAATTTAAGGTAAAAGAAGCTTATTTGCTATGTGTTCTGGACACACTAATTTAGCAGAGTTCCCCAAATTGTGCCTTATAAGCACAATGATCACTGGCACACATAGCAAGAGAAGTGAAATTCTTCAATAAGGTAATCTTTTGATTATGGATTCAATTTGACCTTTGCTGAATTATATTTGTGAGAAAATTAGTTTATTTTTTAAAAGCTTATTTATTTTTTTTCATTTTTTATTACTTCTGTTGCCAAATATTTATCCTCCCAGAAAACTGTCTTAACAATGAATAAAAGTAGAAAGAAAAAAAAACACTTCAGCAAAATTGACCCAACGTATTGTTCCAGTAAGATATACAGTCAATTCTTAACTTTCACAGGGGTAACATTCCTAGAAAACAGCATGAAAGTAAAAAACAGGAATGTTGACACATTGAACCTACATGAAATGAGGCTTATGTTCCTGCAACTGCCAAAAACTAACCTTTTGCTAGAGATTGGTAAAAATATATTTTTTTGCATAAAGTTCTTTGTAACAAAACATTAATGCTGATAATATGCACTTTTCCTAACACAGCAATCATGAAATAACCCATAAAATATGTGCTACACAAAATAAAATTGGCAACATACAAAACATTTTTTCCTACTAGTAATTCCCTAGAATTCTGTGACCTTTTGTACTGATATCTGAATAAAAATAACATTGATTTCAGGTAGTATTCACTTTATATAACACATGAAATCTACAGTACCATAAATACCATACAGCAAATAAAATTCTTAAAACTGAAACATTTTTTAACCTGAATGTTACCTTCCACTGTGTCAGATGGCAGTGTAAGGGTGTCCTACCATATACTGTACTATCACAAACCTCTCTACTTTGAAAACCAAGGGATAGGTTGCTGGAACGTTAGTTGCCATTGAAGATGCTGAGACTAGTGAGGTCTCAACATCACTTCTGACATTATACGCCATGGTTGGTGGCTTCCATTGAAGATTGTGAAGAATACTTGAAATAATATATTCTAGTAGGATATCAGCAGCTCCACATACTTTCATGCATTGTTCCTCTCTTTTCTTTTCTCTTTGCCGATAGCCACAGATGTGTACAGTTGCCAGTGTGAAAGTGAAAATGAGGTTACTAATAAAATCAAACAAATGCTTGAAGTCACAAAAGTTAAATGTGTGCATATATAACCGTAGTGTTCCAGCTATTCAGATAAGTAAGAAAGATAAATTTTCTCACCTCCTCCTTGAGTCCAAACTTGGTCAATATAATTATAGAGCATTTTATGTCTTATCTAAATCTTTTACTTGCTTTTAGTATAGCTGACTTATACTAAATATAACTCTCTACATGACAGGTATGTATTTTGGTCCTTTTAATTTCTTTTCTTGCATGAAGGACCTCACTTATAAAAATCAGAGAGATTTAAAAAAACATTTAAAGATGATAGTTGTCCATATAAGATGTTTCCTAACCAGTCAGTATTTCCATTAGATCTAACTGGTATGCTTTAACTTTTTTTTTTCCGTATGATTTCCAAAATGATATGCGATGTCTTAAAATTTCTAAGTCAATTTTTATTTTTTTAGTTACCAAATTTATGTAGTTTGTGTCACAATATAAAAATCTATTTGGGCAAAATGGTTAAAAACAACATATTAAAAGTGAACAGAGATCAAAAAATGACAGTTTTTCAATTTTCTCTAAGTATCTGTTTGTCATTATAAGACTTGTTGATCTGAATTCCATACCCTATTGGCCTGTATGAATATAGTCAATGGTGCTTTAAAAAAAATACATCCACATAAGTTTAATTTAAATATTTGAAATTGTGATCTTTCTCCTCTGAATAAATAAAAGGTTTCCTGATCAAATTAGCAAATTGAGTATAGGGATCATTAATTCATGTACTTAAAAAGGAATAAAATGAATTTCTTTTTAAAATATAGTTTCTGCCCATTCACTAATTCAGTACTACTTTTCTCCATCACATTGGTTTGCATTAGCAGTATTTTAATTATTTTTATATGTTACTTAACTGCTTTCTGTTTGCTTCCAAAGTAGTTCTGTTGACAGTTTAAGCTATGTGCCCTATGACTATCCTTATTCTAGACTTTTTTTATAATTTTTTTCTCCCTTTTCTACCTTTTTCATCCTTTTCTACCATTTAGTCTAATGGACTATCTCAGTTTTTGTATCATTATGATTCTTGATTTGTTCTTTCAATAGTATACAATAGTATTTGTAGTCTTAAAATCATTATGAAAAATGAATTTGTGAAAGAATGTAAGAAGAGAATATGACAACTAAAGTGGGATAATAAATCATGTATTAGATTGACATGACATGTTATAGAATGAGGTAGAAGTAAGAATAAACAGAAAAGAAAAAATACCTACCAAAAACCTGTGAAGTATATGAGTTCCAATTTTCCTTAAGAAAGAAATTATTACTGAAATAATACTTATTGTGAAATATGAATTTCTTCAACCTCTTTTTATAATATACTTTACTCCTCACACTTTGTCATCTAGTTATACTGACCTGAATTCATTTGTAAAATAGTCCTTTATTCATTAAAACAGATAGACAGAAAACCTTTGCTTAGAAATATTATCACTATTTCTTTTAATAATTGGTTTTGGTTAAGAATGAGCATACAGACAGAAGTACAACTTGGGCCTGTGAACAGACTGTTCCATTTTGTAATGTTATTGCAGTTCTCATAAAAGTTGTCACTGACTTTCTTTTCCAAAAAAGAGTTTATTAAATGCTTTATCAGTTATTTCATTTTGGGAAGAGATCTTTCCTTTTTGTTCATTATTCTGGGCTTTTCTTCTACTATGGATTTTAAGTTTTGTCTTTCTGGTTACTATTTCTTTTGTGTTATAGGAGTACTCTTTTATAAATCATGATTGGTGTAGAATTTTTGAATGGCATGTTACCTGTGATTCCTTAATACTCCCTTGTACCTAGCAGATCATTTTCCGTTGCAAACTACTTCCACCACTGGTACAAATATTTATCTTATTCTGTCTCTTTGCTGGTCAGGGAATTCATCCTTTTTAATAGAATTATCAAATATTAAGGTCATTTGTGTTGTATTTCAGAAGGCCAGATCTCAATAAGTGGAGAAAGAACTTTACGTTTTAGGAATTCCAGGTTTCAAATCCAGTCCATTTTATCTTCTGTTGTGCAGTCTTGGGGAAATTGCTGAAATTTTCTATTTTAAATTTACATGTTCACCTATTGGATCATATATATTATCTGTTTACTAAGGATTTGGAATTTTAACGATTTGAAATTCTTTAATCTTATTTTATAAATGTAGCATCAGAAGGACCAATTATTTTGAGTTTTGTGTTCTCCATTTGAAGGTGAATCCCTATGATCCAATGAATCCTTTGTAAAAAGTCGACTCAGCTAGGATGTTACACCACCACTGTCGAAGGAACCCTGAACTACAGGAAGAATTACAGATTCAGGCAGCAGTGGCTGCTGGGGATGTTCACACAGTACGAAAGATGTTAGAACAGGGCTATTCTCCAAATGGCAGAGATGCTAATGGGTGGACCCTGCTTCATTTCTCTGCAGCAAGAGGAAAAGAAAGATGTGTACGAGTATTTCTTGAACATGGAGGTAAGTGTCCTTTTCTTTTCCAAAAATTTCACTCCCAAATATAAGCTTGAAATTAGGTGTAAGATAGATTTTGTCTTATGGCCCTTGGAATTCCTTGTCATAGTAATTAGAAAATATTTTAATGTTTTACTTTAGTGGTGATTTTTTCCCCAATCACTTTCTAATTCTACTATGCCCTGATTCGCACCTGATTTTTTTAAAAGATACCCCCAAAATGTCATTGTAAATTCTTCTTGCTGCTTTCCTAAACAACTCCTTATTCAGTTGCCTAGCTTGATTTGTTTCAGAAGCGGAAGTACAGCCCCTTGCTCCCACTGTTAGACATTTAGACAGTTTTCCCCCCACAAATAATTGCTCAGATTCAGCTACCTACTAGAGACCCCCTTACAATACTCATAAGTCTTACAGTTAAATTACTCTGTGAATTTATCTATACAATATCTATAGTGATATTGGTTTAGTTTTCCTATTTATCTTTCCTAGATTGTATTTAGTTTTAGTTTGTAGGCGTTAGAAGAATCTCATTCTAATTTAGTATACTTATTATAGGCCATTAGACATTTTTTGGCCCAGCTTTTTTTTGGAAGCCTCATAAATAGATGTCTTATTTTTGACTCATTTGTCTAAAATTAATTTTTCCTACAATTAAATCTCTTCATACTTTTGTCATTTATCCAAAGGTATGTATTGTACAGTCTAGTTGTCTGAGTTTTCTTTGTAAATTACAAACTAAAGCTGGCTTGGTCATGGCATATAAAGTAGATATAAGAAATAAATTGAAGGATATAGAGCTGGAAAGGACCTAGAGGTCATCTAGTCTAGAAAAATTCAGTATTTTGAGCATTAACACAAGTCTGTCAGAAACAGACTTAATTATCTATCTAAGGGTGGGTGTGGAATGAAAGAGAGAGGTGGTGGGGAGGGGAGGAGGAAGTCAGATGCAATAAAGGTTGACTCACCTATGCTGATTTAGCAGAGGACAAAACTAAGGATACTTCATTTTGCTAACAAGGGACATTCCCAGTGTACCCCCTTGCTCTTCAGACTTATCCTTTCACTGTCTTCAAAGGTGTTCTCAAGAGAGAATTCTTTTAGTTGATTCAAAGACATTTTTACTCCTTCGTTCATCGTAGACAAGATAAAAATTTCTTAATTTTCAATTACACAAAAGAAACCAAGAGTTTCATAATACAGTATTATTTCCATGGAATTTTATGTAAGTATTGATAAGGTTTTCTATTCATACTAGGACACTGTCAAAATATTATTTTCTTAATATTTAATAACAAAAAGAGGCCTTAGTGCTATATGCTTCCATAGTCCTAATTTTACAGATGAAGACTTTGAGAGGTTAAGTCCAAGATTCTGCAGTCACATAATGGACATTTGAACCCAGGTGTTTAGATTCTAAATCCAGTGCTCTTTTTGCCATATCATACGTATGTATTTTTTTCAGTGTACCAGATGCATATTGACAATAGTCCACTTTCATTATAGAACATATTCTATAAAGATTTAGCCAGACTTTGAGTCTAACATTTTCACTCAAATTTGAGGACCTTACTGTGGATGAGGCTGTGACCATGAATAAAGCAGTGTTAATTCTGGGATGAAAGCCTTTGAAAATAGTATCAAAAAGATAATTGAATTCAGTCACTTGATTTTAGGGATAAGAAAACTGAGGCACAGAAAGTATATGAAACTAGTTCTTCTGAGCGCCTCATCCTCTCCATTTTAATACGTCTCTGGGCTTTGGTGTGGAAGTTAAGTGTCAGGAGTGGTCGATTCATTGACAGTCTTACTTAGACTGAGTACAGTTTTTAGTGTACATTTGTATTGTCTTGCTGCTCCCTCTGCTTCTCTTGCTTGCACCTCACTTTTCTGTTCCTGGGAACCGTGGCCTTTGGTTCTTACTTTGGTTTTGCCACTGTTGTTGTCATTGAGATCATTCTGTCTCTCTTTCCCTCCTCTTTCCTCCTCCTCTTTTCTCTTTTGAATGCCTACATATGAAATGTACTTTATAGAATATAAGCTTCAGTGACCTTCCTTTATCCTTCAGTCTTTCCATACTAATTACTAATACTTGATTTAATAATTCCTTCATCTTATTTTCCCACTACTTGTCCTCTTTGTAATTTGTTGAGTTGTCCATTTTCTTTAGAACATATTCTTATCACTGGCAACCCTAAGTTCCATACCTTAGAGTCTGGCCTATTGAAGACCTACACAAATGTTCCCTGTACATTTCACCTTCTGAGATAATGCTCCTATGTCCTACTATTACCCTTTCTACTGCCTAATACAGTCAGATGTGATTATTCTTAAGAACTGTGTATGCCTTAGGCATAGATTGAGAATAGGAACTATGATTCCCAGCCTGCTGTTTCCTGTCTCTTGTTTTCTACTGCAGATCTGCCTTTTTCTTCCCAACAGCCTTCTCCCACATATAAATGATCTTGTCAGTGCTGAAATTAGTGTTGCTATGGTGGTCTTTGATCGTCACTAGAATCCAGAACTGCTTGTTAATGGTACTCCAGACACACGGAAGGGTAGCCGGGCCTGAGCCTGGAAAGAGACTGGACTCGGACTCACGCTGCTCTTCAGCATCTTCCTATTGATTCAAGGGCAGCTAAAGTAGACTAACAGCTTCAGGCACCAGAGGTCTCCTCTGTGCCCCCTTATAAGAAAAGAACTCATTTTTTATAGTGATTGTCAGCCTGCCTGTTTGTATGAGCACCCTTAGGAAAGTATCTGAATTCAAGACTGCTAGGAGCTGCATGTTAATTATTTAAGAGTTTCTGGCTCTGCAGATGAATATTTGCGACCACTGCTCAGTTGATTGTTAGAACGAATAAAGCTGAAAGCAAAATGAATGAGTAGGATTTTAAATATAAAGAAAAAACAGTCTATCCCAGAAGATTCTCTATTTTTCCTGATAAATAAATAAGGTGATCAGTTAGACTTCTCTCAGATGTAAAATTCTTTTTGTCACGTTAACTGCTTCCCCATCTTTTTATTTATTTAGCCAAATCCATGTTATTTAGCAGCATTGAGGTTTGTTTTTTAAACAACATGAGATGAGAAGCACTGTTATTTAATTAAAAGAACGCTAAACTGAGATCAGCAGCTCTGGATTCTGCTCTCCTTTCAACAGAAAATTAACAAGTAACTCACAGTTACTTGTGAAGCGCCGTGCTAGATGCTGGAGATACGATGGCCACATGAAAATAACCTTCCAGACTTATGTTCTCCGTAACTGTTTAAAGGGTATAGTATTTACACAGGTAGACGCAAGGTCCTTTGAGAAGGGAGAGAGTGCTAGTAGCCAGAGAGAGCAGGACAGGCTTCCTGTGGGAGGTGAGGTGAGCTTTGAAGGAAGCTTAGGATTTCAGGAGACAGGTGAACTGGGAGAGTGTTCCAGGCGCATAAGACAGCATGGACAAAGCCATGGCAGGTGAGGGATGGAATGCCAAGTAGACTAGTTTGGCAAGAACATAGAATTCATGAAGGCAGTAATGGCAGTAAGTCTGAAAAGATAAGCTGGAGCCAAACTGTTAAGGGATTTAACTGCCAAACAGAGAAGTTCATATTTCATCCTAGAGGCAGTAAAAAGTCACAGTTTTTTTGAGCAAGAGGTGATGCAGTGAGACCTGGATTTTAGGAGGATTATTTTAATTTTGAACTCAGTTTGTGACTGTGAGAGAAGGAAACGGATGGGGGAGATGCTGTGGAGGTAGAATCAACAAGATTTTTGATAGCAAGTAATTTGATATACTAAGTGAGAAAGAGAGAAGATTCGAGGGTGATTCCTAGGTTGTAAACCTGGATAACTTGAAGAATCCGTTAATAAACATTTATTAAGTACCTGCTATATGCCAGACACTGTGCTAAGCAATGGTGGTAACCTCAGTAGTAATAAGGAAGTTTGGAAAAGGCTTTGAAATTTTGGTTTGGTGAGTTGTTTTTTTTTTTTTGTTTTGTTTTTTTTTGTGAATTGGGGTTAGTGTGAGGTGGGTTGCTATTTTTCAAGACAATGGAGATTAATTTTGGACATGTTGAATTCATGATGCTTGTGAATAGCAACTGTCAAGAAGTTCATGATAACAGTTTTGGGAATAACTTGCGCAAAACTGATAACACATGGGAACTGATAAGATCACCAAAAGAGAGTGTAGAGAAAGAAGAGAAGAGGGGCCAGGACAGTACCTTCAGGGACAGCCACGGTTAAAGGGGTGGGACACTAATGATGGCTTGGCAAAGGCCACTGAGAGGGAGCAAACCGGAGAACTAGGATAGGTCATCATAAAAGCAAAAAAAAAAATTAACAGAAAGGAGAAATATTGTATCAATACTATCAAAAGCAGTGGAAAAGACAAAAAGGATAAGGGCTAAAAGAAGATCATCAGATTTAACAAATAGATATATGACACTGGCCAAGTCATTTAACACCTCTAGGCCTCAATTTCCTCATCTGTACATTTAAGGTATTAGACTAAATAGCGTTTATGTTTGCTTTTAGTGCTAGAGCCCAGTGGTTCTATTCTAAAATGATTGCTTAATACTCAAGTACATTGAGGCATGTTTTTTTAGCAGCATAATGCATCTTAACCATACTTAGCATTGCCATCATTGGACAGCAACAGACACACAAAAAATTAAAATACAGTAAAAGTTGCGTGCCCCTTCTAAATCACCGCCTTATTGTGGCAGAGAATTACCCAAGACAAGACTGGTCATAGCAGAGAATTCTGACAAAAAGTGAATTATGGACAGAAGTTCACATGAGTGTACAGGAAACAGCAACAAAAAACAAAACAAAATGGTGGTCTGATGAGACTGTTAAGATAACTGAGGACAGAAGGAAAGGGAAGGGAGAAAAGGAAAGAGAGACTTAACTATAGATAGGGATAAGAAGATTTTCTTAAAGGAAGAATTCAAAGAATTAGAAGAAAACAATAGAATGAGACCAACAAGAGATCTCTTAAGAATATTAGCAATATCAAGGGAATGGTTTGTGTAAAAATGGGCATGAAAAAGACAAAATTGGTAAAGATTTAACAGAAGCAGAAGAGATTAAGAACAGGTGGCAAGAATATAGAGAAGAACTTTACAAGGAAGATCTTCACATCATCAGTAACTGACATGGTGTGGTGACTGATTTAGAGGCAGACATCCTAGAGAATGATGTCGGGTGGGCCTTAAGCAGCCTTAACAATAAGACTGTTGGAGATGATGGAATTCCATCTGTGCTACTGATGCTATTAAAGTGCTGTACTCGATATGCCAACAAATTTCGAAAACACAATAGTGACCACTGGAGTGAAAAAAATCAGTTTACATCCCAATTCTAGAGAAAGATAATGCCAAAGAATATTCAAATTATCGAACAACTATGCTTCTCTTATATGCCTGCAGGGTTATGCTTAAGATTCTGCAAGCTAGGCTTCAGCAATATGTGGAGCAAGAATTTTTTTTTTTAATATAAATTTATTTATTTAACGTTTTACATTCATTTTCACAAAATTTTGGGTTCCAAATTTCTCTCCCCATTTATCCCCCTCCCCCCACCCCCAATACAGCAAGCATTCTAATTTTCCCTATCGCCAATCTGCCCTCTCTTCTATCATCCCTCCCTTCTCTTGTCCCCATCTTCTCTTTTGTCCTATAGGGCCAGATGACTTTCTATTCCCCATTAACTGTATTTCTTGTTTCCTAGTAGCAAGAACAATACTTGACAGTTGTTCCTAAAACTTTGAGTTCCAAATTCTCCCCAACCCTCCCTCCCCACCCATTCCCTTTGGGAAGGCAGGCAATTCAATATAGGCCTTATCTGTGTAGTTTTGGAAAGGACTTCGATAATAGTCATGTTGTGTAAGACTAACTGTATTTCCCTCCATCCTATCCTGCCCCCCATTGTTTCTATTCTGTCTTTTGATCCTGTCCCTCGCCAAGAGTGTTGACTTCAAATTGCTCCCTCCTCCCATTACCCTCCCTTCCATCATCCCCCCCCACCCTGCTTATCTCCTTCCCCCCCACTTTCCTGTATTGTAAGATAGGTTTTCATACCAAAATGAGTGTGCATTTTATTCCTTCCTTTAATCGAATGTGATGAGTGTAAACTTCATGTTTTTTTCTCAGCTCTCCTCTTTTTCCCTCCACTAAAAAGTCTCCTGCTTGCCTCTTGAATGAGATATAATTTACCCCATTCCATTTCACCCTCTTTCCTCCCACTACATTTCTCTCTCACCATTTACCTTAATTTCTTTTAAGATATGATCCCATCCTATTCAATTCACTCTGTGCTCTCTGTCTCTGTATGTGTGTGCATGTGTGTATGTGTGTGTGCGTGCATGCATGTACGTGTGTGTGTGTGTGTGCGTGTGTGTGGTCCCACCAACTATCCAGATACTGAAAAGTTTTAAGAGTTACAAATATTGTCTTTCCATGTAGAAATGTAAACAGTTCACCTTTGGTAAGTCCCATATGACTTCTCTTAGCTGTTTACTTTTTCATGCTTCTTCTCATTCTTGTGTTTGAAAGTCAGATTTTCTTTTCAGCTCTGGTCTTTTCATCAAGAATGCTTGAAAGTCCTCTGTTTCATTGAAAGACCATATTTTCCCCTGAAGTATTATACTCAGTTTTTCTGGGTAGGTAATTCTTGGTTTGAGTCCTAGTTCCTGTGACTTCTGGAATATCCTATTCCACTCCCTTCGATCCCTTAATGTAGAAGCTGCTAGATCTTGTGTTATCCTGATTGTATTTCTACAATACTGGAATTGTTTCTTTCTAGCTGCTTGCAATATTTTCTCCTTGACCTGGGAATTCTGGAATTTGACCACAATGTTCCTAGGAGTTTCTCTTTTTGGATCTCTTTCAAGCGGTGATCGATGGATTCCTTCAATACTTATTTTGCCCTCTGGTTCTAGAATATCAGGGCAGTTTTTCTTGATAATTTCCTGGAAGATGATATCTAGGCTCTTTTTTTGATCGTGGCTTTCAGGTAGTCCCATAATTTTTAAATTGTCTTTCCTGGGTCTATTTTCCAGGTCAGTTGTTTTTCCCATGAGATATTTCACATTCTCTTCCATTTTTTCATTCTTTTGGTTTTGTTTTGTGATTTCTTGGTTTCTCAGAAAGTCATTAGACTCCATGTGTTCCATTCTAATTTTGAGAGAACTATTCTCTTCAGTGAGCTTTTTAACCTCTTTTTCCATTTGGCTACTTCTGCTTTTGAAAGCATTCTTCTCCTCATTGGCTTTTTGAACCTCTTTTGCCAATTGAGTGAGCCTATTTTTCAAGGTGTTATTTTCTTCAGCATTTTTTTGGGTCTCCTTTAGCAAGGTATTGACCCATTTTTCATGCTTTTCTTGCATCTCTCTTATTTCTCTTCCCAGTTTTTCTCCACCTGTCTAACTTGATTTTCAAAATCCTTTTTGAGCTCTTCCATGGCCTGCGCCCACCAGACATCCACCTCGGATGTCTGGGATATAGAGACCCCGACCTCCACATCTTTCCCTTGATGGTAAGCATTGTTCCTCGTCATCAGAAATGAAAGGCGGGAACATCTGTTCCCCAAGAAAGTAGCTTTCTGTGGTCTTATTTTTCTTCCCTTTTCTGGGCATTTTCCCAGCCAGTTACTTGACTTCTGAGATTCCTGTCCATCCCCACCTAGATCCACCCAGCTAGTGCTTGGGGTCTGAGATTTAAATGCTGCTCCCCAGCCTCAGGGCTTTCCGTGGCAGGCGTGGCTGCTATTCAGTGTGAGCCTAAGTTCTGGTGTTCAGGTGGGGGCAGGGCCACCTCCCAGGCTCACTTCCCTTAGGGGGTAATGGAGCAGAGCTCCTGTCTGCTCTGGGAGCCTCTGGCTGCCGCTGCCTCCCAAAGGGGCCCGAGTCACGGAGACATCCCGTTCCCCTCTCGGCCAGCCTGGAAGTCTCTCTCACTGACCTGTAGCGCCTGTGGGTGGAGGGACCACCGGAGATTCTGTCCCTGAAGCCTGCTTGGATCTGTTCCTTTCAGGGCTGTGCGGCCAGGGCAGGGCCGGGGTGGGCTCCACTGTCTGGTGCGCAATGGACCCCTGGGGACGGCTTTCCAGCGCTTTCTGGAACGGAAGTCTCCACTGCGTTTCTGCGCGGCTTGCTCTGCTCCAGAATTTGTGGGGAGTTCTTTTTACAGAAAATTTATGGGCTGTAGGTTCGGAGCTAGCATACGTAAGTCTTTCTACTCCGCCATCTTGGCTCCTGGAGCAAGAATTAACAGAAGTGCAGGCTGGTTTTTGAAGAAGCAGAGGAGCTAGAAACCAAATTGCTACCATTTGCTGGATTATGAAGAAAGCAAAGAGGTTCCAGAACAATAATATCTACTTCTACTTCATTGTCTACATGAAAGTCTTTGACTGTGTCGTCACAACAAAATGTGTCAAATCCTTAAAAAGATGGGAGTGTTAGATCATCTTATCTCCCTGAGGAATCAATATCCAGGCCAAGAAGAAGGTTTAAGATTGGGAAAGGAGTAGGACAAGGCTGTATGTTGTCAACCTGATTTAACTTAGGTGCACTCACCTTATGCAGAGTGTCAGGCTGGATGAAGCAAAGGTTGGAATTAAGGTTGCTGGGACAAATACCAACTTCAGATATACGGACAATACCATTCTGATGGCATAAAGTGAAGAGGAATTAAGAAGCTTCTTGATGAGGATAAAAGAGGAGAGTGTAAAAGATAACTTGAAGTCTAACGTAAAAAAGAAAGTGCTGAGGTTTTGGCAATTGGCTTATCACTTCCTGGCAACTAAAGAAGAAATGGAAACAGTGTCAGATTTTCTCTTCTTAGGCTCAAAGATACATGAACGAAATTCAAAGATAATTCCCCTTGAAGAAAAGCTATGCAAATCTGGACAACATACTAAAAATCACAGACCTTGCTCTTCCAACAGAGGCCCATATAGTCAAAGCTATGATTTTTCCAATTGTAATGTATGGCTGTAAGAATTGGATCACAAGGAAAGCTGAGAGCTGCAGAATCAATGCTTTCCAATTGTGGTGCTGGAAAAAGATTTTTGAGAGTCCCTTGGACGTAATAAGGAAATTAAATCTGTCAGTACTTAAATTAATGAGAAGGGGATAGCAAAGGATAGGATGGATAGATTGTGCCGTGGAAGCAAGGAACATGAGCTTGGACAGACTTAGGAGATAGTAGAGGATAGAAGGACCTGGCATGCTAAGGCCCATGAGGTAGTGAAGAGTCAGACAACTGAAAGACTGAACAGCAAGAAATTGTCAGACCACGTTGGGCATTTTGAGACATATTGGGAATAGAGCTTTAGTAGCAGCAGTGCTGTGATTTTCAGAAGTAGAAATGTATGTAGTTTTTATGTTGTCTGTGCGGAATGGGAAAGGGAAACTGAAAAGCGGACAGAGCAAATCACACAATGGATGTAGGAGAATCATCTCTGTGCTCATTTGGTTAATTCATTCAGCAGGCATTTATCCTAGATAGAATTCTCTTGGATGATCCTTTACATTGCAAGTAAAAGAAGTATAGAACAAAAATAAAAACTCCTTACAGCTCTCCACACAAATATGCCCCTGTGCTCCCCCATACACGTATTTGCACACAGCTGATGGGAATTCTGAGCAAAATTAGGTATTCCTAAACATTGATGGGTTATTGAGTCTGTTCCCCTAGATTTCTTTCGTATTGAAGGAATTCTTATGTCTGTAGTAGATTTAGGGAAACCAATATATTATACCTTTTTCTTTTTTCTATTTTTTTCATTTTCCTTTTCCTTTTTTGCTTATCATTCTCTGTTTTTAAGCCTTCAAGTAGTACTGATATTAAGACATTAACCTTATTAGAGACATTCAGGTTTTAAGAAATTTGCTGACATCTGTACTCACAGATACCTATAAGTAAGTAAGCTCAAGGCTTAGGCATATAAACATAGATATACAATCTGTAGACCTTTGTGACCATTTATTTGGCTGTATCACCAGTGAATTTCTTTATTAATCACTGACACATTACTGTAATTTACTAGTTAGTTTGAGTTACTGTTATGTCATAAGATGTTGGTGGAAGCTAAAAATTTAAAACATATCATTTAGCATCCATGACATAAACTTTGGAGTAGTTATGAACAGGTAAAAACATTTCGGCCTAAATATATCTAGATGTATATACTGTACATCCTTATGTAAAAACTTAGAGATTGAAGGGTTTGTAAAGACTGTCAGTGAAACACAACCACCAACTATACACCTTCTATCTTTTAAAAATAGAACATTTCTCAGGAAGCCGCTTTTTTTTATAGTGTGAGCGTAACATAATGGGAAAAGTCCTGTGTTGGAAATAAAAGAGATTGTGGTATTCATTGTGGCTTTGCTATCACCTTTGCTGTATGTCCTTGGCCTGGTCACAGTTTGTGGTGTTTACTTTTTATGATCTATAAAATAAAGTACTTGAACCAGATGATTGCTAAGTTAAGGTTCCTTCTGTGATTCTTTGATGTGTTTAAAATCTAGAATTTAACCTAGGTTAATTCAGCAAGATGTAAGCAACTTTTAGAAGAAAAGGAACATGCAAAATAGAAAAAAAAAACCCACACAGGAAACAGGTTTAGATTATAGGATCATTATTCTAACTATTAATAAATAGGTCAAATCAGGGTAGAAGTAAAGGTCACTAAAGGATGCTGTACTATCTAGCTAAAATTTGTCCACACTAGCAAATGGAGAAGAGGGAAAGGTCCAACCATTTCACAAATAAGATGGCATGGGGCATGTCCAGATACAGGTTAGAAATGGACAACTTCTTGGCAGGATCATTACTTTTTAGAGTAATAGAGGGGAAATCCTTTGGAGTTCATGACTTGTTGCTTGTTTTAGACAAGCATAGTAGCACTTTCTTCGCTGCTGCACTTACTTATATCAAACAGACTTGACTGAGTCTAAGTAATTCCGCTGGGTAAAATAAGCTGAAAAAAAGAAAATTGGTAACTCAGCTCATGACTATTTGCACCAGGAGGTGGCAGTAGAATACTTTTTAAAAAAATTTCTGGCTGCATTTTTTTTTTTTTTTTAATCACATAGTTTCTCAGTTTTGTCACTTAACCTCTAAGGCAAACCATGATATCCTCGCTATCACTGTGAATGAAAATAAAACCATATGCTTTTGGTTCTGGTCTTTGTATGTTTTAACTTCCCCTGATGATTTACCTGATACCTCTTCATGGCATAGAGATAATTTTGGCTATTCAAAAGTTATGCCAGTGCAGTATGGACTTTTCAGGTCTTCAAAGCTGGAAAGCTTTGAATACAAGCTTAAGACAGACTCTATATATTTGTTGTCAAAGGACTAGACTAGCTAAGTTCAGAGACCACTCACAAGAAGGTTGACTACCACATGATTAAGTTTTTTGGCTTCCACAGCTCACAAACAATTTACTTGTGCATCCTGTACCAGTGAAGGGAGTATTCACACCAGTGAAATCAATGTATGTTTTTATAAACCTGTCTTTAAATCTTTATTTTTTTATAGCTTTCACTAACAACCATGTATTCAATTGAAAATTTTCATTTTTCCCAAATATTATTACTATCTTATATGTCATTATTTGTCTTATTCATTTTCTGAATCCATTATTCATAGTATTTTTTATATTACCATTTGTTGAGCATTACACAAATATTTGACTACACAGTTTTGAAGGCTGATGATTTTTCAGAAAGTTTCATGCTATTTTCCCATTGTGTTTCCATGTAACAAGGTAAAAATTAAGAATTCTTTTATATGAATAAAACAGTATATTAATAAGTCATTTGAACTGACAAATTTAACTTCTTGCATTTAAATGCTAGCCCGATAGAAGTATGAGCACAGCAAAGTGACCTACTTAGTCTGATGACAGCAGAAGCTATTGCCCTTCTTTGGCCAGTTGGACAAGCAGTTTTGGTGGAATCAGAGCCACAAACAGATGTTGATCCAGTCTTTTGGCTTGAAGAAAGGTTCTAGGGCAGGTGATGAAAGTCTTAGGCTGTGACAGTAGGTAAAGAGTGCACTCATAAATCATCATAGTTTTATTAAGTCAGTCAATTTGGGAAGAGTTTTGTGTGGTTTTCAAAAATGAGAATATTTACACTAATGAGGTTTCTTCTAATTTTTCACACAATGTGCTGCTTACATTCTTGTAAATTTCAAAGTTCTTGTAAAAATAATAATTTAAAACAGACTTTTCATCTTATGAAAACATGCTTTATCAAGATCACTTAAAAAACATATATCTTACATGCTTTGGAAATCCTACAGACCACAGAGAAACTTTTACCTAATACACCCTAAAATAACACAATCTGCCAGACCACAGTACATCCGCAATTTAGAATAGCAGATGTTGCTACACATGCTTCTTTTTAAGACTAAGAAGCAGCATAAGAGAAAATAAAACAAAAGTTTAAAATGGGAGGAAAACATGGTAGAAATGAAGAATTGGAATAGCCAGGAGAGAGATGTAAGCAATTGGTTTCAAATAACCAGGAGAAAAGGATGTGGCTGTCAGGGAGCTATATGTTTTGTGGATGCCTTTTCAAGCACTTATGTGATCTGTCATCCTCATTCCATTAAGTTAGACTTGCTAACTTTCCATTAAAATGGATTTTAATTTAATTAATGAGAAGAATATTATATGTCCATTTAAAAACTTTGATTTAAAATTTTGTTCTAAAATGTGCATTAGAGCAGTTTTTGCCCTCTTAATGTTTTTTAACATTTTTTTGTTTTGGTTTTAACTTTAGCCGATCCTACAGTTAAGGACTTAATTGGAGGCTTCACTGCTCTTCATTATGCAGCCATGCATGGTCGAGCCCGGATTGCACGCTTGATGTTAGAATCTGAATACAGAAGTGACATTATCAATGCAAAAAGCAATGATGGTTGGACTCCCCTCCATGTAGCAGCTCACTATGGTAGGGACTCATTTGTCAGACTCCTGCTAGAGTTCAAGGCTGAGGTCGATCCACTGAGTGATAAAGGTACAACACCGCTTCAGCTGGCCATTATCCGAGAGAGGTCAAGCTGTGTGAAAATCCTTCTGGATCACAATGCCAATATCGACATTCAAAATGGTTTCCTGTTACGATATGCTGTGATCAAAAGCAATCACTCATATTGCCGAATGTTCCTTCAGAGAGGAGCAGACACAAACTTGGGTCGCTTAGAAGATGGACAGACACCATTACACTTGTCTGCCCTTAGGGATGATGTGCTTTGTGCCCGAATGTTGTATAATTATGGAGCAGACACTAACACAAGGAACTATGAAGGACAGACCCCATTGGCTGTTTCAATAAGTATTTCTGGAAATAGTCGACCCTGTTTGGATTTCTTACAAGAAGTAACAAGTATGTAATATATTTTATTATAATTGTCCTTGGTATTACTGCAGTTGTTTTTACTTTTGCATGTTTTTTTTAAAGAATTTGAAGCATTTACAAACTTCATGTAATGTCAGACTTCAGTCATTCGCAACAGCCCTGACTGGTAAGTAATGCTTTATTCATTCAAAATAAAAAGGAAGTTACTGTCACATCATAATAATCATCCTATGACAAATTATAAAGGGGAATGGATTCTGCCACTAATATTCGGGATACCTGTAGTTGTAAAATAGAAAAGGGAAGAGAAAGATGAAGGAGAACCAAGAAAATTACAAAACGCTCATGTTAGAACAAGGGAAAACAGTCCCCATTGGCCATAAAGCTTGTCTTTTCAGGCTCTACAGATTTGATATTGATATTAGGATTAACGTGAGTTTTATTGTTTTTATCTAGATATAGAGTGATATTACAGCTTATGATGTATAATTAACATATCTGTTAAAATTGTTTTATTGTGCATATTGTGAACTTATATTCAAAGGAGCAGTAATGTTATAAGTTCACATTTAATTATTTCATGAGTTTGTGAATCCTAGCAATTACAGAGAAAAAAATTGTTTTACCATTTTGTTGCTGTAATGTACTATTTACACTAAGTTTTTTTTATTTGTTTTTTGGTTTTTTGAAGCATATTATGCTTACTCTTTATGGCGATGGAAAAAATAAAGTCAGGCCTAAGTGAAAGCCAAACAATTCAGTGGTTTATTGAAACATTTGGTTAATGCAGTGATAAAAATCAATCATACTTATTTGAATCATTGTGGATCACATTTTAACCCCATGCACTGTCAAACTAAATGTTTCTGGCTGTTGTTCTTTAATTTATCTCGTTTGATATTTTTAAAGTGTAAATATTTTCTGTTTTCATGATCTCTTCAGTTCCATAGTTACTCCTTTTCCAGCAAAAAGTAGGGGTTTTCTTCATAAGTGAATTCATTATTCTACTTTTTAATCATTTAGGTGTATCTTTTTTCAGAAAAGATACAACATGTGATTCAGAAATAAGACAAAATCAAATTTAGAGTTCTAATCTGGCTTCTATTACGGATTTCAGGGAAGTGGTATCCATCTTAACTTTCTTCCCTTTCTATAAAAAAAGGTAATTACCATGCTTTGCCAATCATCTTTGGATATTTTCATGATATTATGCCACTAGCAAAGAACTTATACTTAGAATGCCTAATTATTTGCTGTCTTTTCTATAGGAAGATCCATGTGATCTATATATATGTTATTTATCACATGGTTTTGTTTTTCCTGATAGGGATGTCTGCTTTGGACCCGTTTTTTCTTGTCTAAACCTTTTATTACTAATCATGTAGTGCAACAGAATTATTGGACTTTCAGCTCATATTTATATACTAATTTAAAATTTACAAATCATCTTCCTCACAGTAGCTTTGTGAATTAAATAATACATTATCCCCATTTTACAGATGAAGAAGCTAAAATATAGCATTGTGATTTGCCCAAGGTCACACAGCTATTAAGTAGCAAAGCCAATACTTAACCCAGATGTCCTAATTCTAAGCCCATTGCATTTTCTAGCACACCATGCCTGTCATACCCCACCTCCTACTATGCCTAAGTAACTTGGATATTTTACTGTTTGTGCCTTGACTTTTAAAGGTAATTCTTAATGTAGTACTTCATCCCCCCCCCCCCTCCCCTACCCCTTTCCTAGGGCTATTAAATGTTTCATTTGGCCATAAGATGCAATTTAACATTGTCTATTTTAAATGTTAGCATTTGAGGTGTTTTGATCTCATATGTTAAAGTTATTGCCATTATCAGTAAAATTAAATGAAACTGATCCCAGCTACAGAGGGAAGGGTATTATGGCCTGCTTCATTCTCATTATTTGGATAAAATAATTTGAGCTCAACTAGAATTTGAGGATTGGAATAGTATACTTGCATATAGCTTCTTCTTTCTCCCTGCTAATCCTGACCATTTCATCTCTAGTGTTCTGACTTTTAAAAAGGTATTGAATGAAATTCAAACCCTGCATCTCTCAGCAACTTTCCTAGCAGTCTTCATTACAGCACTGATAAGGACTTTAGTATTGTCACAGATAAAACTGACCTGATCTGGAGGCTTAGAATTATGTTGTACCATATCTCCAATAAGTTTTCATTTTTTTCTTTCATGGACTCTTTTTTTTGAATATTTGCTTTTTTCCTTCATATATCATATTTTCTTCATACATCACATTTTTGATGTTCAGTTGAATTACCTTAGCAAACCAAATCAAGGAAGACATACTGCCAGTTATTAATAACCTTCAGGTATCTCCCATTTAACAGTTATTTTTACTGTTAAAATAAGTAGAATTAAGAAGGTGAATTGCTTCTGATCATGTGCCCCTAGAAACTTTGACTCCTGTGGCCTAGAGCAAAGGTTCTCAATTTTGTGTGTGTGTGTGTGTGTTATGAACCCCTTTGGCATTCTGAATCCTAAGTATCCCTTATCAGAATGTTGTTGTCTTTGAAATTCATAATTGAAGAAAATGTCAAATTTCAGTTATAGGTTAATCAAAACAAAGATTTTTTTCCCCCTAAGTTCATGGGTCCTGTAAGATCTATCCGTGGACCTCTTAAAGGTCCTTGGACCTCCTTAAGAATCCCTGGCCTCAAGGATAAATTTTAGTTAGAAGAAGTAGAAACTTGTTTAAACATTTAAAAAAAATACTTTCAGTAAATGGGTAGCTCAAAATTGTTCTGCTGCTATGAAAGTACCAGAGCTACTAGTCAGTTACATTAGTGCTGTAGAAGAGTATGTTAAAGAAGAAGAAACCTGAAATCATATTTATTCGTCAAACGGATGGATGGAGTCTTGAGGTGGAACCCTGGGACTTCTTAAAATTAAGTTTTTATTAATGTCTTTTATTTTTTTAAATCACAAAATTTCCCCCAACAGCCCTTCCCCTCATAGAGAGATATCCTTTTTGACAAATGTGTTTAAAGATAAGACATAGAAGAAAAATAAGACATAGAAAAGAATTGACACGTCTTATCAGTATATATCAAAAAAAATCTGAAAATGTGTGTAGCATACCACTCATAGATCGTCCACCTCGGCAAAGGGGTAGAGTATGGGTTTCTCATATCTCTTCTTTGGAGTCATGCTTGCTCTTTGTAATTTTGGAAATGTTCACTTTTGACTTTTTTGTGGTTCTTTCTGTTTACATTGTTGTTATTGTGAATATTTTTTTTCCTTGGCTCTGCTTCAGTTCATATAGATCTTTCCAAGCTTTTCTGTATTCATCATATTTGTCATTTCTTATGGCACAATAATATTCCACTGCATTCATGAGTCAGTCTGCAGTTGGTGACTTTGCTATGTCAAAAAGTACTACTATAAAGATTTTGGAGTATATGGGAACTTTTTTCTTACGTCAGACTTATTTTTCAATAAATGGGTCTCAGTTTACCCAACTATAAAATAAGGGACTGGGACGAAGATCTCTTCTTGCTTTACAGTTCTATGACTTTGCCTTTAATAGTTGAATGTCTGTTAATCACTTCTTAAGAAGCAGTGTGGCATAATTGGATAGAGAGCCAGCCAAGAAGACACACAACTGGCTTTTTAACCTGGGGAAAATCATTTAACCTCTCAGTGCTTTAGACAGTTCTCTAAGATTTTAAGTTGCAGAGGAGATGCTGACCTCTGCATTGGCAGAGGAAGTTTCCTCAATTGCTAGTTTCTTATTCCAGTGAAATCCCAGGTTTAGTTTCAGTCCCTATGAGTCTCTTGATAAATATGGAAAAGAAAAAGTATGATTATAGCATATTGAAGTAAAAAATGTTATAGTGAAATCTCAGTTATCCAACATCCTATCTTTGAGATAAGTTTTATTTTGATGTTGCAAAAATAGTTGTCTTTAGCAAAGCACCCTCTTGATTTCATTTTATAAATGTGAAAAACACAGACATGACCATACTGGACAACTCGTGGTCTATTAGGTTATTACCTATGGTAATAACCAGAGATTTTCTGTGGAAGCCTAGATAGGTGTCCTCATTGACATTAACTTTAAATATCTCATCTTTTCTCTGTAGCTCTTTGTTTATCACATTCATTCATAAATTTAAACTAAAGGTAGCATGATGAATTGGAAAGAACAGTGAACTCTGCCTTCAGACCAGGTTTTCAGTTTTTGCCTTTATACTATCTTGGTGTGTGAATTTAGGCAAGTCACTTTACCTCGCTAGATCTCAGTTTTCTCATCTGTAAAATGAAGAGGTAAGATTAGATATTCTCTTTCCCCTCAAATATCCTGTGACTCCATTTATGTTTCCTGCCGTTACTGGTTTCTGGTGGTCCTAAGCCCTTAAATTCATAGCCTGCTATGGAAAATAGTGCTTTCATTTTCCTTGTATCTGCCAAACTTCAAAGTATGTCCCTTTGCCAAGCATTTATTAAGAGACTCCTATTTGCTAGATCTAAAATTTGTTTTTCTTTTTCTCCTATTTTTGTTGCTCTATTATTTAATGTACTGAAAATAGTTATCTGTTGTTTATCTGAATACTATGTACAGCCAGACTATAATAAATATGCTGCAAATGGGCATTATGTGCCGATTGGTTGCCTTACTCTTAACATCTTAATGAACCTTAATTTATGTAGCATTTTCCTATGATTTTTTTGTAATTTATGAAAGGTAAATAATACTCTATCTTGCTTTTATTTTCCTCTTATGAATGAATGATTGAGGCTAATGTTTTTCTTAGAAGAAAAGTTATTAATAGAAGTTAGCAGTTATTTGGTAGGACTTTTTAAAGTCCCAGAAGCCCTCCATGGGTTACAAGTCATAGGATATTTTCTTTGCAAACTTATCTATTAGGAACTAATATCTGTCTAGTTTATTCTGAAAAGCACCCAGTATAATATCATTCATAGGTGCTTAAAAATACTATTTCACAATGATAGCAGTGACTCTAAACTTCTCACTTTGTTTTAATTACAGCTATTTCTTCTTTTAAATTGAAGAAGCATAACCGTTTCAAGCTTCCCTTTTACCAAACATAAAGTAACAATAAAAATCACAACACTCCTTTTTTTAAACTCAAGATAGTGAAACTTAGTCTGTGATGTGTATTGTCGAATACAGTAAAATGCCAGGTATGTGAACTAGAAGACCGCACAAAACCTCCATTACACCAAGTGCTTTTAAATGTATTAACTCATGCATTCCTTTGAGTATTCTTCCTTGATATATCAGCTAAAAGAACCAGAGGGATTTATCAAAGCAACATAACACAGGAACTGTTTGGTGAAAGATTATCTGTTGGATTCTTGATTTACTGTGCAAATTAAAGGCAACTCCAGATATATTCAAGGCACATTCCCCCATTAGATTTTTTTCAGTCAAGTCTTAAAAATCACTTTGAGAAGAAATGAAATATAGAATCATAGATCAAATTGCATGAGATTTTAGAATTTTTCAGCTTGAAAAAATGCTTTCCCCTTAAATCTTTTTATTCTTTTGTGTGACTTTATATATTTGCTCACAGACTTCATTCTTAATATATCACATTATTGGGATTTGTTTTTCATTCAGTGCAACGTGAAAATATAAGACTAATAATTTGCCTATGGAAAATGTGATTTATAGACAGAGGTCTCCTTATGGCCAACATTGTGTTCTGATTACAGATTAATTAAATTGAAGTTAGGCTTTGATTTTAGATAACCAGTGATTTTTCACCGCATTCCCCAAGGAGTAAAAAAGAGCAATAAAAGCTCCCATTGTCCATAGTTATGATTTTGTTTAACTTGTTTCATACTATCTCTGATGTTTTACTGTTTTAAGTTACTGTGAAATTATAGACTTTTAAAATAGCAGAATGAAAAGGGATTTCCAAGTCACAGGCAAGGGAGAAAACATATGTTTGTGGTAGGATTTTAAAATGAGGTGGTGAGATAAAGCAAAGAGGTACAGGAAGGCTATTCCAGATGTTGTGCTGCAGTGAAGGTCCTTGAACTAACAATAGTGGGATTGTATGAAGTAACTTCGAAAAGGGTTCAGAGTTTTATTTTTATATTCATATTACAAAAACTTCATAATCTTTCTTGGTTCATTTTTTAAATGTTATATATCACAGATGTTTTGCCTCTTTCTACATTTTTGAGATTGTTTCTCATCTCAATTAAGAACTTTAACAATTATAAATATTGAAATTTGGATATCAAAAGTAGGTGGACTTGAATTTCTAATTCCAGAAATTATAGTAATAGGTCATGGTTTGTAATGGACCTTATTAAGACTTGATTTACTTCTATTTCATACCCACCCACTATGATAGTTTTTTTACAAAATCAAAATACTAAAAAAACCCCTTTGAATTGTTATAGAATATATTTCAATTCTTCAGTATGGTTACCCTTGCAGTTTTTGTGTATATCCAATAATTGATGTGATCCTTAGATTACACTTTTTGCAATCATTCTTCATGCTCATTTCTGACTCTAAAGTCTTAGACATTTGAGATCTTACAAACTAGAATAAGAATGAAATTCTAGGATACCAGACAAGCCTTGCACCTAGTCCCATTTGTGCTTTTCCCTTTCCTTACTTTCATTTACTCTTTTTACTTCATTTACTCTCCCTTGCCCCCAAGTCCCACTCTTCTGTATTCGAACACTTGTAAATAATTATGTAATAATAAGAGCTAGCATTTACAAATCACTTTAAGATTTGTAAAGCCCTTTATGTAAGTTATCTCATTTTTTACTTACCACAGCAGAGGGTCAAAAAAAAAAATTATGTATTCTATGTAGTAAATTCATTCAACAAGCATTTATTGAATACCTACTATGTGCTTAATAAATGTGCCTTGTTACTGGTGAACAGTGTTTCCTGTAACTCCTGGGATTTTTTTAGTAAATTTCAGTATATTCAATGATTAATCTTTTTATATCTTTAAATAATATTGCAGTCAAATACACTCAGATACAGGAGTTTCTGAAGTGTGCATGTTGGTATAGCATTTTAAGCCTCCATTCACTCATGTGCTGATTGAATGAACTATTGCCAGTTTTTCTTCAATATTTTTCTTCTGTGTGTTTTTACTCACATCCCTGTCTAATTCTATTTAGTAATATCCATAGTTCTAATGTTAAGCTGTTAATTAGGTCTGTGGCCTTAGGGAAATCCTTTCATCTCTGAACCTTAGTTTCTTCATCTTCAGGTGAGAGTAAAACCTCCCTAATCTGACCCCATAGAGTTCTTAGGAAGATTTAAGGAGATGGAAGATGTGAAAATATTTTTAAATGTTCATATAGATTTGTAGTAGTTTATATCCTGGAGTAGAGGGGTCAAATTCCCCAGTGTAGCAGAACCAGATTCAATAACTGGGCAGTGTTTAACAAAATAAAAATACAATACAACATAAATAATGTTAATTTATGCTTTTCTAAGTCACTATGCTCCCCAAAGGAATTCATTTCTGTATGAGTTTGACACCATTATCTTAAATTATTGGAAGTTAATATAGTAGATGATTTTCCTTCGTAACAACATGAGAAAAAAGGGTTTTTGCAAAGCACTTGTTTTATTCATACATTTTCTGGTGTTTTGGTCAAATCAAAGAGCTGGACTAGATCATCTTCAAGGTACCTTCCAGTTCTAAATCTACGGTCCTGTGAGGCTTACAATCTTGTGAATATGAGTGGTTCTTTTGCATCAGTGCTTGAGGAAATTCTTTAAGCTATGTTGAACAAAAAAGGGAAACTATTTTGCCAATGATTTCAGCTCAAAGGCAAGGCATTCAGAATTTTCATTTTTACATGCCTGTGACTTTGTGATTTGAGATACATCATATAAACTTTTGTCTGTTTCCTCATCTCTACCTATAAAAAAAATAAAGGAGGGAAATATGGAATGCCCTAATTTAAAACACTTTTAAATCTAAGAGTTCTATAAAAATGCAAACTGTTACTGTTAATGCTATATAGCATATAAATAGACACTACACATTCCAAGAAAGGGACAATCATTTTACCTGGGAAGGAGTTTGTTCTATAAAGATATCTTGATGATTAAAGATGCTCAAATTACCCTTGCAGTTGTCTGAATACCTGAAGTAATTTCATTTCTTCAGCTTTGGCCCTTTAATTTAAAGGAAGTTTAAGGGATTTTTTTTTTTGCACAAGTGGCTATAAAAACCCCAAAACAAACAAACAAACAAAAAAAAAAACCCAGCACTTCATTAAGTGTTCTGAAATTTAAACAAAAGTGATTCAGAAGAATTAGAAAGAACTTAACTCCATTTCTGAGGGGGAAAGAAACCAAAGAGCAAACAAAATCACCTTACCCTTGAGACTTAGTCCTAGAAGTTTCATTTTTATAGAGAGGGTTAAGAAAAGTTTGTAGAGATCAACTGGAACATAATTACACCAGAACATGCAACAATATATCATACTTTTGGCTGGCTTACATTTTCTTCTTTGAATATATTATTGTAGTGGTTTCTATAAACTTATCTTGATTATAGCCTTTGCTCATCTATCTAATGAGATGATTCATGCTGTGACAGGAAAGATTCTAAAACTGCATTTTTTTTTAAAAAAATGGGAGTATTTAATTCCCCCTTTTATGGATTAATTTCTACTCTATTATTGTTTGCAATTTATTTCAGGTATTGCAGATAATCTGTATATAGCAGTAAACCTTGAATATTTTAAGAATCCTTTTAGCTGGATAAGGAAAAATTTATGTAAGCATTTATTGAAAATGACAGTGATAGATTATTCTCCTAATAAATGTGATATGTAATGATAATTGGAGATAGCTGTGTAGAGTTTGTATAGTTCTTGTGGCCATACAGCTGGTTTGGCTGCTGAGGTTTGGAGTGAGGGAGGGATTATTATTTTACAAAACCAAGTGTTTGGGCTAAATAAATATCACTGTTAAAGGAGAAATAATAGTAATAACAGGGCTTTTTTTCCTTTCTGCCACAGACTCAGCCTTGAATTAGCACTAGGGATAGGTCAGGAGCCCAGGTAACAATGGGTTCTGTATTGATGAGGTGGAAATGTTGGTAGGTGTGAAAGTGGCGAAAGGTTTTGTAGTTCCTCTGTCTTCCTAACTAGATCAGCAGTGCTTATGTGAGCTGAGCATGCATAAGTTGAGGTCTGCTTTAACTAATTTTTACAGAGACACATACATACACACATATATGCATGCACATCATTGTTAACAGATTTACCCCTTATTAATTTCTATTTCAAGCCCTTGCCATGACTTATCATTGTAGGTACATATCACTGTATGTTGTATACACATACCTACTCAGACACACCTATACACACATACACATATGTATATGTGTTTGTGTGTGTATATATATGTGTGTATATATACACACACATTTATATTTTATCACATCATGTCATATTATATTGATACATTTTTAATCAAAATAACAGCAACAGAGTGGCAAAGCCTTTTCAGAGACAGGTTGACCATTATGATAGATAAAGATCAAGTTTTACATAAATTAGTTAAAAGGCAAAGACTTTTCTCTGAGGAGATTGTTTGTTCACTTTTGTGAACTGCATTTTAGATTTACACTGTAAACAAATGTTTCATCTAAACTAGCGTCATTTTTAAAATCATTAAAAGCATCTCATCAGACCATAAGATCACTGAAGTAATAAAATGGCCAAGAAGTCTATGAAGTATGTCCATTCCTTTATAAGGAAGCTTTTTTTTGCCAGTATGGAGGTTATATTACTTCACAATAAAACCTTTTCTGTGTTCCGCTTAAGAAGTTGCTGAAAATGATTGATGGAAAACACCATAATTAAGCATTAACCAGGCACCAGGCACTAAGCTCAACACTGAGAATACCAAAATCTGATTACATTCTAATGCGGGGTGGAACTAAGCATATATTAGAAAGTGGCAGCTAAGGAAGGAAGCTAAAGAGATGGTAAGTGGAGTAAGGAGTTTACTCACCCTTTCCAGAAACAGTGATAGTGTTGATTTGGTTACCATTCTCTGAGCCCAAATTGAAAAGCATGGGTGCTGGGAGGAAGGTTGCTGCTGGTTATAACACATGGTGGCATGGTTAGAGGACAACCAGGTTGAAGCATGGCTGGGAGTTTTGGAGCTATGTAGGTATGCTGAACCCATTTCACCAGCTAAAGCAGTGCAACCCCAGCACTGAAATTCTAGGAACAACAGTAGAAAATATTTATTGCTGTTTGTATCTCTATTGTGTGTGTGTGTGAGAGAGAGAGGGAGAGAGAGAGGGGCAGACAGACAGACAGACAGAGAGAGGTTTTTGAGGGGGGGATTTGAAAATGGAAAAAAAAACCATATAAAAAATATATAAGATTTTTAGGTCATTACTAGGCAGTTATGCTTTTGCCTCTGTGTGGTTAGTTGATCGATAATAGAAAAATAGACTCTATAAAAGTCATTAGAAACATGGTTCCTCACTAAATAAACCAAAAATGCCACTTTAAATCTTGCAATTTTAGCTTTATAACTTTTTTTTTCTAATTTTCTTTTTAGGGCAACCCAGAAACTTGCAGGACCTGTGCCGAATTAAAATTCGCCAATGTATAGGCCTTCAGAACCTAAAACTACTTGATGAACTCCCAATTGCCAAGGTCATGAAAGACTACTTAAAACACAAATTTGATGACATCTGATATCAATGGGACATCACGAGCAAGATCAGGAGATACATACCGGACACTTAAAGGCTTGCTTGCCTTGCACAGAGTATATCCTATGCAATTTCTGATTTGCTGTGAAGTCAGAAGGCAGGTATACGCTTGGGAGTTGTTTGTTTGTTTCTCACCGTAGGGGAGGTTGTTTTTATGCCACACGCTGGAAGCTCTTAATTTTGGTTTCTTGGCCCAGGTCTGAAAGGTCCAAGCTTTGTGTACAATATCGCATCTAGAAAATTGTTGTTTGTCGTTACTGATGTTGGGTTTTTTAATGGAGCGCGCAGGTTTGGAGTGGAGAATTTACCCTTTTCAGAATGCTTATGGCTTCCATTGGCACGCACGGTGTAAACCAGCTGAGCATTGTTACTGAGCTGAGTGAGGTTTGGAGGCATAGTTTTATCCGGGGGGTCCAGGGATATGCTGGAAAATGCCATAAGAAATTTTAAAATAAATTCAGTCACCCCATTCCATTTTAATGAATGCAGATTGGCTGTTTTATACAGTTCTTTTCCTAATTGCTATAGCTAAGATATAATAAATCTAGTACCTCGGCTTTTCTGTTAGTGTGCTCGTGTTTTTAACTTTGTTTTTTAATAACAGCAGTACACTACGCAGAGACATTGTCTCATTTTCTCTTTGTCTCTAGTTGAATATGTTCTTTAAAAAAAGTTAATGGGAAAGAAAATAACTTTATAAAGCTAATCTATTCTGTTTCTAAAACAGTGCCTCTGGTGCAATAACCTTTCTGGTGTATTTTTTACATTGTTTTATTTAACGTTCATCATTCCATAGCCAGCTTAGGTATGTCCATGAAAGTAGGAACTGACTGCCACTTTAATTTAGTATTGCCATACTGTAATACATCGATTGAAGTTTTGATTTTAACATCTTTCCTGGAAACATACTTTTACTCCAACCATAGATTTCACACTCATGTTGGTAGGTGTTTTTAAAAATATAGTCCAGAATTTGATAAAAACATTTTGCTTTAATACAGTTAAATCATTTGGTGTGGTTTCAAGTTTTTTTTTCCAATTAAATTATAATAAAATGTCTGTGGGGTACATATTTAGTAAATTCAAATAATTTATAACACAGTAACAAAATTTCCCCTATATTTTGATAATTGTTATACTGAATGGTTTTATTTTCTAAGTTGACCGGGCACATATTTGCACTGTAAACATGATAAGACATGATGAAGTGTCTTAACAATTGACAGGATTTCTGGGACCCATAAAGATCTGAGATGATGCCCTTGGAAATGTTTTCTGCACATGCTTTGGCATCGTATTAGCTTCAGACTGTCATTGTTCTTAATGTTTTTGTAGACTTTTCACAGTTTTAGGTATTGGTAATGAGTTTGTTATCAGAAACTTAGGTGCTGAAGCAGTTATTATTTTCTGTATTGCTAGTTTCAGATCAGAAAATGTGAGGGAAATGGTTTAACTGAAAAATGTAGCTAAATTCAGAATTAGGCCTCCACTTTGGCTTTATCTCTCTAGAGCCAGAAGTAGTAGTTTAAGCACAAAGCTTAATGTTAGTGTGAATGCACAATATCCAATGGCAGTGAGAATTATCTTATTGTGCCTAGGCAGTGAGCAGGTTTTCAAAAATGGAGACCTATAGAAAGAAGAAATTGATAATATGATTCATAAAGCTTTTCAATTTCAGGACAACACTTAAAAAGTGACTTAATTCAGTAATGACTGAAGAGTTATTATCGCTTGGGCATAGTGGGATTTGAGTTGGTCTGTGCTTTTCATACTGAAAAGGTTGTATGCCTCCCAAAAATGGTCTCCAAAAAGAGGTCACATATCACATAAAAGGGGAGTCTGAAATTATCTGCCTTCTCATTCCATTAGGTGATTCCTAGGTCAGGGATTAATAAGGGTCAAATAGGGACACTTGCATTGTCTGAGTCCACTTGGTTCCTCTCTGTGTATGTCACAGTATCTAGTCCTATAATCTGAGGAAATTGCAGGACCTAGGTATGATTAAGTGAGGGTAGGATGGCATGGGAGTCTTGCACTCTTTAATTTCTTGGCATTCCAGAGCAGTAATTTAGTTATCTTTTTCCCCATAATTGTTAATTTATTTAGTTTAAAACTTTTTTTTTCCCCATTTTCATTCAAGATACATCAGTATTTTCTAAGCTGATTTAGCCACTGAGTTTTAGTCAGGGAGTTCCAGATAAACAAATCAGATTAAGGTAAATTCTTTGTTCTGTGTTGCTGCTGTGACTTCAGAAAAATTATGAGAGATCTTCCTGAAAATGAAATTTCTATTTAATGAAGAATTGTATAATTCCATTATTTATTGTTTGAAATTTGATTATTCTGGTAACTTAAAAAAACACTTTATTTTGCTATAGTTAATAAAATCCCAGTCATATCACATTTAACAATATCTAAAATATGTTTAGGTAATTGGTCAAACTTATTGATTAAAATGCTAGTCTGTATTTGAATTTGATTTACATGGAGCCATTCTGTTGTCACAATTTGGATAGAAGGAACAAGGGTTTTTAGAAAACAGACTGATTTGATTATACCAGAAAATCTTGACTACACAAAGTTGAGACCATATTATAATTTTTATAGATCCTAATAGTTTTCTTTTAAACTACTTTATTTAACTTATTACTAAACCTTTAAAAAATATATTTGGCAAATACACCAAAGACGCAGGCGAGTAAAAGATTATGATCATTAATGAACTGCAAACCTCATCCTTTAAAACTAAGCAGAGTGTTTTGTAAATATTTGTGTTTATAAATGTACAGCAGAGTAAGAGTGTTTTTTAGATTATTTAATTCCCATATTTCTAAACTATTTACTACGTTATAGTCCATACTCGTTAGTTTGAAAGGCTTTTGACTGTTTTGGTTTTTAATTCATTATCACTCATGCTTGGAACAGCTCTTCAGCTAAAGAATTTAGTGTTCTGGCTAGAGTTGGCAGTAGCAGAAGTGCACATCTGGACAAAGAGGAGCATGATTCATTTCTCATACACACCCTAAAAGAGAAGAGAATGTGTAGTTTGATTACGAGAGTGGACCATGAGGAAATTGAAATCCTAACTTTTCTGCAGAGTTGCTCACTAGCCCAAAATGTGATTGGGATAAGAACAACTTCCAATTTGCCCACAAATTTAGCTTCCATGTAACTCCTTGTGTGTTATATCATAATGTATTTTGTTCTTCCTTTGTAATGTAAGTTTTGTTTGGGTCAATTTGAATTTAAAAAAAAAAAACTTAAACCTGGTTTAAAAAATATTGGAGCCTTGTCCTGTTTATTTCTAGTTTGTTTTAACTTTTTAATCTCCAGCTGTTTTATAAAGAAAAAGGTAAACCACTTTTCATATATCAGCATTTTGACTGACCAGGAATTATGTAAGACCATGATATTAGAAGCCAGTGCTAATGCAGATGAAGTCATCATTGAAGTCTTGTTCATGTGAACATCCAGCTATGACTCTTGAAACCAGAAATGTGTAATCTCCAAAAGTCATAACACATTCATATATTTAACAAAAGTTGAAACAGCACCATACTTTTGGGGGAAAATTTAACCACTGGCTTTGTGTGTGCAATACAGAAAAGAGATGAGGTTTGGCTAACACATTGATTAAAATACAAAAAGGCATATTAAGACAAGTCAATTAATTTGAGATAGTTTAATAGATCTCAAAGAGAAGGAAGCAAAATGATTCTTTGAACTCATAAACCACATAGCCAGATTATCGTAGAGGAGGGAGGCAGTTGAAACTAGCAATTGATTGATCATGTCCTTGAAAAGGAAATTCTATATAGTATATCAGCTTAAAAAACAAAAAAAGCACCTCATGCAAACCTTCTCAATGCCTGGCTTATTGAAGGCCATAAATGTATATTTTAAACTAAGTCTGGTGAAGATCAGCAGGTGGGTCAGATTTGGAAAATTACTGAGTTGTTTGGAAGTCTAATTTCAGTCCTATTCAAGTGTTATGTAAGTACTCTGTTTGTTTTTTCAGCTGAAAGATGGTTTATAAAAAATGGTTTGACAGCTGTTGACTTAAGAGATTATCTGTTTGATAAAAACATTTGCAAGTCCCATACATTTGGGTGTTGAAGATGAAATTAAATGCAACTCTACCTTGTTTGGTTAAATTCAATATATCTAGAAAGATGTTCTTGGGTCACTTGAGTATAAGGAAAGAAGTTGTGTAGTTTTAAAACATGATTTTCATTAAGTACTAGTAAAGGTTTTGAAATATTCATAAATTTTTACTTTTAAGACTAAGTGGCCAATATGGAGACTTGAAAAATATTGATTAACTTTCCTTTATCACTCACCTAATTTTATGCTAAGTATAGATTGAGGTTTTTAAAAGAAATTGTATGTATTTAACAGAAGATCTTGGCATATTTTATAGATGTTCTTTTACTTTCTAGAAATACTGTTGATACATGAGCAGTTTTTACTGTTTTTACTTGAGGCAGATTTTGGGAAATTTATCCATTGAATAAATGACAAGGTAAGAGAGTAGTAGCCTAAAAATAATACCATGGATTCCTTTTTCTGCAGTCCTTGGTTTTCTTTCTTGACATGTTGCTCTCTGAAAATGGTGCCTTGCACAGAATAGGTGCTCAATAAATAATTTTTATTCGACTAATTGTAAATGTACCCTGTTCACATATCTGTGCTACATTTCAATTCAGTACCAAAGAGGTAAGTTATTAATGAATATAGGAGATTGATAATGTATTTCAAATAAACAAATAATCGAGAAGTTATTTGTCCTGTATTGCTATGATACCTTAAAATTATGAAAAATATTATTCATCTCTAATGAAAAAATGTATCATATTTGACATTTTGTCATTTGTGCATCTTAAAAGTAACATTCCTTGGCTTAAAATTCTTTTGGTTTACAGGTGTAATTTTAATTAGAAGATTGTTTTGAAATGAATACAAATGCAAATGCATTTCAAGTGTGATCACATTTTATTAGTTATAAGTAGTGACTCATGTTTTGGTGTGAAACAAAAATATTTAAATTTCAGCAGAATGACTGTTAAGCTTTAGACAATGACGATCAGTTGAAACTAGAAGGTAACTATTATATGATGAATAGATGTTCTATCAGTAAGCATCCCAAAATGCACAGGGGGTTCTGCTATCACAGGTTCTTAGATCTGCATTCATAAAAGGGAAGGCAACTTTTGAGGGGTTAGCAATCACTTTAATCAAGCATATGTATCCTTTAACCAAGTACATTTATCATTCACTAAGCACCCTGAATGTCAAAGAAAATACAGAGAAATTAAAAGTCAACAGACATGCTTGCAAAATGTCTGATCATTAACATACACACATCTTTACCAGAGAGGGCACATCTGGGTTTCTCAAAGCTGGGGGTGGGGGGAGGCCTATCTTCTGGGCCTTCCCAGAGCCCTCTTCTGGCCAAGCACTTTTAGTATGTAAGCCTCACCCTCAGAGTATTTATATACTTTTTAGAGCAGAAGGGCATAACCCTCTGACCCAGTTCCTCAATAGAAAAAACAAAAGGTACTTGGGACCCTCCTACAAAACAATTCCCCTAATCAAGCTTCCTACCATGGGCCAGCCCATCAACGGATGGGAAAGATCCTCCTCAGTCACATTCAAATACAGGCACTATACTTCTTGATTATACTAAAATAAAAACAGCAAAAGATCCTATTTTACTTGCCATTACAGATGTACACTGTGAAATGAAACTGGTAATCCAGCTGTGGACACTTCCTATATTATCTTACAAATAGATGCACATCTTTCCTGCTGCTAGTTTTGGGGCTGAAAGCTATTTTCTTCTTCCCTGGTACTTTCAACTAAGTATTCAGTGTTGTCTTCCCACCTAGCTACTTCCTTTTCTCTTTTCCTCCCCCCCCAAAAAAATTATAGAATAATTTACTGGTGATGATACTTGCATAAAATTAGTTTCAAAAATATTCACTCCTTTAATTTACTGATCACAACTTTTTGCTAAGGCCCAATCAATTTTACCTCAGAAAATAGTCTGGATTCTGCCTTGGAGTTTTTAATGCCACTTATTTTTCATCAGTTACACTGAATTAGAGAATATCAGTCATTAAACATTTACATTCATTAAGTACCTTTTATGTGCCAGGTGTGTGCAAAGTGCTAGGGAAAGAAAAAGCAAAACTTCTGTCACTCACACTCAGCCTAATGTAGGAGACAACAAGCAGACAAGTATAAACAAGGTATATACAGGATAAACGGGAAATAATCAACGAAGAGAGGCGATAGAATTAAGAAGGGTTTGGAATGGCTTCCTGTAGGTGGAATCTGAGTTGAGACTCAATGGAAACCGGGGAAGGCAGTAGGCAGAGATGAGGAAGGAGAGCATTCAAGGCATGAAGGGGCAAACAAAATGCCCTTATATACACTTGAGTTTTTAGTGGTATCTACTAAATATGGTATCCACTTCTACTAGGAACAATTAAAAAAAAATCAGACAGTATTACACCATGTAACTACTATTGAGTGTTCTTACACTGAGTGACATAATTTGAGTAGTGTTGATGGAGAAATAATTTTATGTGGGTTTATCTAATATCTTGGACTCTCATTGCATATGACTGATTTAGCAGTGCGTATTTGCTGCTTTGCCATTACATTCAGACTTTGAAATGTCTTTAACAGTGACATTTATTTGTTACGTTGAGAGAGTTTACCAAGTTCATTACAGAAACATACCTAATTCCTCTACAAAGTCTTTTTCACTGCCTTCATCATATTGTAGGGATCTAGAGCATGGGTGTAAGCTTTAGCAGGTGCTACAGTGCTTGAGGGGGTATTAAGTAATCTAAGGCAAACATTCTGCTTTCAAAGGCCAACCTGGATAGATACAGAACAGTTTATCACCAATGGACTGGATGTGTGGTGATGAATTTTGATTCACAAAAATCTAAAATTAAGCCTTCAATCCATGTCACCCATATTGGTGGCAAAATAGAAAAGGATGCTAAGAATCACAAGTTTTAGATCTTCAGTTATTTTGCACTTGAAATTCTGTTAATATCTGTCCAGTTGTTGAGGTCTGACAGGTGCTGTACCCCAAAATACCAACACACCGAGTCCTGCTCAAATGAATTCAACTCAAGCCATCTTAAAGCCAAAGAAGAACAAAATTTGTTAAAGATGTGCCATATTGGGTTGACTTTTAAGGAACCTAAGCATTTATAATTCTTGAATTCACAAGCAGGCTAGATAGAATCTCAGCTAGACAGAGTCTGAGCTGGATTGAATCTGAGTGACTTCATGGAGACAAGATGGAATTTATATACAGAAAGTCCATAGGAGAGATCTAGAGGTGGTCCAGTGGTCTGGGAGGAGGGTCTAAGGAGGATCTTGATGGGATTGGGGTAACTAGTGATGTTATCCAGGGTGGGAAACAGCTGGAAGCAATTGGGAGGTATCAGACAATGCAGGGCTTGGGTGGGATGTGGGTAGGGCAATCAAGAGGTAACAGACAATGGAAGGCCAGGCTAGGCCAAGGGCAACGGATCTGAGTATGAAAGGCCAGTGGGAAGTGGCCTTTAAATAGGAAGATTCAAGGGGAGTTCAAGGAAGTTTCCAGAATCTGAACCCCGTCACAGTGACCAACAAGAGGGTATACTAGTGAAGGAAGCTGCTTTGTATGAATCTCATAAATGAAACCAGAAGACAAAAGGAAAGTGTACCAAAATGAAAGAATGAGTTGTATGTATTTGTTAAAAGGGATTTGTTTGTTTTTAATGGGAGGGAGGAAAATACTTGTTAATTAAAAAAAAAATTTAAGAATTTTAAAGCATATAAAGGAATTGGCAGATTTAGTTTTAGACAAAGGCAGTAGTATTTCCAAAGAATAATTGGTTATCTTGTGTTCTATTGCTCATGATTTTTAAAAATAGTAATTCAACTAGTGTGATTGTGTGAGTGACCTGATATGACCTCAAATCACAAATAGGAAAGGAACATACCCACCAAAGCCTTTATTTTGTCTTTAAAATTGTCTCTCCAATTTTGTTTATTTGTGGTATTTACACCCATACATTTATATAGACAAGGATCCGGTGTTTTAGCTTTTATTTTTCCATTTTCATCATATCACAGCCCCTGAAAGGGCCTAGAAAATCGTTAGTTGGGATGGGGACAGGGGTAGAGGGAGGAAAGGGAGACACTTGGTTTGGGGTTGAACTCTTAAGTTCAGAAAAGGGCCTTTTGAGGAGCAGTTTAAGAGAGCCAGTGGGCACAATATCCTCAGGACAGAGGCTTCCTGCGGAGTAAAACACACTCAAGAGAAAAGGACAGAGTTGTGAAGCTAGAATGACAAGATTTCGCAGTTGTTTGGATGTGTGGGGTGAATAAAAGTAGTTGATGTCACAGAGGTGGGTAACCACAAGGATGGTGGAAGAATAATGGTATTCTAATCAGAAAAAAAGGAAGTATAAAAAACCTTGATGTTCCTGAGAAGACATGATAGCCAAACTTGTTAGTTCCCCCCCCACCCCCCGAATGTGGTCCTTAGCCTGCTGGATGACTGTGGCATGACCCCAAAGGGTATTTGATTAATTACAATTAGGGTCACATCTCACACTGCCTCAGTCAGTTAGTTCTGGATGTCTCGAGTGTGTCCTCAACACAGATCACATGTACAAATCAAGATGCTGTATCAGAGGTTCCCAAAGTGTGCCATACTGGCCCCCTGGGGGGGTCACTGGAGCAATCAGGGTGAGGGAGGGATAGTAATAGCTTCTGGAATAATTGGGAGAAATTGAATGAAAATAAGGGAGTGGTGGAAAGAAGTTAAGAAAATTTTGAAAAACTGTGTTTCATGTGTTGCATAGCAGTTAAAATTGTAGTGATTACATTATTTTCCATATAAACACACAAAATGCAGGTTATAACCTCTCAGTGGTCAAGTCTGCCAACAGGTCTTAGCAAGCAAGTGTTGGCAGGCAAGCATGTCACATGTCAGGAAATCCAGCATGCATCAGCAGGAATATGTGCATGTAATGACTTGTTTACAATATGATACTGTATGGTTACATGATGCAATATTACATCATCAAAATTTCAATGTAGGAAAACCTCATAAATTTATAATAAATTGTTAAATTTAAAATGCATCATTTAAAATATTTCATTTTTTGAAATTAGGCAAATTTCAAAAAAAAGGGCTAACAGGTTAAAGAGAGATTTCCAAGGGGGCACTGAGTAATTTTTTAAAAGGGGGTGGTAGGCCAAATAAGTTTGGGAACCCCTGCTCTAAGGGAAGGGAAGAAGCATTAAAAGCCTGCTATGTGCCAAGCACTGTGTTAAGTGCTTTACAAATGTGATCCCATTTGATTTTCAACAAACCTGTGAGGTACATCTTGCTGTTAACCCTGTTGTATAGATGAGGAAAACTGATGCAGACAAAGGTCAAGTGACTTGCCCAGGGTCACACAGCTAATAAGTGTCAGAGGCTGAATTTAAATTTTGGTTTTCCTATTTCCCAATGCTCTATCCACTACACCATCTAGCTGTTTCTTGTGGCGCAAGCCAGACCACCAGCACCAGAGCTTGTCAACTTCTGAAGAGATAACATGCCTCAAAGAGTTTCTCTATTTGTGCACAAAGAAGAGATATCTTCCTATATTAATGTACTCTTCCTAGCTAGGTTTCAAATAATTATGGAAATTTAGAAGTCTGACTGGAGGAATGAGGGGGTGGGCATTTCATGCAAAATGGAATAGAACTGACTACCAGTCAAATAAAACTAGCCAATGCCAGCATCTTTCAGAGAAATTTTAAAAACTCAAGACTCTCTAAATCAACATACTTTTTTATTTTACTTTGTAATTAAAATAATTTTAACTTTTTTATTTTGAGTTCCACATTCTTTCCTTCCTGCCCACTGAGAAGGCAAGCAATATGATATCAATTATAATGTGAAATCATGCATAACATTTCCATATTATGTGAAAAACAAGAAAAATAAAGTGAGAAAATTATGCTTCAATTTACACTTAGAGGTCATCCATTCTCCTTGGCAGTAGATAGCATTTTTCATCATGAGTACTTCAGGATTATCTTGGATCACTGTACTGATCAGAGTAAGTCTTTCACATTTAAACATTAAAATATCATGTACAATTATGTTGCTTTGTACAATCTTGTCCTACTTCTCATTTCATATCAATTCATATAGGTCTTCCCAAGTTTTTCTGACACTATAACCCCTCATCTTTTATAGTGTAATAGTATTATTCTATCACAATCATATGCCACAACTTGTTCAGCCATTTCTTAATTGATGAACATTCCCTTGATTTCCAATTCTTTGCAAACACAAAAAGAACTGCTATAAATATGTTTGTACATAATAGGCCTTTTACCTTAAAATTTCTCTAATTATTATTGACTTAGATAATTTTCCATATGACTATAAATAGCTTTGACTTCTTCTGAAAACTGCCTGTTCATAATGCTGGACTCTTACCAACAGGAAAATGAATCATATTTTTATAAACATGACTGTGTTCTGTATATATCTGAGAAATAAGGCCTTTATTGGAGAAACTTGCTTTAAAATTTTTTATATTCACTGTGGTATCTTTTAGCAAAATGTAATTTCCCTAATTGCCTCTTTTAATTAGGTGTGTTTTTGCTATTGCTCTGACATCATGATTGTTATCACTGCCTTTTTTTTTTTTACTCCAGCTGAAGAATGACAGATTTTGCTTCAGCCACTTATTTTACCTCTATTGTGTCTATTTCAGGTGTGTCTCCTGTAAGCAACATAGTGTTGGATTCTCATTTTGAATCTGTTCTGCTTTCCATTTTTATTTTATGGGTGAATTTACTCCATTCACATTCACAGTTAAGATTACTATGTGTTTCCCTCCATCCTATTTTTTTCTGTTTATCTTTCCCTCTTTTTTACTTTATCCCTCCTCAGAAATCTGTTTTCTATCTGACCACTGCCTCCCTTAATCCATCTTCCCTTTTGTCACCTCTTCTCCTTCTCTTATCTCCTTCCCATCCTTCCCCCAGGTCCCCACTGTAAAAGCTCTTCCTTCTGTGATTCTTTTAGGTGAGATAGTTTTCCCCATTCTTCCTCTCCCTTCTCCCAAGGCATTCCTCTTTCATAACTTTTTTTTTTGAGATCATGCCAACAAAATCAACTCGTACTCATGCCCTGCCTATGTAAACTCTTTTTAATTTCCCTAATAATGGTGAAATTCTGAGATGTTACATAATCTCTTCCCATATAGGAATGTAGTAAACTGTTTTAACCTTATTGGGTTCCTTCTGATTTCTCTTTTGTGTTTACCTGTTTCTGTTTCTATTGAATCTTGTGTTTGAATGCCAGATTTTCTATTCATCTCAGGATCTTTCTATCAAGAATGCTTGGAAGTTCTCTATTTCATTAAATATCCTTTTCTTTCCCCCTGAAGGATTATACCCAGTTTGGCAGGATAGTTTATTCTTGTAATTCTAGCTCCTTTGTTTTTTGGTATATCATTTTCCAAACCTTCCATTCCTTTAATTCCTGACTGTGACTATGATATTTGAATTGTTTTTGACTACTTGTGATATTTTCTCCTTGATCTTGGAGCTTGTAATTTGGTTATAATATTCCTGAGAGTTTTAATTTTGGGATCTCATTCAGGGGGTGATCAATGGCTTCTTTCAATTTCTATTTTACCCTCTGGATCTAAGCTATTAGGGTACTCTTAATTTCTTGGAACATGTTTTCTAGGATCTTTTTCTGATCATAACTTCAGGTAGGCCAGTAATTCTTAAATTATCTCTCTGCAACTTATTTTCCAGATCAGTTGTTTTTCCATTTAGACATTTCACTTTTTCTTTTATTTTTTCATTCTTTTGACTTTGTTTTATTTGGTTTTTGATATCTCATAGTCATTATCTTCTACTAGTTCAGTTCTAATATTTAAGGAATTATTTTCTTCAGTGAACCTTTGCACCTTTTTTTCCATTTGGCTTATTCTACTTTGTAAGAAGTTCTTTTCTTAGTGAATTTGTGTACTTCCTTTTCCACTTGGCCTATTCTGCTTTTTAGGTGTTATTTTCTGTTAGTATTTTTTGTGCCTCCTTTATTAAACTGTTGATTCTTTTTTCATAATTTTCTTGCATCCTCATTTCTCATTTTTTTTTCTCTATCACTCATCTCTTTTATTTTTTTTAGGAATTCTTGTTGAGCTTATTTGCAGTTTTCTTTGAGGCTTTGCTTGTGGCTCTTTTCACATTGTTGTCTTCTTCTAAGTTTGTGTTTTGATCTTCCTTGCCACTGTAGTAGATTTTTATGGTCAAATTGTTTTGCCTGTTGTTGTTTGCTTATTTTTCCAGCTTATCTCTTAAATTTTAACTTCATGTTAAAGTTGGGCCCCACATGTAGGTGAGGAAGCACCATCCAAGCTTCAGGTTTTTTTGTGCTGCTGTTTTCAAAACTAGTTCTGAGGTTCTGCAAATTTTGAGTGTGCCCATGGTGATGTGATCCAGGGAGAGTTGTGATCACTGTTCTCCTGGTTTATACTCTGGTCTTTATCTAGAAAGGGCCCCGGCTCCCCTGTAGCCACAAGTACTAACTCTCTTTCTTACCTTGGAACTGTGACCTTATCCCTGCTTCCTTATGATCAAACACAAGTACTCTTTTTCATCTTGGAACTGTGACCCAGGGCAGTAGAGCTGGGAAACAGTACCAAGTCTTGCACCCAGTGCCAGAAGAATCCCCTGTAATCTCTTTCTGAACAGTGGTTCAATCCCCTTATTGTCTCTGGACAGAGCTTCTGAAGCTGCAGCTGCTACTGTCACTGTCACCTCAAAAGCCCACCAGGCCTCTCTTACTCTAGTGTCACAGACCTCTCCTGCTGACTTAAGTTTTCTTTGGCAGGAAAAATGTGTTACCCTGACCTTTTGTTGCATCTGCTGCTGCAGAGTTTTATTTGGAAGGGTTATTTTTAAGTTGTTTGGAGGAGAATGTTGGGAGAGTTTAACTGGGTTGCTGCCATGGTTGTGTTCCTCAGACCAATTCAGATAAGAAACTTATAGTGCTTAGATCAGGAGAGCAGTGCACAGACTTTATCATAGATTACATTATTAAGGGAAAACTTATAGGTCCTTGGCCTGAGCTATCCCTGAGATCCTGAAATAATGCAACACTCAGTCCTCCCAGAAAGCAATATCAAGACCCAAGAGGACACAAAACAGGAATGAGCAAGGCCCAGCCATTATGTCCAAAAGTGAAGAAAGTGTGGCCTTAATGCAAAGTCCAAAGTCAGGAAGTAAGGTTGGCAGAATGAGCCAAAATAAGTTGTACCATAAAAAGCTATGATAGTTGGTAGGGATGATCAATATACAAATATAGAAGAAAATGACTCCAAAACATCTGTAAATAAAACCTTAAAGAAAAACAAAGCTTGGACACAAGTTCAACTGGAATGCCTAGAAGAAATAAAGAAAGAGATTAGGCATTTGGGGGTTTTTTAATTGTTGTTTTTGTTGTTTGTATGTTTTTTAAGAGGTAAAGATGAATTTATTAGTTAAATGGGTGCTAGAAAAAACCGTGAGTGTTTCCTAGATCACACATGATTTGGCAGCCACCACTAAAAGGGGTGGATAGTTTGGAATATGATGTTCCAGAAAGGTAAAAAGTATAGGTTTGCAACCAAGAATAACTTACCTAGCAAAACTGAGTTTAATCCTCCATGGAGGAAATTGGAAAAGAAATGAGAACTGTGAATGAAAGAACTGGAAAGAGAATTAGCAGATTCACACAAAAGATAATAAAATCTTTACCAAGCAACAGATTCCTTGAAGTTTAGAATGAACCAAACAGAAGTTCTTGACTCCATAAATCAGCAAGATATATTGAAACAAAATCAAAAGGCTGAATAAATAAAAGAAAAAGTAAATTATTTCATGTCAAAAACAACTGACCTGAAAAACATTAAAAAGAAATAATTTTGATGCAGCAATTTCACTTCTAGGGCTGTATCCCAAAGAGATCATAAAAGTGGGAAAAGGACTCACATGTACAAAAATATAGCAGCTCTTTTTGTGATGGCCAAGAACTGGAAATTGAAGGGTTGCCCATTAATTGGAGAATGGCTGAACAAGTTATGGTATGTGAATGCAATGGAATACTACTGTACTATAAGAAATGATCCATAGGTGGACTTCAGAAAAACCTGAAAAGACTTATATGAACTGATTCTGAGTAAAGTGAGAACCAGGAGAAAATTGTTCACACTAATAGCCACAGTGTGTGATAACTGATAGATTTAGCTCTTCTCAGCAGTGCAAGACCTAAAACAATTCCAAAAGACTCATGATGGAAAATGCCGTCCCATCCAGGGAAAGAAATATGGAGTCTGAATGCAGACTGAAGTAGACGATTTGCTTTTTGTTTTGTTTTGTTTTTTCTTTCTTATGGTTCTTCCCATTCCTTCTAATTCATACAACTTGACTAATGTGAAAGCATGTTTAATAAGGATGTATATGTAGAGGCTATATCAGATTGGGTGCATTCTTGGGGAGGATAAAGAGGAGGGAGGGGGACAAAATTTAAAACTTATGGAAGTGAATGTTGAAACTAAAAATAAATTTATTAAAATAGAAAAAAATAATTTATGAACAATTGAACTACCTGAAGGGCAAGACCAAAAAAAAAAAGCCTAGATATCAAATTTCAAGAAATTGAACTAAAACTGCGTAGATCTTTTAGAGTCACTGGGCAGAGTGAAAATAGAAAGAATTCAGTTACCTCTTGAAAGAAAGCCCCAAATAAAAAACTAAATTTAAAAAACAAACAAAAAAAAGCCAAAATACAGAGTTTCCAGGTCAAAGAAAAAAAAGTACTAGAAGCAGCTAGAAAGAAAGAAGTTCCAAGAAGCTAGAATCAGAGTCACGATTTTGCAGTCACTACTAAAATAAATGGACAGTTTTGGAATGTGATTTCCATAAAACAAATGATATAGCTTTGCACCCAAGAATAACTAGCAAAATTGATATGATCCTACAGAGGGATGAGTATGATCCTACAGGGGACTTCCAACCATTTCTGATGACAAGATTAGAACTATGTAAAGACTAGAATATAAACACAGGAATTAAGAGGAACATTAAAAAAGGTAAATATGAACAAGCATTCATAGGAATTAAATAAGGATAAGCTGTTTACATTCTAATGTGGGAAGAAAATATGTGTTCCTAAAGAACCCTATTATCATCAAGGGTCAGAGAGAGTATAATAAGACGAAGCCTGCGTATTTTTTAAATGTTTCGATTATCTTAAGAAAGAAAAAGGGAGTAAAGGGGAAAAGGAGAATTAGCTCACATAATTTGGGTACATAAGGAAGAAGAACATACAAACAAGGGAACGATAAGGGAGAGTGGTTGACACGAACTTCACTTTCATCTGAACTGATCAAATTAGGGAAGTGTACATATATGCACAATTGGGTACAGATATACATTTCACTCAACAGGGAAACAGGAGGGAAAGTGGAGAGAGAATGAGAGAAAGGGAAGGTTAAGGGCAAGATTAGTCCTAAACAAAATAATTTCTGTCCAAAGAGGGTAGAATAGGAAGGAATTTCAAAGGAAGAATGAAATGATAAGAACCTGTGATCAGGTTTAGGACTAGGGAAAGAAAAGATGAACAGAGGAGCAAAATCTGATTGTATCAAATCTAGAGCACCAGTGATGAGCACGCTTCTTTTACCATCTTCCTCTTTATAAAAAAGAGGGAATGGGAAATTGATCAAAACAATGACCAGTCATGATTCTAGACACTTCTTAATGAAGCATGTTACCTACTTCCCAATTAGAAGGTGATGAACCCAGAGTTCTGACTGAGAATTTTTGGGGGTGAAGGACATGACCAATGTGGACATTTGTTTCACTTGACTATATTTATGATAAGAGTTTTGTTTTTAGGAAAAAGAAAAAATGTTTGGTATTTGGAAAATTTTTTAATTTAAAATAAATTTATATCCTAATGCAACAGCATCAAATTCATAAAGAAAAACTTACAAGAAGACATAGACTACAATACAATAGTACTAGAAGACTCTAATGTCTGTCTCTAAGATTTAGAGAAAATAAGTGCAGGAGGAAATAAAGAATTGAAAATTTCTAGAGAAAATTAGAATTAGAAGAATTATAGTGTCTTCTAAATGAAAATATTGAAGAATATATGTATTTCTTAGCATTATGTGTTTTATTAAAAAACTAACCATATTTTGGGCCAAAAAGATATTACAAATGAATGCAACAAGACAGAAATAATAAATATTCTTTACAAGGTAGATCATTTTAATCTCACGAAGTTGAAAAAAGCTTCTACATAAACAGAATTAACGCATTTAGGATAAAAAGGGAGCTGGTCAGATGGGGGATCTTCACATCAGATTTCTCAGAAAATGGTTTATTTTCCTGGATATATTGAAAATCAATCATCCAAAAGCAGTAAGTAGCCAAATAATTGTAAAAGGAGTTACAAACTAGAGCAAACATGTGAAAGAATACTGCAAACTACTAATAATAAGAGAAATGGGGAATCAAAATAACCCCAAGATTTCACCTCATCCAGCAAATTGATAAATAAAACAAAAGATGAGAAGAGTCACAGGTGAAGGACTTTTGGAAAGATGGGCACACTGCTGCATCGCTCGTGGAGCTATGAGTTGATGTAACCATTTGAGACAGCAATGTAGAATTATGAAAAAAGGGTAATTAAGATTTACATATCATTTTATACAGAAATTCTGTTACTAAGCATATACTCCAAGGAGGTCATTAATAAAAAGAAAGTCTCTATATACACTAAAATAACATCTTTTTTGTGACAAATAATTTAAGGGGAATGAATTATGCATGAATGGAATGGAATACTACAGTGTTCTAAGAAACAATGAATTTGGCGAATAAAGAAGAACCTAGGAAAACTTACATGAATTGATACAGAGTGAGGTAAACAGAACCGAGAAAGTAACTACATACACAATGACTACAACAATATCAAAGAACAACGACCACAAAACAATCAGAATCGAATGTTGCAAAATTATAAAGAACAAGCAGGTCCCCAAAGTAAAGTTATGAGGAAATATCTTGCCCATTCCTTTTTATGGGTGGGGAGGTCCACAGCTATGAAATATGTATATTTTCAAAGTTTTCAATGTATTGATCAGTTTTGATGTTTTTTTCTCTTTTTTTTGTTACCTGTGATGGCTTCCTGGGAAAGGAAAAAAGGGAGGTATATAGGAGGAATACAAATTCAGGTATACAAATCCCCTTGGCCTTCTAGGTCCTTGGGTGTGGCCTTTTGACTGAGTCCAAGTTTTGCAGAAAAAATCCTTTTTTTAAGGGGTTTTGTTCTGTGAAGGTTGGATTTAGTCAGAGAGCCACACTTGAGGACCTAGAGGGCTACATGTGGCCTTGAGATCACAGGTTCCCCACCCGAGATGGTTAATGTCTTTTGTTCATTTCATACACCCTACACACAATGAATGTCATGTGTTGTGGACTCCAGGCCCTTGATTATGCTGGTTGCTTCCTCTGGACACCCATAGCCTTCTTAGACCATGAGGTCCAGAGCTGACCACATTCTGCCTGATGACATGTTCCCTATTATTGTGGAAGGTTCCATCATCCTCCTAATGACCAAGTATCCCAACCTAGGTTTCATTCTTTGTTTCTTATCCTCTCTCGTGTTCTCGCATTCAGTTACCAAGTGTCATTTTTACCTTTGAAACCTCTCATATATTTCCTTTCTCTCCTCAGACAAGGCTATCACCCTGGTATAGGCCTTCCTCATCTAACACATAGACTATTGCAATGGCCTGTTGGTTGCTCTCCTTGACTCAAATCTCCCCCCATTCTAGTCATCCTCATTTCAGCTAGCTGTCAAATTGATATTCCTAAAGTACAAGTCTGACCATGTCAACCTCACCCCCATACCCCACTAAACCAACTCCAGTGGCTCTCTGTTGCTTCCAGGATCAAAGATAAAATCCTCTGTTTGACTTTTAAAGTCTTTTACAACCTAGCACCTTCAAGTTACCAAGTAGTCTGTAATCCAGTGACACTGGCCTATTTGCTGTTCCTAGCATAAGACACTCCATCTCCCAACTCTAGTCATTTTCACTGACTGTCCCCCATACCTGGGAATCATGCCTCATCTCTACTTTCTAGCATCCTTGACTTCCTTCAAGTCTCATCTAAAGTTCCACCTTCTACAAGAAGCTTTTCCCCATTTCTCCTTAATCTTAGTGCCTTCCCTCTAAGATTATCTCAGGTTAACCCTTTATATTTCCTGTTTGTACATAGCTGTTTTCCTTCTGTCTCCCTCCTTAGACTGTGAGCTCCTTGAGAGCGGGGACTGTTTTTTTTGCCTTTTCTGGTATCCTCCTGTGCTTAGCAGAGTATCTGGCATAAAGTAGACACTTAGTAAATGCTAGTTCACTATCTCCAATTTTAATTTTTCTAACAGTATCAGTTTTAATCTTCAATAATTCTGTTGTCTGACTACATACATAGGTTATTCAGAAATGATTACCATATCAGTAGCCAGTTATTTTCTGTTTGCCAAAATATGATCAATATCATTCTTTGTGATTTTATTTGGTACTCGTTGTGACTTGGGTTTTATCTCAATGAAAGCATTGTTATTATGTAGGTATGAGTCTTCAGTACACTAACAGACCTTTGGTTTCTCTTGTTTTTTCACTTTTGACCCATGTTTTTCACTGTTCTACCTTAGGTTCACATTTGCTTTGAAGGTATATAAAATTAGAGAATATGCTGATTTCATTTCATTCATGCTGGTTTTATTGAGTTCTTCATGAAATTTTCCTTCTACCTTATCCTTTGTAACAATTACTATAACACAAATTCCAATAAGATTTGTAAAAAAGGTAATGAGAGGTCCTACAAAATTACTTTTCTTGTTGTCTTTGGATATACAAAAGAAAATTGACTCCAACTCCTTTATTACTCTCATCAAGAAGAATCAGTTAGCCTACTTCCATTTGGTTGTATCTTCCTTTTGTCTTCTGGTTTTATTTACAGCAGAATCATAATTGATTCACTTCCTCATATGGAACCTCACAGGTTGAGTATCAATGGCTAAATTAATGTTCAATGAAGGATGGAAAATTACATGATTCTTAGCACCGTCTTCCTCCTTTTTTTCCCCACTCTGCCATGATTGTTGCAGAAGTAGAAGGTGACAACAGAAAACGATGCTATCCCATAACTTTCTTTGCTTTATATGTTTCCAGGGGAAAAAAATTATCACCAAATAATTAATACCAAATAACCTGCCTCCTATTGATAAGCCTTTCCAAACCTAACTAGGCCAGTCCATGGTAAGCAAAAATAGTCTGTTACTATACTGTCCAGGATTGTCCTAAAGGCTTTTCAGCATAGTAGAATGTGCCAGAATTTGAACTCCACTGGCAGTCTTTGAGAATCCAAGATCACCTCAATGTCATGATGATAAATCAGAATAGCACTTTGTGGGGGACATTAAAGCTACAATGATGAAATAAGACACTATCCCTATGCTCCTAAATCTTATACTTTTATAAAAAGAGATAGGACAAGTGATAAGGCTAAAGGAAAAGTCTAGGAAAAAAGTCTCTGAGAAATATGAGTAAAGAAGGCACTTTTATCTGGGAGAATCATAGAAAAATTCTTAGAGGAGGTAATCAATTTGTTGTTGCAAGAAGGTAATGACTTCAACAGAGAAATCTGGGAAAGGGATGTCTGTTCCAAGTTTGAGGAATAACATAAACAAAGGGGAAGAGAAAAGGAGCAAACATTAATTAAACACCCGTCTTGTGCCTGGCACTGTCCTAAGTGATTTACAAATATTATCTCATTTGATCCTTAAAACAACCTTGGTAGGCAAATGCTATTATTATCCCCATTTTACAGTTGAGGGAACTGAGGTAGACAAAGATTCAGTGCCTTGACCTGGATATTTGGTGTATTAACAGCTAGTAGGAGTCTAAGATTGGATCTGACCTCAGGCCTACTGCTCTATCCACTCTATCACTCTAAATAGGAGAGACACAAAGGTACTCAAGGACAGAATGTTGGGCAGTGATTGACCAAGGCTGGATTCAGAATACAGCAATAAGAGTCATAAGGAGTTTTTTTATGTTTTGTTAAAAAAAAGGAAAGGGAAGGGAAAAAGAATATACTAGAGCTGTGGTGTCAAACTCAAATAGAAACAGAGGCCACTAAATCTTACTGGTGGACTGCACATTGACTAAGAAAACCACATATTAACATTATCTGTATTCTATTATTCTTAGTATATTAAATATTTCCCAATTATATTTTAATCTGGTTTGGTTACACTCAGACAGCTGTGTTTGACACCTCTGCCCTAGAGGAGAAAGGAGGGAATTGACAATTATCTCATAATTTGGTGAAAAAGAAGTAGACATAGAGGTAGGTGATAAGAGAAGGAACAGGAGCTTCATTTATGACTGAACTCATCGATGGAGGTGAGGAAACACATAGAATTTAAAATATAAATGTTTTCAACTCAATAGGAAGACAAGAAGGAACAGGGAAAGGGGGAAAAGGGTGGGATAGATTCAGGAAGGAATTAATCAAAAGAAAAACAAATTCAAGCCTCAGAGCTGTAGAAAAGACACTAAAAGAGTGAGAAAATCAAATATTGATTTTGTATTTTATATTTGATTCTATTTAGTAAATGATTCTATCCTGTATTTTTATAATAATCTAAGAACTTTTCAAAAGGTTCAGTGTACCTTTCTGTCAGATGCAAATATTCAGTTTTCCTATTAATCACTTAATTAAAGGACAATTCTGAGTGAATAAAAAAGTCAGTCACTTTTAATTGAAGAAAAAAGTCTGAGCCTTGTTTAAAAGTTCAGTGCTCTCATAAAAATACTTTAATTCAAAGGGAAATGTGTTGTCTCTATGCCATTAACTATCCTGATTCAATTTCCAGTCCTCTGTTCAGTCTATCAGCTAGCATAGTGCCAATCCAGAAAATACATTGTCTCTAGCTGTTTTTATACAATTAGAAGAACTTAGTTATCTACTATTAGTTATTCCTGCAAGGTCGTTGTCAAGATGGAAGGAGGAGTCATTAACACATTCCAGACTTGCAAACAATCATATTATCTTAGGAAATGTATGCCTTACTAATAAACTGATCATGTTTGGAACTTTGTGCCTCAGTCTACCTGATTTTATTTGCAATAAGGAAAAAATGTATTTATATATACATACATATATAGTAAAAAAAATTAGTAATTGGAGTTTCAGAGTGGGAAAGAGAAAAAGGATTGTGGAGGGGGATGGTGCAGATAGCATTAAGCATATTGCACTGGTTCTGTTCACATTCCTATCTCATTACCATCTTCTTTGTAAAGAGGGGAAAGGTTTGACAAAAGAGGCAACAGTAGAAGAGAAAAAAAATGGGAGAAAAATACAGAATTAACAATTATCATTATGAATATAAATGGAATTAATTCACCAATAAAACCAAAAAGGATAGCAAAGTCCAACAACATATTATTTACAAATATACTCATGCATACACACACACACACATACACACACATACATACACACAACACAACACACTTGATACATAAATATTCATATAGAATTAAAATAATGGTCTAGAGCAAAATCTATTCTAGTTCAGATGAATTTTTTAAAAGCAAATCAGAGATAGTCATCATGATTTCAAATAAGATGTTCTGATCTAGGCCTGCCTAAGACCAATTCTCTAGTAATTTAGGTTTGCTATTGGAACAAAACAATATATCTATATGTGATTCAACAGTTAACAAAGGAGATTTGGTTAGCCATAGCAAGAGAAGCAAATCTCCTTTCATTAACCATTAAATGACCTATAGATATCTCATAGCTGAGCTGTTCAAAACCCTTAGAGATGATACTGTTAAAGTGCTATACTCAATAGGCCAGCAAATTTGGAAAACACAATAGGGGCCACTGGATTGAAAAAGATCAATTCACATCCTAGTGCTAAAGAAGGGCAATGCCAAGGAATATTCAAATTACCCCAAAATTGTGCCCATTTCACATGCCAGCAAGGGTATGTTTAAGATTCGGCAGGCTAGGTTTCAGCAATATGTGAACTGAGAATTACTGGGTTTTGAGACTGGATTTTGAAAAGCCAGAGGAACTAGAGATCAAATTGCCAATATTCACAGGATTATGGAGAAAGCAAGGAACTTCCAGAAAAATATCTTCTTCTGCTTCATTGACTATTTTAAAGCCTTTGACTGTGTGGATCAAAACAAAATGTGGCAAATCCTCAAAGAGATGGGGATACTAGATCATTTTTCTTGTCTCCTGAGGAACCTGTATGAGGGTCAAGAAGCAATAGTTAGGCTGGTGTTTCCCCTACAGTCCACAAAATACCTGTAAAATATGACTGTTAACAGACTCTAGAGCAGCAGAAGTGACAGAACAACAGAGTGAAAGAGGTTTCCAGCCGAAGGTAATCTGGAAGGCTGACAGGAAAGGATGCAAAGCAGAGTGGAACCCAGCCCTAGCCACACAGCACTGGGAGGAACAGTACCTGAACTGACCTCTGGGGCAGAATTCCCAGCAGGGAGGGTCCCAGATCTCTCAACCCACAAGTGACAAAGAAAGCTCCAAAAGTCAGTGTGGGACAGCTTTCCCAGCTAGGTGAAAGGGGAATAGGGTCCAAGCACTGGCCCCAGGTGGTGACAGAGGTGGCAGCAGCAGCAGCAGGCAACTACATCCAGGCAGCTCAGCTTAAAGTCTCTGGGGGAATTGAGCAGCCTATCTGAACCTCAGCCCTCAGTGGCAACCCCACCCTCACCCAAAGCCCCTGGAGAAATTGAGCAGCAGATCTGGATCTCAGCTTTGAGCACAGTACTGGAGGGAGGAGGAGCACTAGGACCCTACTCTTGACAAAAGATTCAGAAGTAATGGGCTGGGAAAAATGCCAAAAAAAAGGGAAAAAAAATAAGACCATAGAAGGTTACTTTCTTGGTGAACAGGTGTCTCCTTCCATCCATTTGGATGAGGAAGAACAAAGTATACTACAGAGGAAGTCAAGGCTCCTGCCTCCAGTACCCCCAAAATGCATATGAAATGGGCCCAGGCCATAGAAGATCTTGAAAAGCTAATCAGCAGCTTGCTAAAGGAGAACCAAAAAAAATGCTGAGGAAAATAACAATTTTAAAAAGAAGCTAACTCAATTGGAAAAAGAGGTCCAAGAAGTCAATAAGGAGAAGAAGGCTTTAAAAAGCAGAATTAGCCAAATGGAAAAGGAGGTTCAAAAGCTCACTGAACAAAACAGTTCTTTAAAAAATGGAGTGGAGTTCAGGGAAGCTAATGACTATGAGATAAACCAAGAAGTTAGAAAACAAAACCAAAAGAATGAAAAAATAGAAGATAATGTGAAACACCTCACTGGAAAAATAACTGACCTGGAAAATATATCCAGGAGAGACAATTTAAAAATTATGGGACTACCTGAAAGCCAGGATCAAAAAAAGAGCCTAGAAATTATCTTTCATGAAATTATTAAGGAAAACTTCCCTGATATTCTAGAACCAGAAGGCAAAATAAATGTTGAAAGAATCCACTGATCACCTCCTGAAAGAGACCTGAAAAAAGAAACTCCTAGGAATATTGTGGCCAAATTTCAGTTTCCAGGTCAACGAGAAAATATTGCAAGCAGCTAGAAAGAAACACTTTGAGTATTGTGGAAATACAATTAGGGTAACACAGGATCTGGTAGCTTCTACATTAAGGGATTGAAAGACTTGGAATAGGATATTCCAGAAGTGAAAAGAACTGGTATTAAAACCAAGAATCACCTGCCCAACAAAACTGAGTATAATACTTCAAGGGAATAAATGGTCATTCAATGATACAGAGGACTTTCAAGCATGCATGATGAAAAGACCAGAACTGAATAGAAAATTTGACTTTCAAACCCAAGAATCAAGAGAAGCATGAAAAGGTAAACAGGAAAAAGAAATTAAAAAATGCCTTTCTAAAGTTGAACTGTTTACATTCCTACATGGAAAGATAATATTTGTAACTCTTGAGACTTTTCTCAGTATTTGAGTAGGTGGAGGGATTACACATACACACACACACACACACACACACACACACACACACACACACACCTAGACAGAGAGTATAGGTTGAGTTGAATCAGAAGAAATGATATCCATAAAAAATAAAATAAAATTAAGGGGTGAGAGAGGAAAATACTGGGAGGAGAAAGGGAGAAATGGAATGGGGCAGGCTATCACTCATAAAAAAGATAAGAAAAATCTTGTTCAATGGAGGAAAAAAGGGAGGAGGTGAGAGGGGAAAAGTGAAGCTTACTCTCTTCACATATGGCTTAAGGAGAGAATAACATGCTCATTAAATTTGGTATGAAAATCTATCTTACACTACAGGATAGTAGGGGAGAAGGAGACAAGTGGGGTGAAGGGGATGATAGAAGGGAGGACAAATGGGAGAAGGAAATAACTAGCAGTAAACACTTTTGGGAAGGGACAAGGTCAAAGGAGAGAATAGGAAAAAAAAGGAGTGGGACAGGGTAGGATGGAGGGTAACATGGTTAGTCTTATACAACATGACTGTTATGGAAGTCTGGCAAAATGACACATATATAGCCTATATTGAATTGCTTGCCTTCTCAGTGGGGATGGGGAGGGAGGGAAGGAGGGAGAGAAGTTAGAATTCAAAGCATTAGAAACAAATGTTGAGAATTATTATTGCATATAACTGAGAAATAAGAAATACAAGTAATGGGGTATAGAGATTTATCTTGCCTACAAGAAAAGAAAGAAGATGAGGATAAGGGAAGGGTGGGGTGTGATAGAAGGGAATGTATGTTGAGGGAAGAGGTAATCAGAATGCAAGGTATTTTGGACTGCAGGTAGAGGAGAAATGGGGAGAAAAATTGGAACTCAAAATTTCATGGAAATGAATGTTGAAATCTAAAAATAAATAAATAAATTTTAAAAAAAGAAGCAATATTTAAAACCAAACATGGAGCAACTGATTGGTTTAAGATTGTAAAAGGAATACCAGGCTGTAAATTGTCACCTTATTTATTTAACTTATATGCAGAGTGCCTTATATGAAATACCAGGCTATGTAAATCAAAATCTATAACAAAGGTTTCTGGGAGAAATATCAACAATCTCAGATATACAGATGATACCATTCTGATGGCAGAAAATAAAGAAGAATTAAGAAGGTAACAGTGAAAGGGGAGAGTATAAAAGTTGGTTTGAAGCTTGACATGAAAAAAAAAAATGCAAATCTTAGCAATAGGTCCTATTGCCAGTTCCTGGCAAAAAAGAGGGAGGAGAAATGGAAGCAGTGTAAGATTTTCTACTCTTGGGCTCAAAGATCACTGCAGATGATGAGAACAGTCATGAAGTTTAAGAATGGAAGATAGTGAAATGAAAGCAGGGACTTTCTTGAGCTCTCCCCTGCATCCTTCCAAATACCTATAAAAATGACTAAATAAATTCTAGAGCAGCAGAACCCACAAAATGAAATGGTGAAACAAATTTCCAGCCCAAGACAACAGCCCAAGACAGGAAAGATTTGCAGCACCAGTCTGAGAGAGGAACCCAATCTAGTGCAAAATGCGTCAGCACAGACTGGGCCCCAACAAACCTGGAGCAGGCCTCAGGGGACTGAATCACTGATAGCTGTGGCAGTTTCCAGAATTCTCAACCCACATATACAAAAAACAACTTAGAAAGTCAGTAGGAAAGGAGTGTTCAACCTGAATGGGAGAGGAGCATGGTCTGTCTCAAATCCCAGGGAAGCAGTGACTTCTTCCAGAGCTTTTGGCACATAGATGGTGGGGGATTGAGCAGTTGATTAGTGGGGGATTGCAGGAATCTCTTTGCTGGCACTGAGACAGGTCTTGCTTTGCCTATCCTTGGATCTAGGTCACAGTCCTGGGTGGTTTCCTGGGACATGGAGGGGTGCTGCTGTGGTGGCTTATGGAGGCAGTGAAGAAGGAATCCTCATAATTCTAAGGCACAGAAGAGTGCTTCTGGTCATCACAGAAAAGAGCACAGGCCAGGAGAGGAGTAAACACCTCTCCTTTGATCATACCATGTTGGAAGAACTGGAAATTTACAGAAATATCTCTGAAAACAGCTGCACAAAACCCCTGAAGCTTGGTACAGTAAACCCCCACACTGGAAATAGAGCCCTACCTTAATAAAGAATTTAAAAGTCAAGTAATTGACTGGGAAATGAGCACACACTGAGACAAACTCAGACTATAGAATCTTACTTTGGTGACAAGGAAGATCAAAACATACAACCAGAAGAAGACAACAAAGTCAAAGCACCTATATCCAAAGTTTCCAAGAAAAATATGAATTGGTCTCAGGCCATGGAAGAGCTCAAAAAGGATTTCGAAAATCAAGTAAGAGAAGTAGAGGAAAAATTGGGAAGAGAAATGACAGTGATGAAAAAAATAATGAAAAATGAGTCAATGACTGGCTAACAGAGACTAAAATAAATACTAAAGAAAATAACTCCTTAAAAAATAGACTAACCCAGATGGCAAAAGAGAACCAAAAAGCCATTGAGGAAAAGAATATCTTAAAAAGAAAAATCGGTCAAATGAAAAAGGAGGCCCAAAAACTCATTGAAGAAAATAATTCCTTAAAAATTAGAATGGAGCAAATGGAAGCTAAAGACTCTGTGAGAAATCAAGAACTATAAAACAAAACCAAAAGAATGAAAAAATGGACAAAAATGTGAAATATATCACTGGAAAAACAACTGACCTGGAAAATAGATGCAGGAGAGATAATTTTAAAATTATTGGACTCCTTGAAAACCATGATCAAAAAAAGAACTTGGACATCATCTTTCAAGAAATTATCAAGGAAAACTGTCCTGATATTCTAGAGCCAGAGGGTAAAATAGAAAAGGAAAGAATCTACCAATCACTTCCTGAAAAAGATCTCCAAAGGAAAACTCCTAGAAATATTGTAGCCAAAGTCCAGCATTCCCAGGTCAAGGAGGAAATATTGTAAGCAGCCAGAAAGAAACAATTCAAGTATTGTGGAAACACAATCAGGATAATACAAGATTTAGCAACTTCTACATTAAGGATTGGAGGGCTTGGAATATGATATTCTTGAGCTCAAAGGAGCTAGAATTAAAATCAAGCATCATCTACCTAACAAAACTGAGTATAATCCTTCAGGGGAAAAATGAATATTCAATGAAATAGAAGACTTTCAAGAATTCTTTATGAAAAGACCAGAGTTGAATAGAAAATTTGATTTTCAAATGCAAGACTCTAGAGATGCATGAAAAGGTAAACAAGAAAGAGAAATCATGAGGGCCTTATTAAAGTTGAACTATTTTTTTTTATTCCTACATAGAAAGATGATTATTTGTTACTCATGAGACCTTTCTCAGTATTAGGTAATTGAAGAGAATAGACATAGATAGATAGATAGATAGATAGATAGATAGATAGATAGATAGATAGATAGAAAGATAGATAGATGGTGCATGGTGAGTTGGATATGAAGGGATGATATCAAAAAAAATTTAAGGGATGAGAGAGGAATATTGTATGAGAAGGAGAAAGGGAGAGGTAGAATGTGGTAAATTATCTCACATAAAAGAGGCAAGACAAAGCTTTTACAGTGGAAGGGAAGAGGGAGAGGGTGAGAGGGAGCGAATGAACCTACTCTCATCAGATTTGGCTTAAGAAGAGAAAAAAAAACATACTCAATTTGGTAAAGAAATCTATCTTATCCTATAAGAAAGTAGGGAGGAAGGGGATAAAGATGATAAGAAAGGAGGCAGATGATAGAAGGGCAGAAGATAGGGTAGATTTGGGGAGGAGGTAATCAGAAGCAAACACTTTTGAGGAGGAACAGGGTCAAAGGAGAGAATGGAATAAATGGGGGGTGGGATAGAATGGAGGGAAATATAGTTTTTCACAACATGACTATTATGGAAGTGTTTTGCATGACTACACATTTACAACATATCAAATTGCTTGTCTTCTCAATGAGGGTGGGTGGAGAGGAAAAGGGGAGAATTTGGAACTTGAAGTTTTAAAAACGAATGCTAAAAATTATTTTTACATGCAACTGGGAAATAAGGTATAGAGGCAATGGGGTATAGGAAATTAGAAAGGGAATAAGAGAAGGGATGAAGTAATAAAAGGGAGGGCAGATTTGGGGACGAGGTAATCAGAATGCATGCTATTTTGGGGTGGGGGAGGAGAGAAATGGGGAGCAAATTTGAAACTCAAAATCTTGTGGAAATGAATGTTGAAAAGTAAAAATAAGTTAATAAAAAGATTCTTTAAAAAAAATAAAAATGCTTTCTCCTAGAAGGAAAACTATGGCAAATCTGGACAACATACTAAAAAACAGAGACATCACTTTTCCAGGAAGATCTGTAAAGTCAAATCTATGGGTTTTCCCATAGCAGTGTAGGGTTATGAGAGTTGGATTGTCAATACTTTCGAGTTGTGATGCTGGAGAAGTCTTCTGAGAGTTCCTTAGATGAGGAGGACAGTTAATACTTAAAGAAATTAGTTCAAGCCATTTCCTGGAAAGTCAAATACTGATGCTGAAGCTTAAATACTTTGACCATGTAATAAGAAAACAGGACTCAATAAAAAAGAGATAGTGGAAAATATTAAAGACAAAAGGAAAAGGGGATTGCAAAGGGTGAAATGGATAGATAGTATCATAGAAACAATGAACATCAACTTGAACAGACTTCAGGGGATAGTGGAGGATAGAAGGGAACGGTATGCTATGGTCCATGGGGTCACAGAGAGTCAGACATAATTGAATGACAACAATAAGCCAGAGAAGGATAATTCAACAAGGATAGGCATTAAGAACACCTTGCATCATTTTAATACATATACACTGACATAGCATTTAAATACTCAAAGGAAAATAGAGAAAAAGACAGCAAAACTATAATAGTTGGGGAACTTGATGTAACCTTTTCAGACCTAGATGAATTTAATATTTAAAAAAATTTTTTTCTGAGTTCCAAATTTTTTCCCTCCCTTCAACACATTGAGAAGGAAAGCAATATCAGTTTTACATGTGAAGTCCTGCAAAACAATTTTTTCTGTTAGCCATGTTGCCAAAAAAATAGCAAGAAATAAAGTGAGAAAATATGCTTTGATCTATTTTCAGAGTTCATCAATTCTCTTTCTGGAGGTGAATTTTTCATTATGGGGTCCTTTGGAATTGCCTTGTATTTGATCAGAGTAGCTAAGTCTTCCACAGTTGATCATCATTACAATATTGCTTTTACTGTGTACAGTGTTCTTCTGGTACAGCTCAGTTCACTTTGTAACAGTTCATAAGTGTTCCAAGGTTTTTCTGAAACCATCCAGATCATCATTCCTTATAGTATAACAGCAGTCCATCACAATCATATAGTACAACTTGCTCAGTCATAACCCAAATGAGAGACCTCCCTTCAGTGTCCAATTCCTTGATGTCACAAAAAGTGCTGCTATAAATATTTTTGTGCACATAGATCCTTTTGTCTTTTCTTTGATCTCTTCAGGATATGGACTTAGTATTGGTATTGATGAGCCAAAGGTTATGCACAGTTTTATAGTGCTTTGGGCATAGTTTCAAATAGTTCTTCAGAATAGTAGGAATAGTTCATGCCTCCACCAACATTATTGTATTTATTTTTCCACATCCCTTCCAACACTTATCATTTTCCTCTTCTATTATATTAGCCACTCTGATAGGTGTGAGGTGGTACTGCAATTGTTTTAATTTACATTTTTCTAATCAATAGTATTTAAAGCATTTTATATGACTAATCATAGTTTTAATTTCTTCTTCAGAAAACTGCCTGTTCATACCTTTCGAATATTTATCAATTGTGGAAGGGTTCTTATTTTTTTGTAAATTTTGTATTTGAGAATGGAGGCTTTTATCAGAAACTTTCTGTAAAAAATTTCATCCAGTTTCCTGCTTTCCTTCTAATTTTGGCTGCATGAGTTTTGTTTGTGCAAAAACTTTTAAAATTTCATGTAGTTAAAATTATCCATTTTACTTCTTGTGATTCTCTTTCTCTTGTCTGATCTTAAACTCTTCCCTTACCTATAGACTTGACAGGTAAAAATTTTCATGCTCCCCTAATTTACTTATGACAAAACTTTTTATGTCTGAGTCATGAACATATTTTGAACTTATTTTTGTATAAGGTACAAAATTGTTGGTCTATGCCTAGTTTCTGCTAAACTACTTTCCAGCTTTCCCAGCAATTTTTGTCAAATGGTGAGTTCTTGTCTCAAAAACTTGACTCTTTGGGTTTATCAAATATTAGATTACTATGGTCATTCACTATTGTGTATTGTATACCTAATCTATTCCACTATTACCACTTTGTAATATAGTTTGAAATCTGGAGTTGTTAGGCCACTTTCCTTCAGATTTTTTTCTCATTTCCCTTACATATTCTTGATTTTTTGATCTTCTAGATAAATTTTGTTATGACCATTTTTAACTCTATAAAATAATCCTTTGGTCGTTTGAGTGATATGACACTAAATAAAATAAGTAGAATTATTTACATACATATGTAAATAATTGTATGTAAAAATATGTAAATAATATTCATATTAATAGGCTCTGCCTACCCATAAGCCATTAATATTCCTCCATTTGTTTAGATCTGTCTCTATTTATGTGAAACATGCCTTGTAAGTATGTTCATATAGTCTCTAGGTTTATCTTGGCAAGTGGACTCCAAAGTATTTATAATGTTTGCAATGATTTAAAATGGAATTTCTCTTTCTTCATCTTCCTGCTTGATTTTTGTTGGTAATATGTAGAAGGGCTGATGATTTATGTGCATCTAATTTATTCCTGCAAATTTGCTAAGGTTGCTGTTTAAACTAGTTTTTAAGTTTATTTTCTGGGCTTCTTTAATTATACCATCATATTATCTTCAAAGAGCTATAGTTTTGTTTTCTCATTACCTTTTTATTCAATTTTTTCTTGTCTTATTGTGATAGTTATTATTTCCAATATCATACTGAATAAGAGTGGTGATAATGGGCATCCTTGCTTCACCCCTGATCTTATTAGGAAGGCTTCTAGTTTATCTCTATTATAGATGATGCTTATTGATGGTTTTAGATGAATGCTACTTATCATTTTAAGAAATTCTCCCTTTATTACTATGTTCTCTAGTGTTCTTACTAGGAATGGGTGCTGTATTTTGTCAAAAGGATTTTGTGCATCAATTGATATAATCATATGACATTTGTTGTTTTTATTGTTGATATGGTCTATTATGCTTATAGTTTTCCCTGTATTGAACCTACATTCCTGGTATAAATCCCATCTAGTCATAATGTGTGGTCTTTTTTGATATATTAGTATAATCTCCTTGCTAGTATTCTATTTAACTTTTTCTTGATATTCATTAGGGAAATTGACTTACGGTTTTCTTTCTCTGTTTTTGGTCATCTTGGTTTAAATATAAAAACCATATTTGTGACATAAGAGGAATTTGGTAGAACTCCTTTACCTAGTTTTTCTAAGAGTTTATATAGTTTTAGGATTAACTGTTCCCTGAATGTTAGGTAGAATTCAATTGTAAATCCATCTGGTTCCTTGGATGTTTTCTTAGGGATTTCATTCATGGTTTGTTCAATTTCTTTTTCTAAGACACAGTTGTTTAAGAATTCAATTTCATCTTCTGTTAAGCTGGGGAATATACACATTTTAAATATTTTACATATTCATGCATTTTACCTGGACTGTCATGTTTTGCTAACATATAATTGAACAAAATAACTTAATAATTGCCTTAATTTCATCTTCACTGGAACTACTGTCATCATTTTCATTGATACTGGTAATTTGGTATTTTTTTAAAATCAAATTAACCAATGACTTCTCTACTTTATTCATTTTTTCCTATAAAATCAATGGTTATTTATATTTATAAGTTTAATATTTTTACTTTCAATTTTTATTAAACTCTCCTTTGGCTTTTAGAATTTCTGTTTTGGTGTTTAGTTGAAAAAAATTAATTTATTCTTTTCCAAGTTTTGTTGTTATTGTTGTACACCTGGTTTATTTGATATAGACATTTAGAGATACAATTTCCCTACAAATACTGGCTTAGCTGCATCTCATAATTTTTTGTATGTTGTCTCATTGTTGTCATTCTCTTGAAAGAAATTATTGATTATTTCCATGATTTCTTCTTTGACCCATTCATTCTTTAGGATTAGAATATTTAGTTTCCAATTAATTTTTAATCTATGTTTCTATACCTCTTTTAAAAAACATTGTCTTATGATTTGGAAGGGGTACATTTCTGCTTTCTTGAATTTGGTTGTGAGGTCAAAACATGGCCAATTTTTGTGCAGGTATCATGTACAGCTGAGAAAAAATTATGCTCCTTTCTAATTCAATTTTCTCCAGAGTTCTATCATATCCAGCTTTTCTAAAATTCTATTCATCTCCTTAACATTTTTTGGGGAAGGTTCTTTTATGGCTAGATTTTACTGGTTCTGAAAGGGGAAAGTTGAGGTCTCCTACTTGTACAGTTTTACTGTATATTTCCTCCAGTAACTCATTTAATTTTCCTTTAAGAATTTGGATGCTATGCCATTTGGTACATATAGGTTTAGTATTGATATTTACTTCATTATCTATGGTGCCTTTTAGCAGGATGTCATTTCCCTGTTTATCTTTTAATTAGGTCTT